>CM042011.1:42518853-42953853 GCA_023525715.1 Cichorium intybus | reverse complement strand
TTGTATGGTCTCACAATAACTGTTGTCTGCAATATAACTTATATATATATATATATATATATATATATATATATATATATATATATATATATATATATATATATATATATATATATACAAGTGAACATGGATAATTTTTATGTGTTTCTTTAGTTAGGTCGTATAATTTGGTTTTATATTGAAACTTCCAATACACACACACACACACACACACATATATATATATATCATGTTGATAGATGCATAAGATAACAAATGAACATGGATAATTTTTATGTGGTTCTGTGGTTTGGTCGTATATATATATATATATATATATATATATATATATATATATATATATATATATATATATATATATATATATATATATATATATATATATATATATATGAACATGGATAATTTTTATGTGTTTCTGTAGTTAGGTCGTATAATTTGGTTTTATATTGAAACTTCCAATACACACACACACACGCACACACACACACACACACACACACACATATATATATATATATATATATATATATATATATATATATATATATATATATATATATATATATATATATATATATATATATATATATAGATCCTGTTGATAGATTCATAAGATAACAAATGAACATGGATAATTTTTATGTGGTTAGGTCGTATAAATTGGTTCTATAAACTTTCAGTCTATATATATATATATATATATATATATATATATATATATATATATATATATATATATATATATATATATATATATATATATATATATATATATATATATATATATATATATATATCAGGTACGGATCCTATGAGGACTCCAATTTCGGCGAGGACAATTCTCGTTCACTCATTGCCTCAAGGACAATAACATTAAACGTAATAGCATATACTGGTACCACACATGTCATCTTGAAATCTAAGAGATATTTTTCATAACCAGCTTTTATTTTTCTTTCACTTATTTCGTCAAAGACAATAACGTCAAACTAAATGTTCTAGGTTTCACCTTAAAAACATATTGTTAACTATTTTCATAAGCAGCTTTTATTCCGCTTTCAATTGTAATATAATTATACAATAAATAAACCTTTGTGACTATTTTGTTCATACACATATACTCTTTTTTTAAGTTTAATACAAGTTCAACAGGACCGCAATACAAAGAAAATCTTAGAGATCTTATAATAGCAGATTCTGGTACCACACATGTCAACTTGAAATGAAAGAAATAATTTTCCTCACTAAATCCGTCAAAGGTGGTTATAAATACTATATCAGGTTTTGTAGATTTGATTGCAGGAACAGGAAAAGTTCATTTCATGCTACCTAATGGTACAAAGTTTCTAACAAAGAATGCATTATTTTCTCCAAAATCAAAAATAAATCTATTGACTCTCAGTGAAATATATCTTATTAGATATGACACTTTCACCAAAACAAGAGAAAATAAGAAATATATGTTTATCATAAAAGAGAACCACATATTGGAGAAACTGCCAAATTTTAATTTCAGTTTATATTATACTTAAATAAATCCAGTTGAGTCAAATATGGTAGTTAAAGAAAAATATAGTGATTTTGGATATTTAGTTTATGGCATGACAGGTTGGGCCATCCAAGATAAACCATGATGCGAAAAATAATTAAGAATTCACATGGACATCCATTAAAGGACCTGAAGTTTCCTCGAACAGGTATACCGTGTAAATATTGTTCCCTTGTAAAATTAATTACGAAAACATCACCATTAAAAGTTGAAAAAGAATCACCTATATTTCTTGAAAGAATTCAAGGTGATATATGTGGGTCAATGTAAGACCCAAAATTCTATGACCAATTGTTATTACAATTCAGATATGCTGTTAATGAGGCATATTGGGCTATAAGGACAATTTGGTCATTTTGGGCGAAAATTATACAATTTCCACAATTTAAGGTACGTTGTTCTATAATGTGTTCTTAGACTATGGTATGTAAGTACAACGACTCGAAACCAACGATTAGAGAAGTTAGGCATTTAATTTGGGATAAAATGTTTTATACTCATTTTGACATGGTGCGATGGACTGAGGGCCATAATGTGATCCATAAGTAGCATGTCATTATAGAAGTGGAACTTAAAAGTAGGTTGATGTAATGAGATAAAGATGTGTGGGGAGGCGACGTGATAACTAAGGTATCAAGATGCAACCATGTATTTGTCACGACACGACAAGTCACGCAAACTAGTCGTATTGTAAAGCCTAAATCAGCCATTTGGGGTATTTTTGCCCAAGTGATGCGAAGAACAGAAAAGGGTGATGATCCCCTGAGTTCGTATGAGCTGTAATTGAAAAGAAACAAGGGAGATTTCAAAGTATCTACCTCTATTGTTGGTTTTAAAGGTAAACCCTTAAATCTTCTTGGTATATTCATGTTGAAACATGTTAGTGGTTGATAGAACCCAATTTTGTGGCCTAAGGGTCGAAACCCTGGCCATTGTGATTGGAAACGACTTAAAGGTCATGTTAATGATGTACGGATCGGTCTAAAATAGACTAGACTAGGGTCAGGGCATGAATAGTCAACGATCATGATACGGTTGCCCATGGATAGTGAATCTACTCTTGAATGTTCATAGGTTGCGACACGACAATACGATTGACTCAATAGATGCAACGCGTCGGTTGTCTGGATGCGACATGTTGCATAAACAGTCCTATGATTGGTCGAGATATGCATACTGAGTTGTGTAGAAGGGTAGCCTTGAATCCAAGGTACTCGAGTTTTGGTAATCAGAAATGATATGTGATGTTGACAGCCTTTATGATGAGGGGAAAAGCAGACTGACTAGATTAGACTTAGGACAGCTATAACATCACTAAGGTGAGTACATGCTACCACACTAGATTGGGATACATGTAATTATTAATATAGTTGTGTTAAGTTAATGCATGCATGTTGCTTGGTAATGATAGAATATTATATTGTGGTTGGTATGCCAACTAATATGGTGTCGGTTTTGGAACCTAGATTGTCAAGGTTAATAGCTGACAATAACAGTGTATAGTCATATTGAGTTGAGAGTAGGTACAGACCTACATCCCTTGTAGGATAAGACATGAGTTGCTCATGAATCCATGACAAGGATTGACCTTGTTAGATTCAAATCATGACAAGTATGTGGTAGTGACAGAATATGATGAGGAAAGAGAATGACATGTGACATTAATATGAATTTGGAATCTAGCTCCTAGATTAACATCCAGTGAAATCTATATATAGATGGGTTGAGTTTAAGAGTGAGATTAGGTATGTATCCCTTATGGGGATAAGGCACGACATGTCTTTACAATCATGACGATGAATTGCCTCAATGGATAGTGAGTGTGACTCCCTTTTGAGATCCATGATGAGGAACTACCTTAGTGGAATTGGACACATTGTTGAAATCATGACGAGGAGGAACTGCCTCGATGTCTATATATTGTGATTCCCTTTATGATATCCATGATAAGGAATTGCCTCGGTGGATTAGGGAGACTTTTGTGAAATCATGATGAGGAAATACCTCGATGCATAGAGATTGTGACTCCCATCAGGAGATCCGTGATGAGGAACTGTCTCATAGGATTAGGGATACGTCGGTGAAATCAGCTGAAGGAACTCCCTCGACGGATAGAGATTGTGATTCCCATAGGATTAGTAGTGGATTATATTTTTAACATAAACGTGATAGTATAAATACTCCCATAAGGAGATCCACGGTGAGGAATTGTCTTATAGGATTAGGGATACATCGGTGAAATCTCTATCATAGGATTATGCATACTCCCTATCCACTGGACTCGCATAGGATTAGTAGTGGATTATATTTTTAACATAAACATGGTAGTATAAATACTCCCTAATGTCTAAATGAAAGAACACAATCTTAAAAACACTTCTCTTAGAGATTATCTCTAAATGTTCTTTATAATTTCTCATTTTACTTCTACTACTCTTTAGATTACTTTGATTAATGTTTTGTTAATAATGTTGATATTGCAACTATATATATATATATATATATATATATATATATATATATATATATATATATATATATATATATATATATATATATATATATATATATACACACACACACACATATGTATATATATATATGATATATTAAAAACTGTAATTATTGTGTGGACGTAAGGACCAATCAGATAAGAGAATCAACCAAGGGTAATTTCGTAAATCAATTAATAGATCAATTAATTAAATTTAAATTAAAGCCTACAATTATGGTAAATTTACCTATAGCATTGGTAATTGACATATAAAATTGGTAACAGACTACATCTTATCCTTCTTATTATACTCCTCGTTGACACTTTCCATCCGCCATAGATCACCACCATATGGCCATCGCCGGTCACCATCAACCAATCGCCGCCACCATCAACCTGCCACCGCACTATCACAAAGCCTCCGCCACAGCCTTAAACCATTATTGGTTCATCTACAATCGTTCATCGCCACCACCATCATCTTGTACAACTTAGATAAAAAAACTTCAATACAGTCGACTACTACCATCATCGTCGTATCTTATAATCTACACCATCATCGATTAACCATCAATTGCCCATACTCGGATTCCATGATTTATTCGCAGGGTTGAAACACAGAATTGTGTTCGATTTTATAGAGAGATAGATCTTGATTCTTGTAAATTCTGGTAATTGTTTGTGCAATCAGAAGATAAAGGAATAGAGAATAAAGTCTAGAGTTCGATTTCAAGACAATCATTCTCACAGAATGTCATTCTCACAGGACAACTTGATGAATTACAACTAGAGAAGAATTCTGATGTTGAAGGGCAGATTTTGATTCACCTTTCTAGTCATTCTGATGTTGCAGGGTAATTCTTTGTGCATTCAAAACATACAAGAAGCCATAAAATTTGATTTCAAGGCAATTATTCTGGCAGAATGTCATTCTCACAGAATGTAATTCCTATAGAATGTCACTCTGTTTTGTATATTAGTTTCTAGTATATTATTCTAGTCATTTTGATGTTACATAATACACTGTAAATATGATTTTGTAATTCATATAAGTATGATTTGTAATTGACTATACCGGAATGTTTAACTTACTTTCAAAATATGAAGTAGCATTCTTTAAGAATAATAGTCATTCTAATGTATGCTTTGTAATTCATTCTAATAGAATGTAAGTGATTATGAACTTAGAATAGAACCGAAATTAATTATATATTTTATTAGAATTGTAAAAAAGTTAATGTTTGAATTTGAAAATAAATTCGAATTTGAATTTGGAATTTAATTTAAATTCGGAATTTAATCCCATGAAAATCTCACATCCTATAATTGAAAAACATAAAAAGTCCATATTACCTTTTAGAATGATATTATTAGAAAGTTGATATCTTTTTAATTAAAAAAATCAATATTCTGTTATTAATCATAGTCATTGATAATTATTCTACGCACCAGATTTGTCCTTACGACCACACTATAATTGTGGTTGTTAATGTAACTTAGCCTTATATATATATATATATATATATATATATATATATATATATATATATATATATATATATATATATATATATATATATATATATATATATATATATATGGATGGGTTCAATGCAGAATCAAAATATATTGCCTAACTGCAGAACCATATTTTTCACCGTTGATCTAGTTTTGATGATAAAGGGTATGATGGTCCAATTAACATCCATATCCACAAGATACGGAATTAAAGGTGCGCCCAGTAATGTTCATGTATACATTCTCGTAACTGCACATAACAAATTAAATGATACTATACCTAAAAACAAGTGATACGCAATCAATTAAAAAGAAGACTATAGGTTCTAAAAGTTTTCAACGAACATATGGAAATACGTGAATCTTGATTTTGCAATACGTTGATATCTCATATGTTCATCAATGAACATGTGTTCATCAATGAACATATGTTCATCAATGAACATATGTTCACTAATGAACATATATGAACAGACGAAGACGAAGCAGGAAATGACTTACTTAATTGAACGTATGTTCACCAATGAACATATGTTCACTAATGAACATACGTTCACTAATGAACATATGTTCATTTATGAACATACATTGAAAACAAATGGTTGTGAAGTTCATGTTACCAACAAGCACAAACAGGCGAGAATCCCAAAACTTGTCCTTGTTGGCATTTTAACAAGCACCTGGTGTGCACCTCAAGTATTCACATGTTGGTCGATCAAAAAGAGAGTTGTATTACTAAATCAACGTTGATTTGTTGGGAAAACAGATTAACCGAGACGAGATTGAAGATGATGAAGTTATCTGGTGAATTATTGTTCAATAAATTAAACGTTCTTTCCCAGAATATACTCAAATTCAAACATAAAAAAGGGAAATTAAAAGAAATTTTGGAACAAACTTTAACACAACATTTAGATATCGAGGCTAATCATATAATAGAGATTATACAACCGATTGCTACCGATAGAGAAGTTGAAGTTATCTGGAATCGATTTCTGGAATCGATTTAAAGTTATCAAAATCGATTATTGGAATTGATATGAACTTGGGGTGGAAGGTGGAGATGAACACGGGTGAAGATGGTGATCGATTGGGAATGAACGCGAGATTTGATTTCAAAAAGATGAGTTAAAAACCCAATATACCCTCACCTAGGAATAATCCCCTGCACAAGGTGTATAATTTTATGGTGCATCATTTTTAATCTAAGACGTTGATATAATGATCCAAGGGTTTTAAGAATGGTTCTGTGGTTAGGTGATTTAGTTTTGGTTCTGCATTGAACCTATATATATATATATATATATATATATATATATATATATATATATATGTATGTATGTATGTATGTATGTATGTATGTATGTATGCATGCATGCATGCATGCATGCATGCATGCATGTATTTTTTAGAGGTGCCATTCTAGGGAGGCATAATGACATATTTTTAACGGCAAAAATTTTGAAAAAAGAATGAAAATGTTTTATATCATATTTATTTTCCTTATGTTTAGTTTTTAAATACATATTTAAAAAAATTATTCTTATATAAATATACTAACAAGAAGTTTATGCATAATGAATGTTATTTTTAATATTCATATAAGTATATTGTCAAGGTTTTTAAACTTTGTACATAATAATAATCTAATAAATATATTATAAATATTTATATTATATATATATATATATATATATATATATATATATATATATATATATATATATATATATATATATATATATATATATATATTAATTACCAAAATAAGTTTGTGAGAGCTTTTTACTATTTAATTAGTACCTGTTTTTTCTAAAGTCATAAATAAACTTCTATTTGGATATAGCAATTTATGATTCTTCTTTTAGCAAACTTTTATATTTACGTTTTTTACCCTCAACTAATTTTGAATTAATTACTTTCACCCCTATTTATTATAAAGTTATATTATTGATATTTCGTAAGTTACGATTCCGGTCCCTTATTATATTTTAAAGTTACATTTTTCGTCCTTATATAATTTGTTTTTTCGTCGAGCTGCGTTTTTCAATATACCGGGCTTCCGCAGCATCGCGCGGACAGTCCAAATACTAGTTTATAAATAAATATAATTGTTATGATATATTAATAGAACAATGATTTGTTTGTAACTTTTTGAATGTGAAAAGTGACGGGAATTTATACTAAATAAATATTACTTATTTATATACAATTTCTTTTTCTATTTTTCTTTTCTTAAATTTATCGCGCAAAATATGTGTCTTGAAAACATGTTTGCTTTACCTTACAATAATGTAGGGGTGCTAATTCCAAGCCGAACGTGTCAATCCAATCCGAACCCAACCCAATAAATTGCAGGTTTGGTCGAGATTTTCAACCCATTTAATTAAATGGGTCGACCTGTTTAACATGTTTAATTAAATGGGTTAGGTTAGGGTTGAAATTTTCAACCTGATTTCAACCCGTCAACCCGATTAAAACTTTATATATATATATATATATATATATATATATATATATATATATATATATATATATATATATATATATAATATTTATCATTTATTTAATATTACTATTTAATTGATTGTTATATTATAATTATTTTTATTTAGATAATTAGCATTTAATGCTTTATTTGGAATCGAGAAACTAGTCAAGTTACAACACACATATCCTATTATTGTCGCTGCCCTACACTTCTCTCACATTAAATTAGACTTTCAGTTTCTTATCTCCTAGAGTCGCCTTCTCGTTTCTCATTCAAACCCTAATTTCACATTCTTTTCATATCAAGAAGATAAAGTCATAAAATAAAAGTGGAGTATCAGTTTCTCTTTAAATAGGTCAATCCAGGTTCAACTCAATTATTAAACAGGTTGGGTTTAAAAAATGATAAACAAGTCAACCTGATTTTAACTCATTTATTAAAAAGGTTGGGTTAGGTTGAAAGTCTTCAACCCGTTTACTTAAACATGTTGGGTTTGGTACATATTTTCAACACATTTAATTAAACAGATCGACCCGTTTACAACTCAACCCAATCCATTGCCACCCCTACAATAATGAGGTTGTCTCTCATAAATATTTACCTAATATATATTGATACAAACTTATATTCTAATAACTAATTATATAATTATATTTTTGAATGACATTAGTCATACGCTACCTGTGTGGTCTATCATCAAAGATAATATTATAAGCAACGTTTGTACCATTTACTAACGTAGTTTTATAAATGTAAAGGCCTTTGTGTCGTATACTTTCTTTTTTCTATATATTTATTTCCGTTTACTTTTCTTAGCACTTTTTTTCAAAGAACAACAAAATTCACTTACCATTGTCAATCATAAATCTGAATACATATTAATAATTTGATTTGAATACCAAATAAATGTTAGTTATCGTATATAACAGAAAAATGCATCATGCCATGTCATCTTTAAATTAGAATTTTAAGAAAAACCAATGAATAATCCATAAAATCTCAGTGGTTCCAGATGTTTGAATGTCGTCAAACAATAATATACTTTGCGATGGTTGAATTCCTAGTTTCTTCGTGGTAGTCGTTTCAAACTACTAATAAGTTGGTCAAATAAAACGTTGGCCTTGTGAGTTAGACCCTAGTGACAGGACTATGAACATTAGCCATCAACCTTGGCTCCAAATCTTTGACCGTCGGTTTTATCCAAATACTTTATTTGTTTATTTTCTAGTATCAATAATAATTTTTTATATTCTTGGTTTAGTGATGTTATATATACAAAAGTATCATATAATTAGGTTCAAATTTTTAAAAGCAACTCTAAGTTTGAAATATTAGGTTATCTTTTGGCATTTTAATATTTCTCTTTTCCCTAAATAGTTAGTGCCATAATTACTTAAAAAACCACGCACATAAACCTATTTTTCAAACATAACAATAACTCTAATCATTAGAGAAAACTTATTTTTTATTTTTATTTAGAAATTAAAATGACCCACGTCTTTAAATGACCGCAAATAATGTAGTGAATAAGGGCCAAATAGAAAAAGAACAAAACTCTAGTTAAATTATTAAAAGTAAAAGATTATAAAAGTGTCGTACCCATGGTCGTGTCCAAATAATAAATGATTATTAGGTTGGTAGATATCAAGAAAGCGACTGATTTCTTCCATTCAATTAAATTAAAATTCATATCCGTATTTTAGTTTTAACGGGATTTCTTAAACAAGTGTCGTAGCATAAATTTGTTTTACTATGTATAAATATTTTTTTAGTGCCAATCTTGCACATGTTATAATAAAATTATTTGTAGATGCGAATTATTTGATGATTTTTATATGGGTAATTATAAAAATCACTTAAAGGAACTATGATACTTAAGCAATAAAGATTGTTAAACAAAGTGTGGAGCTTGATCAGAACCGTAGTGTATCTAGAACCGAAGAAGATATGTTGACTGAGACAACTAAAAACAGAGGCGAAGTCAAAGACAGTACTGTTGAAGTTGATGTTTCCGTCGGATCCCCAAACCTCGGTAGAGGAAGTCATTTACTCCAGAATCTGACTAACCAAAGATCAGCAGTTGGAGGCCGTATCATTTGTTGGGTGTCTTCACAGAATGGCAATAATACCACTCCAAGCGGATCAGAGAATGGTTAGAATGAGTCTTGTATGGAGCTGGATGGGGCTGCCGAGCAAGTCTTATATGAGTGGGCTGGAAAAAATTTGAAGTTAAAATAACTTGAACCCTAGAAAGTAGAAAGGATTCAAATTGTAGATAAAAAGAGGTAATAGTAATATCGACGATATATTTAGAAACCTTAAAATATTTAAAATATTTAATTAGTTTCAAAATCGGATGATATCAATTTATGTATGTACAATTGATCAAACATATTTTCTAATATAATTTGTAAAAACGGAAAAATCATAAAAATGACGGATAGAAAATACATATAAAATAGATTTTTTAAAATATAAGTATTAAAACAACGATGTAAAAAAATTAACCAAACACATTTTACAATCGAATTTGTAAAAATTAGAAAAATCATAAGTGGCGGATAAAAATATTGATGTAAAAAATGAATATTCCTTAAAATAAAAACATAAAAATAAAAAAAGTTATAAAGTTATAAAAATCATCATATAAAAAAATCAAATTTTGTAAAACTGATTGCATAAAGAAATGGATAAAAATGTAAAAGATTTACAATTTGTTTTTGAAATATTAAAATTTAAAAATAATAAAAAGGATAAAGTTTTAAAAAGTAATTGACAAAAAATTGCAAAATCTTCTTTGGACTAAAACACTCATAAGATCCAATTTTAACTATTAGATGTTGGGTTAGAATTGGAAAAGGAAAAAACTTTGTCTAAATTCTGTAACATTTGAATCAATTTTGACAAAAGATTAAAAGTCGGGTAAAAAGCGTAAATATTGGCAAGAAGGAATGGATTTGGCCAAAATGTATCTCTGTCATCAGCTATCGTCGCCTTTAAATCTTGACCACACAAAAGATAAATGGGATTTACCTTCGCTTAAAATGGATCCATAATATATCCCCGCATTTTAATTAATTATAAATCTAAATGGATCCACAATGATTCCACATAGAAGATCCGTGGATCACAAATAAGATCGGTTTTCGAAGGGGAAGTGATATTTCCACTTACGAAAATTGATTCATCCACTTAAATGTATGTTTTAATGTGAAAGAATCAAATTTTCAAGTGGAAATATCACTTCCCATTTCGAAAACGTGGCAAAAAATTAAATAGTAAAACAATTATTCAATGTCTTATAAATAGTATAGAGTTAATAATAAGCCTGAGTGATTAAAAAATAAAAAAGAAATAGGGTTTTTCTCTATAATTCGATGTATGTTTTTCCACCGTAAGCAAGATAAATGTATTGTTGGAAAATTGGTTTTAACCAATTTCATAAACCGGGTTTTTCCTATTTTTGAACACAAAATACGATTTTATAAAACAATTTAAAATAATCAAATTGTTATATGTTTGTGTTTCTCATCCGTGTTACCTTCGTTTTGATAGTTCACACATCTAAAACGGCTTTAAGATGAATGAGAAATTGTATCTCAATTTGAGGAAGTTGGAAGAAGTTGGAAAATGAGTTAATGAATTTTAACTCATCTCACATTGGCGGGGGAATGAAAAGGAAGTGAGTTTATAAGTCTAAAGGCTTTCATGCTTTGTAAGACTTAAGCACCAAGACTCTCCCTTGCACGCGCAAAGGGGGGGGGGGGTGCGAACCAAATTGGGTTAGGTTCACTACACTTGTATGGCAAGCGCGCGCGTCGTGCGGGTACGAATGTACCACCGGTCGACCAGAAAAGTTCAAACGATATATGTTTATACATACACACACACTACCCATGTTTTCAATCCTTCTCATCCTTTCGAAACTTATCCACAAGTGATCGGGTTTTTTTAGTTTTAGAGAAGATACATGTGATATGGGAACAAAACTATGTTTGAGTCTTGCTTACCATTTATAAACTGATGGGCAGAGTGAGAGGACTACCAAATCACTCAAGGATATGTTGCGGGTTTGTGGGAATTTTCATGTATGTGGGATGATCACATTTTATTGGTGGATTTTGATTATCATAGTAACTACCATTCTAAAATCAAGATCTTAGTTATGAGGCTTTGTATAGGCGAAAATATCAAACATCCTTTTTGGCTTAAGGGTTGAAAAGAACTATACGAGACGAGAAATGGTTGAAGTAGTAGATTAAGTCAAGATGATCTATAAGAATTGATGATGACTAAAATCTATTAAAAGTTATATAGTATTGAAACCAAAATTTATGGCTTTTGAAGTAAGGGATAAGTCTTATTGAAAGTCTCTACTTAGAAAGGATTGACTCAGTTTGGGAATCAGAGAAAGCTAAGTCACCATTTCATTATACCTTTTACTATGTTGTAGTAATATTTAGTACGACATCCATGTATGTTACTGGTGGAAATTCCTTGGTAAGGAATTTGAATTCATTCCACATGTACACTTAAGACAAAGGGAAACAATTTACTTTGGAGCCCAAATTAGTTATCAAACATTATAAAAAAGCACACAAAGAGGAAAATGACTTGGTTCTTATGGGATGGAATCATATGTAGTACCAAACCTCATTTGGGAGACCATAGATGAGATGAACGGATGCTACCTTCACCTATTTGAAGGCTTAGAGATTATGAGGACGAAATCGTCTTAATCAAGGGAGAATGTAACACCCATGGATGTGAGATTATATGTTTTGAACATTATTAATACTTATTAATTTCTAATTACGTTATTAAGTTGGGATTAGTTCAAACAAGACATTTCAAGTGTCTAGTGTAGACAAAAGGATTTGGCAGTTGATGATACTGCGTTCTATAGGGATTAGAGGCATGTTCTGATCTGTGGTTGCCTATAACAGCCCAAGAATATCTATCATTTAAAATGACATGTTAGATTATAGCTATGGGGCTACTCATCCTTAAATTATACTCTAATGCTCAAGTTAGTTTATAGAATAGTGTCAATGTTTCAAGGTATAAAATTATGAATGTTCAGTCCCTTAGCAATACCTTTGTAGTCATATGTATAGTAAATATATAGTGTGTTGATAGATAGCCTTTCATATCAAATCCTATGTAAGATCTTTGATAAGTCAAGAGATCTTGATATGATGATCAAGTTGCTAAAGCTAAGGATGGTAAACTTGTATGAGTCAATTACATGATTAGTTTTTTTTTACTTTCACTTTTGATGATATTTCAGTGCCTGCATTTTTTAGAGGCTGTTTATGCATGGCTAGGGTTAAACATCACATTCTACTTTTAGTGTATTGTCTTGTCTTTCACTATAGTGCCATACAACTATGGCTTAAATGTAGGCACGACTAATGTAGGAGTGGTCATTTGTTAGATCACCAAGTCCCCCAGTTTGGGGTTAAATATGGGCTCTAAATCCACTTTAATCTTGATCTTATGATTAATGCTGGCTTATGGACAATCTCCTATGATTGATTTGACAAGTTATTATTTCATAGGCATTATGACACTAGCATGACATCATGCCATAATTGCTCCCGTATTTGGGTGACGCCATCATTCTTTTTGGAACTATCCCAATAAACTCTAGTCGGTTACTATTTTGTTACTTTTATTTACTCCTACACTCTTCTCTTTGTTTCTTCTTTCTTTATTCTATGAGATGTCCAAGGATTCCCCTTCCATGATGAGTTGTATTGTTATAGATTGCTAACTTGTTGTTACTGGCTTCGAAGTAATATTATGAAGACGTTGTTCATGAATGGATTCCTCTGCCCAATGTGCCAATCTCAAGCCTAATGAGGCTGAAGTTGGGATTTATGTTGATTTTCTAGTTGGCTGGTCTAAGATTAGCATTTCTTGGGGACATTCTTGGTGCTTACAAGGTCAGCATTGGCCAATTAGTATCGAATGCCTTTCATCAAGTTATCGGGTTTGTGATGTTGTGTAAGATGTTACAAGTTCTTCCTAATATTGATGTTTATGCTTCTTCTATTACGCTTCTCCCCATGGTTCTTAGATATCATTGGTAAGTCGCTATCAAAACCGTAACCAGACTAGTAATCTTCCTAATTCGATAAAGAATTGGAAGGAACGCTTCTTTTTTGTCAATACAGTTGCATTCCATTTTTCTATAGAAGATGGGATGTTCCAAGTCATCCCAAGGATCTCGTGCCTCCAAGTGGTAGCAAGATGTATTATGTGTTTGCATTTAGTGGCATTGTTATGTTATGCTAAGCATTATCTTTGTTTGAACAATTTGCCTTTAGTTGATGTGTAAGATAAACCTTTTATGTTGGTAGTCATGTTTTGAACAATATGCTTGTTTGGGGATGCAGTTCATCCCCATTTTTATGTATGACAATTGTTCCCTAGTTATGACAAGGTTTATATATGTGAATTCCAACATTTGTCTTGTAATTCCGTCATTTTATCTTTCTCTGCAGGTGCCCTTTGGCCTTGGTATGGTATGTATGCTTATGGTAAGTTTTGTGAGATTTTAAAGCCATAATATGATAACTTTTATGTTGTTCATGTTTCTTCATGTTTGACATAGTGTAATTTTGAGTATAACTGACTCGACCATGTTTCGGAATATTGCTTACATTTATGTTTTCCATCTTAGCATGGGTATCACCTATCGGGGAAACCAACCCCTAGTTTCCTTCATTCTAGAAATGGGACCTAGTTGAGGATATTGTTATTTTCCCCATTTTTTACCACGCTAAGTGTTCTTAGGATGACATTAATTTGTTGCTTTCCTATTGTTGACTTCCTTAAGCGGGGGTGTTTCTTTTCGTGGAAACCATCCCCTGGTTTCTCGACATTTCGTAGAGAGACCTAGTCGAGGCTATCATTACTTTTCCCTTTTTGACCATGCTAAGTGTTCTCAAGATGACAACATTTTGCTACTTACCTATTGTGATTGCCTTTCGTGTGTGTTTTTGTTGAGCTACAAGTTTTATTTTGACACGTATACACCATCCACATGCGGGCTTCATGAAAAGAATTATTTTTGTAATACCGAATGTAAGACCCTAATTCCGAAAAGTCCAAATTTCGAGTTCAAAGGAATCAAAAGTTGGAGATTTTGGGCAAAATTGAGATTAGCGTCGCTAATCTTGACATTAGCAACGTTAATGTCTTGATTAGCAACGTTAATCATTATATTAGCAACGCTATTCCTAGTTTGGTCAGTGGGTTTGCACGATATGCAGTTAGCGACGCTAACTGAACAGTTAGTGACGTTAACTTCTGATTTTGGACCAAAACCCTAGATTTTGATGTTTGAGTCGTATTTAAGGGTGGGGAACCCTAGGGCAACCGCCATTTTCATCATTTCAGCCCCCAATGACGTTTTTCTCATATCTCTCTAGCTCCCTTGGTTGGTGTGTGGCTCATTTAGCCACTTTGGAATGTATTTTTGAAGAGATTATGATGATAGAGCTTGACTTTGTTCATGTGGACATTTGCTAAAGCTCTTTGTTTCTAGGCTATTGTGAGTAAAGTTTCCACCTTTATGCATTTTTATGGGTCTTCTTATGATTTAAGTGGGGTTTATGGGTTAAATTAGTGTAATGGTCCATTTTTAGTATTGTCCATGATTGGGAAGGATAAAGTTTGGAACTTTATGTCTTTAAGTCCTGTTCTAGAACCATTAAGTTGATTTAGAGAGAAAGCCAAACTCTCTTTGGTGATTTTGTTGAGTTTAGGGCCATTTTGGACTTGGATTTAGTTCACGAGCTTGGATGGGGATGTTTGGTGAAAGGTTTTTTTTGCAAATCTATGAACTAAAACCCTAAGTTCACATGCAACCTAGATTGGATCTATGTTTTCTATCATTGAACATGTAATAATAATCCTAAAGGCCAAACAAAAAATTACTAAAAGAAATAAGGAAGAAAAACTAACCTTTTGATCCGTAGATCTCTTGGAAGCAAGCACCACAAGTGTCGTGCCTCTAATGGCACACACCCAGAACCAAGCAAGCAAGGAAACAAGAGAGAAAGGAGGAGAATACTCCTTAATTTCGTGGCTTTTAGGGGTGGGAGGATGCCTCTATTTATAGTTTCCATATGATAAGTGATAAGGAGTATAACTGCCTTATTTAAGATTCTGACATAATAAGGCTTTTATCATATAACTGAATCTACTTATCATACCATAAATAATCCCTTATACCATATAAGGTAATTTAAGAATTCTTAAGGCTTAAGAAAGCCTTAAATTTGTCCACCATCCCAAAGCCCTAATTGTCCATTGCTCAACTACTGAACAATTACAATTCAGCCCCTGTACCTTTAATTAATCCAATTAATCCCAAAATTAATTTCAATTAATTTCTGATCAATTATTAATTAAATATTATGATTTCTAATTAATATATTATTCTCATAATATATTAATAAACTATATTTCTCTCTCTCTCTCTCTCTCTCTCTCTCTCTCTCTCTCTTTAAGTTATCGTATCCTCTGCTAGGTTTTGAGGGCAACCCAAAAGGACTGTGCTGCTGTCAATCAAGTATATTCCTAAATTATAGTCATGTCTTAGACACCTAATCCAACAGTCTCCCACTTGGATAAGTCTATGACTACAATTCAATATAGCTTCTAAATTAACCAGCAATTTGTAGCTTCTAAAAGCACGCTGCCGAACTCTGACCTAGTCAGTTCTGTGTCCTAAGATAAGTGATCATATGATCCTCCGTCCAACAAGATATTTCCGGACATAAGACATGGATTGAGATCAATGTCTGTCCGATACTCTGTTTCCCGATTTCCGATTTTGCATATGACATAAGACTTCTAATTGAACACATCAATTTAGTCCTGGCTGGCCAGCACTCTAGTCACGTCAAAATCATCGAGAGGCCTACAGATATATGTTTCCCATCAGGTTCAAGGAACGAATAAGCTTAGACTCATATGCTTGTGTCTTTTACTCATCAAAATCGTGCACAACAATACTTTTGATAACATAGAGTTACCGATGCGTTTATGCATTATTAATGCACAACCAACTTGTAAATTTCAACTCATATATCTCCGCTTTAAGACCATAAGATATTACCGTCTCAACATTGGTCGTGATGTAATCCATGAAGCAATCTATTAAGCGTGGGTTTATCCAATACTCAAATCTCCATTTCTAAGTACTCATGAACGTTGTAGCAATCCTATTGCTATGTCTAACTCCTTAGACAATCTACAAACCAATTCATGACAGTCTTGATTCAATACTTACTTTCCAAAGTATGAGCGACTGTGTACCTTTCGAATAATCAAATTATTCGGGAAGTAAAACATGCGAAAGCAAAACATAAAATCTGATTGGCAGCTACTCTTGCTTATTACCAAGTCTCCACGAGGTAATCAGCAAGTCAGATCTATCATAAAACTATTATCGGTTTCTTATTTTATTTTAACCTTTCAATTCAACTTTCATATCTATCTCTTACATGAACCTTTCATTCTATGTATCATGAGTGTCTCACACTCATACACTTAATTGCGGATGATCTAATCGGATACTCTTCCGATGATATCTAAATTATTTATTCTGTCTTTCTCTCTCCTAACTCCTTTCTGGTGACGTGTACTGTGACTTCCCATGGTTCTCGGGCTCTTTAGTCTACATGATTGCTCCCTAAGACTATTTCAAGGCGTTATGATGTATCGGTGACCCACACTCGCTCCATCGGAATACCAACGAAACTACTTAACCATGAAGTCCTACATCACCACGTCCTGGTGTAAACAATTACCGATTTGAAACTATTTTCAAATTCTTACTATCACATTCAGCCTAATCATTTCCCAATGATTTCTCACGTGTGTTCAAATAACTTATCCAGTACTCCCAACCAGACAATATCCTGAATCTAACTTACTATGCTCCAAGCATTAAGTCATCAGAATATATTCATGACACTTCTGATCATTTCAAAAGGCTCGTGGAACCATGATCTAATCTTATTCCAAACCCTTTTGGAATCTATAGATTATATGTATCATGACCTTTGAGAAAACTATTTCTTTTCGAAGACTCTTTCTCATGCATCTTGAATCTTATCAAGATCATGCTTACAATGGCTAAGTCTATACTGACGATTTCATCTATCCAATAGATGTCTGTGGACTATGTGATTATGTTGCACCTTCTTTATATCTCTCATGCCAAATCATCACCCTTTGCAATGATAGGAAACTCTTTTCCTGAGCTTATGCATCTTGAGTCTCATCAAGATCATATTGACAAAGTTTTGATCTATCTAATAGATGTTCGCAACCATTTAAGCACGCTGTATCTTTTTTAAGTCTTTCATAGCGATCCGTCTCTTAACACCAAGTCATTACACTTTGTAATGATAAGAGACGTTTCCTAGAAACAGTATGTAACCCACATATAGTGATAGTAGATAACAGCGACACTCCCACTGGCTTTGACACGGTTATATGACTCTTTCAGACTATTCGCAAAATCCAGAACTTTTGGTATATTTTGAGAATCCAAAATCCAAACCTTTCTGACATGTTAATGGAAATCTTTCAGGCTATTCACAAAATCCAAACCTTTGGTATATTTTGAGAATCTGAATATCCTTTCTTGCGAGATGCCCACGGGATTAATCCCGGGCCCATGTACCTTTGTATTGGCACGCTCTTTGTGAGTCCCTATTAGTGTGCCGGTGATCCACACGCGCTCCACTAACGACTCACAATGTGTCATGCAGTATCCTTTTAGATTTCATCTTTTATTGAGAGTGCTTCTCCCGGAATCAATTACTTGACTCTGAGTATCGTCTCACTCAACCAGATGTTCTGAAAGTACATTTATATCCATGTTGCTTTCTTTTGATGATTCAAATACTCCCACTGGTTTTTAGACCAGGTGTAAGTATCAATCAAATTTTTCACATAGATTGTATCTCGCCCTAAGGTTCTCTTATTTGGCATCAACCGGGCTCACCAATGCTTCCAACTTTAGTGTTTTACCACTAATCGGTATGTCACCCAGATCATAACACCTTATTATGGTGACTAGTACTACTGGTTAAGAGAAGAGTATGTCAGGTTTTAACAGAAATCTGATTCCTGGTCAAAGCCTAGTGATGACTAAAGGTTCTTTCACTTGGCTAATCCTGAACTCAAATCAGGACTTTCCTAACTCCCACTGTTTCCTTAGAATATGAGTCCTTTCAAAAAAGGGTCTTCTTTCACACGTATAGCGGGATAGCCAGTGAAACGACATTGCTGATTAGGTTCAGGCTAGTCATGAGGTTCGGACGAACGCTACATGACCCTGGACTTTCTATGTATAAGTGGGACGATCCCAGCTTTACATTTCAGACAGTGTCTACATAAACTACTTAGTCTAAGATGTGGTCGGAATATGGTTTCTATGGTTTGACTGGTTGAGTATTCTATCCATCGGAAACTAATTGAAGATGTATCTCATACATAGAGGATCGAACTATTTCGACCAATGCTCCATCATCTTCCCTAAGACACATCACAACCATTAATGTTCTTGGAAGAGAATAACTGTGAAACATTTTCTCAGTTTATGATGTTACTCAGGTTCTGTTGATTTTACACTTCATTTGAAGTCGTTGAACTGTTCAAGGTTTCAATTCAATCGCTTATTCTGATAAGCGAGGCCATATTCGTCATACTAATTGACAAATATCGTGAAGTATAACTAATTGTGTTCTTTTCGAAGATTTGAGCAATACATAGTAACTGATGTGTCCGTTGCTCTTAATCTTAATGTCTTTTACATTTCTATGTAAATTTATGACTTTGTTAATTTTGTTCAAGATATGCAATCATCACCTGACTCTAAGTCAATTGATTCCAAAATCCTATCCTCTAGATCTTTGGGTGATTCATTTCTTGCCACATATGTCTTATTAAGAACTTAATTCATCATGTGACTCTAAGTCAAATGATTCCAAAGTCCTGTCCAACTAGACCTTTGGTTGAATTGATTCTTTGACTTTAACAATCATAGAGGACACAATTCCTGAATCCAAACACTTTGGATGTATCAACATTCAAGTTATTGCCATGCAATTAACATACTCATACAACATTTCAAGGATGATTTTAAACAGCATGTATTAAAAGAAATCAACATTTTATTAAATCAAAAATATCCTTGAACAATGTACTATATGACAGACAATGTCGCATGCATCTAATAAGCTAATAACAAAATCATAATATCTAACTAAACTCTAAAACTGCATGAGCTTCAGATCCAATCTGAATATGCTCCGATACAACAACATCCCGCATCCTACAAGAGTCCATGCATACAGAGCAAATGTGAGAAACACATCCTGTATCAAGGAATTAAGGATCAAGAGTTCTGAGTTTTAAGATATTCTTGAGTTGCCAAATGGTTCGGCTTCGGAGCATTTTTTCAATCTTTCCGTGACTGTGTCCCACCTTGTGGATTCCCAGTTTGAGACATAGAAGAACTGGTCCAGACGATCTGGATCATTTCTAGATGTGCCTTATTGCTGGACTCAATCCTGAAGCAGCCGAATCAATGGAACTATGCTTTTCCATGAACGACTCATACAAAGTCTACATGGAATGCATTTCCATGATTGTCATATCTGGTTTCCCTTCCTGTACATCTGGATGAACAGATCAGCGAGTCGAGCTAATGCTTGACTCCCGATCAAAAGGGATGACCAATTTTATACAGTTCGCCTATGTATCCCTCAATCTCGAGAACATACAAATGGGTGCTACTTCATTCTAGCTTGCACACTTCAAACTCTTTGAAGATCTTAGCTCGTCCTTTTTCAACCGGTTCTCGGAACCTTTCCTCAACCAGCTGTGCCAACTAATCTGAACCCAGGAATTCTAAATCCCTGCGGAACTCAGGGTCACTGATCAATAGCATGAGGCAACAAACTTCCCTGCACTCAAAAGTCAAGGGGTCATGCTCATCACAAGCTGCTGTGTGATGCCATGCTTTGGGGAGCAGACACTCAATAAGATATGGCTTGCCAACAAAACTCAGAACCATTCTCTATTTGTGAAGCCATACCACATAGTTCAGGCCAGTCAGCCTTACCATATGTAACAGGTGCTTTCTGAAACTCTCAAAAATGGGTTAAGGAGGAGAAGGATGAGAATTGACACTATCTTTAGACATTTATAAAATTGAATTTGTTAGTTTAATTTTAATCCTTTTAAATAATTACCCAATTTATTATTTAATAAGGCTAGGATCCAAAATACCCCAACTATGGTGTGAAGAGGGATGCCGTAATCACAACATAATGGTCATTAAGGTAGATAAACATTTATCAATTTCAGTCTTATGAAACTTCTAGATCTGTGAGATTCATTGAACTGTTCAATGGCATGTTTTAATCTCGGATATGTTATACTGTTTGTGACTGGGATGCCGAGGATCACAAACTAGATGTGAATAACCTTGAAAATATGCTCGGTAACCTCAATGTCATTTATCATCTCTAATGTTAGGATCGAGACACTTAGCATACGAACACGAAACTCACACACTCAGCTCACAAATTAAGAACACAAGGATTTTACGTGGTTCGGATTCGGTGTCAATCCTACATCCATGGGCACAACTAGATTTTATTTGAATGAGGAGATTACAAGAGATACACACTCAATCTTTGCATGTATTGTGTGTTGTGGTGCATGTTGTTCTTCAACTAATGGCATATTTATACATGTTTTGAGGTGCACTATTAACAATGGAAACATAAGAAATTTTCCTTCAATAATAGGGGCTGCACCAACTTCTTCACCAAACTTCTTTAACATTCACCAACCTCACCAACCATTGAAAAAATCTTCACCAACCATTCCTAACAATTGATGTGTCGGTTAACTACACACGCTCCATCAACAAAGATAAATCATGAGAAACACATTACCACTCTTTATGAGCCCCTATTAGTGTACCGGTTAACCACACACGCTCCACTAATGTCTCATAAAGTTTAATGTGTAATTTCATGGGTTAGCATCTTTTCACATTTTCCCTAAAGTAACTAGATTTGGGATTTTATAAAACTGTTCTAGTACTTTCATTAATAACATTATACTTTTAATGAGATTAAGCGGTCCTATCAAACCCATTCGGCTAACGACACTCCACTGACCAAGAGAGCGGTGGGTGAGAGTGGACACCCATTAGACTACCATTTTATAGATAGTCCTTCTTATACCCTCTTTATAGGTCAGTTTTGTGAATGAGGCCTACTAACGATATGACTAACCAATTTAATCTTATACATATAATATTAACTTTTAATTTTAATACATATAAGATGTATTTTAAACCTTTTAAAATGTTTCTGGTTTAATCCTTTAATTTTCTAAAATTTAACTCTTTAATTTTAAAATTAAATTTAAACCTTTAAGTGATTTAATTTATCTTTTAATTAAACAATTAATTAAATCTAGATAGGCATCACAAATTAATCAAATTAATTTAATCCTATCTTAAACCCTTAAACCCTTAATTTCGAAAAAGGCAAGCAAATGGGTTTAAGGTTTCCATTTATTAATTAATCATAATTACCAAAAATAAGAACCCTGCAAAACCCTAGCTACCAAATTACGCAGATAAGGGGTGGAGGCTAGGGTTTTCAAAACCCTAGCCACCAAAAACAATTTTGGCCTCCCCAAGGGTTTAATTTTCGAAAAACCCTTGATCAAATAAAGTAATTACAACAATTCAATTAGAAAACAGCCAAAAGCTCTAATACTACTGAAAGGTTTTCTGCAAATCTATGAACTAAAACCCTAAGTTCACATGCAACCTAGATTGGATCTATGTTTTCTATCATTGAACATGTAATAATAATCCTAAAGGCCAAACAAAAAATTACTAAAAGAAATAAGGAAGAAAAACTAACCTTTTGATCCATAAATCTCTTGGAAGCAAGCACCACAAGTGTCGTGCCTCTAATGGCTCACACCCAAAACCAAGCAAGCAAGAAAACAAGAGAGAAAGGAGGAGAATACTCCTTAATTTCATGGCTTTTAGGGGTGGGAGGATGCCTCTATTTATAGTTTCCATATGATAAGTGATAAGGAGTATAACTGCCTTATTTAAGATTCTGACATAATAAGGCTTTTATCATATAACTGAATCTACTTATCATACCATAAATAATCCCTTATACCATATAAGGTAATTTACGAATTCTTAAGGCTTAAGAAAGCCTTAAATTCATCCACTATCCCAAAGCCCTAATTGTCCATTGCTCAACTATTGAACAATTACAATTCAGCCTATGTACCTTTAATTAATCCAATTAATCCTAAAATTAATTCCAATTAATTTTTTTATCAATTATTAATTAAATATTATGATTTCTAATTAATATATTATTCTCATAATATATTAATAAACCATATTTCTCTCTCTCTTTCTCTCTCTCTTTAAGTTATATTGTCCTTTGCTAGGTTTTGAGGGCAACCCAAAAGGACTGTGCTGCTGTCAATCAAGTATATTCCTAAATTATAGTCATGGCTTAGACACCTAATCCAACATTTGGAAGGTAAAGTTAGAATTTTTATGGATTTAGGGACTGTTTGGAAGGTCCCTGGAAGAATTAAGACCTTGGCTGAATGGATTAAGAGCTTAATGGACTTTTGAAGCTGTTCATATTTAGAAATGCTAATTAGGGAAGTTAGCGGCGCTAACTGTCTGTTGACTTTGACTTTGACCTTTGACCGATGACTTTTTGACCAGTTTGACTTTTGGTCAAATTTGAGAGTTCGGGGTACCGATCTTAGAGGTTTATCTTGTCTAGGGTTTAAGAAGTTCTAAGTGGAGTTTATTCTTTTCAGGGAGTTCGTTTTGTCGGGATCTGAGGACACTCGTATGGAGTGTTGTCTAGCTTACGGTTGCGGATCAGATGAGTCTTCTCACTTTACTATGGGTGAAGTTACATGTGTAGGTAACTTAATTACTGTGTGTAGTAATGTATGGTAGCTAGGCGTGCCTTACATTATTTGACTGTTGAGATGTTGATAGAAACTCGATGGGTTAGGCTGTATGCTTAGGTTGTTGTGCTTATATGTGACAGTCGTTGGATTCATTCTGGCGACTAAAGAATGAGTTGATCCATCCGAGGGTTGTTTCATGATAAAGGACGATGCATGACCGGTCGTACCTGGGCACCCAAATATTAAAAAATTAGTTGATTCGGTGACGGACGGAACAAGGCAAGCTTGTGAGTTCTTAGTCGATGCGGATCGGGGCAAGCCCGAGAGCCAGGTTGTTCGGGGCAAGCCTAGATACCTTTTGTGATTGTTCCATGGAATGGATAGTGTGGTATTTTAGGGAACTCACTAAGCTTTGTGCTTACTCTTTCACTCTAACTGTTTTTCAGGTATTTGATGGCTTGAGCTTGGAGCATGGCGCGACTGTACCGTATCTGAGGTTTTGATAATCAAGTCTTCCGTTGTATAATGTTTTCAAATGTTTGCTAAATGTGATTTATATGTTTTTGAATATTAAGTTTTAATTAGATGACTTTTATTTTATAAACCGTTTTATGTACTTGACCCGTTTTTAAAAACGAAAAATTTATTACGGAATTTGGGACGTTACAAGTTGGTATCAGAGCCTGGGTTTGAGAGATTTAGATGAACAAGAATGTGATTCTAAGGATTTGGATGAGCAGGACTGTGATTCCAAACTCAAACTGGGGATTTGAAGATTTGCTAAAACGATTTTCAAAGGAAAACTGTTATTAGATAAAATAAGCAGTTAGGTAGAGTAACATGTGGAAGATTCCCTTTCATGTTCTTGTTTGATTGTTGTTTGGGAGTTTGAAACATGGTATGAATACCTGAATTATGGTTTTAAACGAATAAATAGGTTTTGAGAAGAATGAGATGTGATGCGTACAGTCGGTCGGAGCTCTAGTAAGTGATTTAGTTCCCAAAATATTCTTGATGTTATGTGCTTATGATATGATATATATGCTAGAAATAGGCTAATGATCCACTCAGGAAAATTACATGATAGAATTGGCCTGGATAATAAGGATGCCTTTTGCTTAGCTTGCTGTTTATTGTGTGTTACTTGTTATGTGCTGCTTGTGTGTGCCTTTTGGACATATGTTTGTACTGTTAGGAAGTTAAGAGAATTCTTGATAAGGTCTGATAGCCTTAGAATTCTTGAACCGACCTTACTGGATATTCCTTGTTTGGTTGTGACTTTAAGGTAGGGACATTTATTCGACTGTCTATCTGTTCTTATTGCATACGATTACGCGTTCACGAGACGACATGACGGTGTGAGCAAAAGTTCTTGTGGTGTAGGTGAGATGTCGAAATCCTAAGAAGAGTGTTAGGCACCTCGGTGTAGTGTTGTTAGAATGATATTCGAATACCCTTTAGAAGGGAGTTAGGCGACTTAGGGAACCGGGACGATCTTTGGAACAAGTACGAATAGGTGTGGAAGGTAGTACAATGGCCGTACTATTGGAATCACATGATTCATACCTAGAACGAAGGGAGACCCGAGGGACCTAAGGAGTCTGTAGACGAGGGAATCGTATGTACTATGTGTTAGGCGAGTGTGTAGCTCATTTATTGTCGGATTTTCAGAATGAGGATGGGTGATTAAAGAGGAAATGCTTCGGGACTTGGGTCGAGTTCGTGAAGCCGGGTTGGGCCTGGGATGAGTGATGAGAATGTTTAGGATTTGGCCGATGCGGAGGTGACTAGGGTTGTGTTCAAAATGCTCCCTCTGGTGATTGGTTCGGTCAGGTCGGAGATGCTAGCACTACTTAAAGAGCAGTTCGCCACGAAGGAAGAGGCGATGATGGCTCGGTGCCAGGCTATGACGAGGAAGGAGATTAGCGGGTTTGTAGCCGCTGCTCGACGTCATACTTTTGATGAGATGGAGTCTGCTACTACGTCGAGAGAGATCAAGTTCGATGCTCGGCTGAGACAGAAGAGGCAGAATCGGGATCTAGTGCAGTAGTCAGGGAAGAAGTTTCGGGCAGCAGATTCAAATAGAAGAGAGGACCCTTACCGTCGGGACGGTAAGTTGGATGTGAGGTTTTCTGCTTCATGCAATCAGATTAGCCACGTCAGGGCGAGTTATCCGGGATTCTCAAGGGATGCTGGTCAGGATCCAAGTTTTATTGCCCCGAAGTGTGAGGGTGTTCGTCTGGTGAAGATAGAGGACCCGGAATTGGAAGGCGGGCTTAGCAGCTGGGTGTAGAGGTGGAATCTCGTCGGCTGTTGTCGGTACATTTTCGCGGTTTTACTTTTGTCGCTTTTTTGGAATTGTTGTCTTTCTTTGTTGCTTCGAATGTGGGTAATTAGTTTGGGATCTATCTCCGATTAGGCATGTGTAGGCAAATTGTTGTCGGCGGTGTTGAAAAATATATTTTTGTATGTGACAATCACTGAAATAAGATGAACTGTTATTATCTAACAAATATTATCAGTTTATTTCAGATTGCGTGAATTCGAGATCAAAAACAAGAATAAATCAAGACCTGAGAAACTTTGAGAAAACATCCAAACCTGAGGAAGTAACGCTACAAACCAAAGAGCAAAATACAAAATATCACACTGCTACAGCAATCACGACGCGACAGACACTGTGGTCGCGACGTGAAGAAGAGCAAAGACAGAAATCCAGAGTGCTTCAGCGATCGCGACGCGACGAAGGACATGGTCGCGACGCGAAGACCCCCGACGCGAAGAGCCTGGACGCGACACCAACCACTCCATGATCGCGAGACTACCAACCTAACGCACTAACCAGTGGCCGACCAAAAGCAACACGGTGACGCACCCTCGCGACGCGACGGCAAGGGTGGTCGCGACGCGATGCCTGTGTTCAGTGAGTATAAATAAGATGCAAACCTCTTGCCATTCTTGTGCAGAAAATCATACACCACACCATACCCATTCAAGCACCAATATTACCCTACGTCCAAAGAGCAAAAAACCTGCCAAAACTCTCAAGAAAACTCTTTTTAAACAAAGAAAATCCACATCCAAACAAAACCGCTACACCCATACTCTACCCGACACCAAACAAAACCTCTACCCAACACCATACAAAACCTCTACCCGACACCATACAAAACCTCTACCCGACACCAAACAAAACCTCTACCCGACACCAAACTTCAAACCTCTAAACAACCTCAACCCGAATACCAAACTACAAAACCTATACACCCACTACCAAATACATACACGAAAACTAAACCACAAAAACCCCGTGCATCTCAATTAAACCGACACCAAAAACCCATTTCACCAAACACCAAAAACTACCAAACCTCATCCTACCGTAAAGAACGAGAATCAACGCTTCAAAGAAAACGCCATCTTCATCAGCTATCGATAAGTTCTTTTGAAATTATTTGTGTCGTTATTGATGTATTTAAACTGTTATAAATCAACTATACCAAATATCCAATACATCCGAATTGAACATTGACAACGAAAACATATGTGGACTGTATTTAACCGAGACATCTAACATATAACTTCTAACTTCTAACCTTTTTATTTATTGTAAAAACACGTTATCGTTGATAATGGCGTTTATTACATCTAACCTCTAACTTCTAACATTTACTTTATTTACCGCTTTCTGTCTATTTAAATACTGTCTAGTTTAGATTTACTGCTTTATTTTGTTTATTTATAGCTTTATTAACTTAATTTTAGTGTTTTTTTATTCCGCATATTATAGATAAAATACATATCTGTCACACAGTAATCGGCTTAAAAACCTTACTCGTGGAGATCAGCTATCGTATTTTCAACAATTGGTATCAGAGCTCGTGTGATTTAATCTGAAATTTTTGTCGAGAACTTTTGTGTAGCGTTTTTATAAACCACCAATAAGTTTCCTTTAAAAATTTCATCTTAATATCACTTGTTCAACAAAAAAAAAATATTTATTAAAAAAAAAAAAACAAAAACAAAAACAACCCAAAAATGTCTTCCACAACCTACTCAAGAGCTCCATATGTCATCGATCAGGTATGGTCTATGATCTCAGAAATCGGTCTTTCAAAAACACCATTTGAGTCCCACATGACTAAGATTGAGAACAGTTTGAAAGCTGATCTCAAACTATATCATGACACAATAGTCAAATCTGATATCTGCAAATCTGAATTACAAACCTTGCAACTCAGATTTGGAGAATCAACAATGACTAGAGACAAACTTGAAAGAGACGTCAAACGAAAATCAGAAGAATATAATCACGTCTTAGATCAATTAAATGAAGCTCTAAAACAAAAAAGGGACTTAGAAATAAAAAATCAATTTTATTTCCCATCTGAAATAAAAGATGCCTTAGAAATAGAAGTCCTTCAGTTAAAACTAAAAATTCAAGATTTAACTGACAAAAACACTAGTTTGATTCTAAAACTAGATGATTCTTCAAAACAAAACAAACTTCTTGAATTCGAGAATCAAAGATTTCAAGGAAAACTGGATTCTATCAGTCTTGCTAGAAAGCTAAGTGATGATATTTTCATCAAAGCAACATCCTTAGGATCTGGCAAAATCGATACGAATTACAGACCTGGATTAGGAAGAGAATCCTTCGAAATCGAACAAGCCAAACAAGAAACCAGGACTAACAGTGAAAACTCTGAATCAACTCTAACAGATCTATCCACATCTGTTAATGAGGAAAATTCAGACGACGAAACAGTTATCAACTGTAACCCAGATGATACTGATTTCACTGTTTCCAAAAGATCTTTCACTAATAGGTCTTCAACCCACCAAATCCAAATTACCAACCAAAACTCCAAACTTAAAGAATTTTTTAATAGAGCAAACTCCTTTTACAAGAAAGGCAGTACCTCTAAACCAATTGCTCTTCAAAAGGAACAAGGCAAACCCAAAAGAAACCTTTGAAACCAGCCTCTTTGCCACAAAAACAAAAAAATTTTCAAAACCATCCTCATCCCAAAAACAAAGAAAGGTTATCAGACAAGTCATTACATAAAGGATACCTTTCACTAAATCAAAGACCATTTCAACTGACAGGTTTTCAAAAACAAATCTTAAATTGGGAAAATCTGATAAGTCAAATCAAGCCTCAACCACTTCGTCCAATTAACAGAAACCATAATGATTTCAAATCACCGAAAACCATTAACAAATCAGGACCCACCATGGTTTGGGTACCTAAACTTTCTGTCTAATTGCAGGTACTTTGTGCTGGAGAGCCCAAGGATGACACATGGTATATCGATAGTGGCCGTTCCAAGCATATGACAACAAACCATAGCCTTCTACAAGACTTCAAACCCACACTACCTCCGATGCAGAAACTTCACAATCAAACCAAAATGATGCGGATCCAGTCGAGGGGGAACCACCAAAACCAGAACCCTCCTAAAACACCCCAATCCACCTGTCCAAATGATCCCAATGCATCATTTATGGGAGAACCACCAAAACCAAATTCCTCTCTAAAACAATCCCAATCTACCTATTCAAAATGATCCCAGTGCATCACTTATGGGGGAACTCTCGTTACCCCATTCTCACCCCCAAACCAAAGTTTTCCAAAAACATTCAAATAACCAAATTTTTCAAAAAAAAAAACATCCACATAATCAAAAAATCACAAAAATTGAATAAAGTTTTATCTTTTAAAGTCCTTATAAAACCATGTGATTAACATCTTCTTGACTAAATTTTCAGATACTTATGCTCGATGAATGTTCTCAGTTATATTGATTCTTAATTAAAGTGAAGGTTCAAATCTCAAAATTTTCGTTATATACATTCTCCTATTCCCTTTGAATTTATTTCAATTATAACGATTTTATCTATTAAGGGACAAAAAATTAGGAGATTCAGATGAAAACCAAACCCATGTGAGAATTTTGTGCCTCGTCTTTAACTGCTAAGTGGAATTCATTTCTGTGAGCAAAGGTGTTTTCATTATGACTTATAGGATTTATACTCTTATACCGTGATGCTAGTCTCATTTTTGCTTAGATATCAAAATGACCAGGGACGATACAATCATTTTCTTATATATTAGACAAACTGTCTTTTATATCACCTAATCCCTATCCTCAATCAAACCACATCAAGAAAAGATTTATCATCTTGCATAGCAAGTCTGACAATTGAAGAAACGACAAGTCATATCCAAGAAAACCAAAAGAAAACATGGAAATCAAATCTCAAAGTGCAAAGTCATCTCCAACAAATGCTGTCAACAAATCACAATTGGTAACCAATCAGATATCCTTTATACAATGTGTATTCACACAAAAATCAAGAAAAGATAAAGACAAAGGTGAACACTTCACCAAAGAAAAGGAAGATTTACAACAACCGAAGATTTACCGGGATACTGTAGCCTTCATAATTAAATATTCTTAGTTGCAAACTGCACTATGAATATTTCTAAACCCCTCTACATGTATTTCCTGACGGAGAGAGAGTAAACATCAATGGCATGAATGAAGAAACCCTCTGAGTAATGCCAAAACCAGTCTTATGTGATTGATTATCTAATATGAAGACCAAGTGACTAAAGTATATAGGTATAAATCCACATTAAGCATAAGTCAAACACCTTCAAACTGAGAGATATCACTCATCTTTAGTGATTATACACCAGTTCTGCACCCAGAACAACCAAAACACCTCAGTCAAGTGTGAGCTATACCTATGAGAGTTCATCTGAATCGACCTATTAAGATCACTTGTCGTCTTTATAAATGTTATAAAATCTTAAGGAATATTATGAAAGTACATATACAAAAACCTTTTGATAATTGAACATGAAACCTTGATTCAGAAACAAATATTCTTGACAAACATTTTTCAAAACATAAGTAAAATCTAGTCACACTTTTTCAAAACAAGTGATATGGTTTTATAAATGTTTTATCAAAATTACAAGAATTTTCAACCTTACCTTTTAATCCGTTCTTATTTCACTAATGATCACATAGCGGGAAATTGTTGAAAAATATATTTTTGTATGTGACAATCACTGAAATAAGATGAACTGTTATTATCTAACAAATATTATCAGTTTATTTCAGATTGCGTGAATTCGAGATCAAAAACAAGAATAAATCAAGACCTGAGAAACTTTGAGAAAACATCCAAACCTGAGGAAGTAACGCTACAAACCAAAGAGCAAAATACAAAATATCACACTGCTACAGCAATCACGACGCGACAGACACTGTGGTCGCGACGTGAAGAAGAGCAAAGACAGAAATCCAGAGTGCTTCAGCGATCGCGACGCGACGAAGGACATGGTCGCGACGCGAAGACCCCCGACGCGAAGAGCCTGGACGCGACACCAACCACTCCATGATCGCGAGACTACTAACCTAACGCACTAACCAGTGGCCGACCAAAAGCAACACGGTGACGCACCCTCGCGACGCGACGGCAAGGGTGGTCGCGACGCGATGCCTGTGTTCAGTGAGTATAAATAAGATGCAAACCTCTTGCCATTCTTGTGCAGAAAATCATACACCACACCATACCCATTCAAGCACCAATATTACCCTACGTCCAAAGAGCAAAAAACCTGCCAAAACTCTCAAGAAAACTCTTTTTAAACAAAGAAAATCCACATCCAAACAAAACCGCTACACCCATACTCTACCCGACACCAAACAAAACCTCTACCCAACACCATACAAAACCTCTACCCGACACCATACAAAACCTCTACCCGACACCAAACAAAACCTCTACCCAACACCAAACTTCAAACCTCTAAACAACCTCAACCCGAATACCAAACTACAAAACCTATACACCCACTACCAAATACATACACGAAAACTAAACCACAAAAACCCCGTGCATCTCAATTAAACCGACACCAAAAACCCATTTCACCAAACACCAAAAACTACCAAACCTCATCCTACCGTAAAGAACGAGAATCGACGCTTCAAAGAAAACGCCATCTTCATCAGCTATCGATAAGTTCTTTTGAAATTATTTGTGTCGTTATTGATTTATTTAAACTGTTATAAATCAACTGTACCAAATATCCAATACATCCGAATTGAACCTTGACAACGAAAACATATGTGGACTGTATTTAACCGAGACATCTAACATATAACTTCTAACTTCTAACCTTTTTATTTATTGTAAAAACACGTTATCGTTGATAATGGCGTTTATTACATCTAACCTCTAACTTCTAACATTTACTTTATTTACCGCTTTCTGTCTATTTAAATACTGTCTAGTTTAGATTTACTGCTTTATTTTGTTTATTTATAGCTTTATTAACTTAATTTTAGTGTTTTTTTTTATTCCGCATATTATAGATAAAATACATATCTGTCACACAGTAATCGGCTTAAAAACCTTACTCGTGGAGATCAGCTATCGTATTTTCAACAGGCGGCTTTGGTAGTGAGTGAAGGGTGGACTGCCTGTGAAACGGCAGTGGCTGCTGGGCCAGCTGTTAGCGGGTTCGAACCCTAGGTGGGGGTGAACCGTTGAGTTAAAAGATGAAGAATTGTAGTTGTGTGTTTCGTTGGGTTGTGAGTGTTTTGTTGGGATCTCCTATTTTATAGATCGTCATGGTTAGACTTCGTTGTTTGCATTTTGATAAAGAAGGGTCGGTGGAGGCAGTTTGTGACATTAAGATAATGATGTTCTCTATGTGGTTGCGAGTTTCGGATATTTAGTGCGGCGCCGATTGAAGTTCGTTCAGGTCGGGCGTGGTACAGAATTTTGACCGGGTGTCACATTTCTGTACGCAGCAAAAATGAGTGTGTGCTTCACCATCATCGTTTGGGAATTGTTGGGTTCAATGTTGTGGGTTGTGGTGTCGACTTTAGTGTTGTTTTTTGAGAATGATTTTTAGGTGCGGGGTTTGTAGATGAGACCGAGGGTTAGTGGCAACGTTAGAAGTTGCTGGATGGAGTAGGAAGATTGCATCAGTGGTTGAGTCGATTACAATTTGTTGTGCTCCCGTTATCGTGTGTGTTCCGTTCGGGTAACGGCGTTCGTGGTCGATCCGGTGATGTATTCGATTGTTGTGTTGGAGGTGGTTGGCTTCTCGTTCTATTTGTGGGATTGCCGGTTGAGTGTGCTTATGCGGGTTAGGTTGATTGGAATTGTCTAGGGTTGCGGCTGGATTCTTGTCAACGTTGTGATGTTGTCGGAAGGTTGTTGGTTTAGTGTTATTCTTAGGAAGTTGGAGCTTTCGTTAAGAGGTAGGGTTTCTGATGGAGTTAGGTTAGTAGTTGGAATTCCGTTTAGATTAGGTAAGAACGTGGGTGATCGTCGGCAAATTCTTCGGGGTGGCAGTGTTCAAGTTTTGTAGCTGTTCTAGTTCGGGGTAAGTAGCAGCGGTAGATCAACCGAGAAGGAGTGAGCAGGGAATGTTTGATAGCGTGCTCGTTCGTTCGATAGCATGAGCACCTCGGTTCTTCAGCATTGGGAATGCTAGGTTTCGTTCTTCGAGTTTTCTCTTGGATTTGTGGAGCGATGGTATCGGAAGCATTGTCGGGTAGGGTTTCTCGGCAGTGCATTATGAATCGGTTGGATAACCGATCTAGGAATTGGTTTGAAGTTTTAAGGTGTCGCGTTCCGGATTAGGTTATGATCATCAAGGTGGTTGGGTATCTTATGTGGAAAGTTTTGTGTGCTTGGAAGTTGGGTTAACTATTGATAAAGTCGAGGGGTTATGGTCTCGATTCATGTGTATTGCAAGTTTGCTCTCGAAAATTTTGGGAGATCGTATGTTTTCTGGGTGCATTTGGGTATGTAAGGTTTTCGACGTAAAATGGTGGTTATCGGTTAGGCCTGCTTGGTCTGGTGAGTGTAAAGGATTGGATGTAGTGGTCTGGTGTTAGAGAATCGAGTGAGTTTCGTTACTTGAGTTTGTTGCGGCTAGTTGAGAAGTTGATCCTAGGTTGGGAACCTAGAGTCGGATTTGGAAAGGTTGTGTGTAGCCCTGCGGGCAGATTGATGAGTTTTAGGTGTTGTTCTCGATTGTCTGATCTGTCACTAGTAGAAAAATGGCTTTTCATGACAGACAATGCCTGTCATAAATAGCCATAGATGACAGACGAATGTCTGTCATTGAAAGCCATGTCATAAATCAAAGATGACATGCATTTGTCTGTCATAAATTTACGACAGACATTTATGACATACATTTATGACGGACAATGCCTGTCGTAAATTTGAAAATATGACAAACATTTATAAATCTCATATGACAGACATTTGTCTGTCGTAAATTTATGACAGACCTTTATGACATACATTTATGACGAACAATGCATGTCGTAAATTTGAAAATATGACAAACATTTATAAATCTCATATGACAGACATTTGTCTGTCGTAAATTTATGACGGACCTTTCTATATATATATATATATATATATATATATATATATATATATATATATATATATATATATATATATATATATATATATATATATATATATATATATATATATATATATATATATATATATATATATAAAGATATTAATACACAAAAAGCTACTTCACTGCTCAAATTATAATACGTCAAACACAAAGTATATTTCCAAGTTTATCTAAAAGTGATTGACGAATATACAAAATACCCTTCCAAGTTTATCCAAAAGTAATTGACAAATATAATATCACTGATAAATAAAGGTCGTGACATACGTAGCCCATTCTTCACGCAAATCATCAAGTTCAGCGTTTGTATATTCATTCTTCCCCCAAAACTAAGACATAAATTGCTATATTAGCCATAAAAAACAACTTTAAACAATTATATGAAATTGGCCAATGTTAAACAATTTTACTTACGTTGTTATTCAACACTTGAAGTCCTTCATCAACAACCGCTTTCATGAACTTTAAAACATAATACCCACATTCCGTGTCACCTGTTCAGCGGACACTATACATACATAATAAATGATTAGCCATGCAAGAAATAAAATACATTAGGCAAATCTGGTTAAAGTTAAAGTTAAAGTTACAATTTGTGCTCACCAAGACATTTATCCACTTGATATTAACCCTTTTCTTGGATCCGCTTTGCATTGCATACAAAGACAACGCTCTATAAAAAAATGGACGAAATATATATCAAATAAAATAAAATAATGTTTGATAATTTATATAACTTACACCTCAATCATATGCTTCAAATCTGCATGCACATTGGTAGGCCTTAAAGAATCAACGTAATAGCAAGTTGTTGTTTGCATGTCTAATACTGCTAGCACCCAATGACCACTGTAAATCATTATTAATAATAATAATAATAATAATAATAATAATAATAATAATAATAATAATAATAATAATAATAATAATAATAAATCCACGATCTACCAACAGGTGTAGATCATTAATTATTGTAGGATTTTTTTTTCTAATTACAAAAAGTCATGAGAATTAATTGCATTAATTATTGTAGGATGTGAGGAGACAAGACACATATATGGAAATTAAACTCAAAAACTGAGTGCGAAAACTAAATATAACTAATATAAAAGTGTTTTACCTTGAGATTAAAACAAAACTCCAAAACTCTTGCACCTCTTATTAACACCTCATATGAACACCTCGTGGATCCCAAATGCTAACCCGAGAAATCAAAAAACAGTTTTCAACTTGAAAGAGGGAGGGAGAATAAACGGACAACACCATTAGTGGTCAATGTACTTAAGTCATGGAAAGACCATTCCAGTAATATGCAGTCAGCTTCAAAGGACCTCAAGGTATGTAGTAACGTAATCTTATTGTTTGCATTGTTGAGGACAATATAGTAATTTAGTGAATGAACTTTTATTTATAATGGAAACATAGGCTGTAAAACAAGAACAAGCATCTTTATAAAATCAAGTAGTTTCTCTTCAGAAGCATATTAGTGTGTTGACTACTGAAGTGGATGCACTCAAGACCAAGGTTGACTTTTTGACTTTATTTCCGCCTTACATTGAAAGATGAACATAGTCAAGCACAAAGTAAGCTAAATGCATCCCGTAAGAAGGTCAAAGAGTGTGACTCACAAATCATTTGCATTCTTAAAGACCAGCAAAAACTTAGAAACAAAATGGGTGAGAAAAATCTTGAAAGGAAAAAGTTAGAAAATGAGGAAAAAGTGGTTATTTGTATGCAGGTGAAACGAATGGATAAATTGATTGAAAACAGCTTTTGTCCCACCCAAAAAGATGGGTTTGTGGAAAAGACGTAAATGCCCTTTTGGTTTAGTGGAAATGACAGGTTCAGTCCAATTTTGAAATTTGTTCCGTGACTTGTCTTTGTGGTTTCATTTTGTTGCACTCTTGGGCTGTTAAATCTAACTACTAAGCTGTTGGTTTTTTTATAGTGACCATTTTACCCTTGGACCAAACCAGAAAGAACAGTATACCATAGACACCAAATTTGTAATTTACTAGACAAAACAGTGGTAAAATGGTCTATTTACAAGGACTAATGCTATTTCCATAGACCACAGGCCATTTCTGTAGTTTACTATTCTATTTATTGGTGAACATGGTTCAATGAACTTATGGTGTTTAAACATGTCTTTGATAGGATACTGCTGGCTGTGTGAAGCTTTGGGAGATCACTAAAGGGATTGTGATTCAAGACTATGGACAGGTTCTGATTTAGGGTTTGTAAATAATATATGCAGAATTTTTTGTGTTACACCTCAACCCTCCTTCAATTATCACAGAAGGTTCTCATGATGGAACCGAAGATGAAGAGTTCCCATGGTGGGTTTTGGATTGTGTCTTGCATAATCGCCCCCCCCCCCCCCAGGGAAAATACCAAGTAAGTTTCTTTCACTATTACAAGTTTACAACTACAATCTTTTTAACAATGTGACTAATTTCTTTATCTCTTCTCATTTCTTTTTATTATGTAGAAAAGGGTAAAATCACTCGCATCTGGAATATCAGAATCTGAAGAATTAAAATCAAAATTCCCGCCAAAAAAACTTCCAAATGTTCCTTGTGAGTCAATGTCAGTCAATATGAAGAATCTTCAAGAGGTAAAAAGGGGTTTTATTTTTTATTTTTTTATTTACTTTCTTACCCTTTGTATGGTCTGTACAGAGTCAAATTGAGAGTGACAAAGTGACTTCAACAAGACAGACATTAAATAGTATTGACCAAAAAATTGAAAAGTTGACCAAATTCGTGATGACGTGTCATTGGCATTAAAAGAGATAATTTTCCAACGGCGTAAAATGTATAGAAAAGAACATGAGCATATCATCTGCAAAAAGGGATTGGACAATAAATGAAAATGTTTATGTTTAAGACTTCATATATTAAACTTTTAAATTCATATCTACATGAAACTTCACAATTGTAATTCCAAATTGAATAGGATTGTACCAAGTAATGTACTGAAAGTAGGTTTATTTGTACCTGAAACAGTGTGATGACATTTGCAGATGGAAAACTATAGGATGAAAGAGCTGCTTTGTTGAACAATACCAGCATCACTATAAAATCAAAGTTAGCCCTAGTTTAAAACATAGCTAAAGATATTACAACTGATATAACTGGAATGTGTAAAAAAGAAATTTCCATTCCTAATATACTGATTGCACAGTTAAAAAGATCTTATATCATAATGATCTAAAACACCATGACTCATACACCTCTTGCCTGTAATATTTATTATATGAAGAAATCAAGTTGGGATACTAATTAACCATCAGTCTTAAATTCCCCAAATACATAGACTAAAAAGCATATAACAAACTTTCTAATTCCCCAACTCTTCCACCATGATTCTCTTAAGTTGGTTATAGAGCAAAATTCAAGTCACTTTGTGTGTATGTAGGCTACTTACATTTCCAGTCATATTTACAATTCGATATATATGAAATTGCTAGCCAATTTGATTTAATTTTCATCGATCTTAACATATAAGCTTTTCAATCCTCAATTCCATATCAAACTTCTACAGTTCACCAAAAATAACATACCTAGGGTCTCTCATACCTCACCTACAACAAAACATACACATAAACCATCATACATGCTCTTATTTCTCCAAACCCCTAAAAATCAATGTATGAACAAGCTCATCGATCAGTAGTTTGATTATCGATTATTTCTTATCCTACATCAAACCGAATCATTTGTTTTAATAAGAGTACAAATAGAACATACAGAATTTGTTGGATTTAGGCTTTTATAACCACGTACCTTACTTGGAAGCCCTAAACGTTCATTGATTTCGTGATCGGTGGCATCAATTGCGAGGCGGAACAACTATTGGCAAAATGTTGGTGCAGTAGCCCTAAACCATCAGTGAAGTAGCGGAGCAGTAGCCATACAACGCCGCTGATAGACCTAATCGGCGGTGGAGAAGCACCGGTTAGCGCACCGGTTAGCCTAATCGCCGGTGGAGGACTTGTAGAGTAGTGGAGCGTGACGGACGAAAAGGATGTATCGCGAGGGAAGGAAAGGGGGAAATAGAGGGAAAGAGGAAAAAAGACGTAAAATGTGTCCGTAACTTTTTCAAAATGTGGCCCGTGTTTTTTTATTTTAGATTTCATGACATGGAAATATGACAAAGTATGTATGTCATGAATTTTGATTAAGGATGACATAATTTTATGACATTTATTTTTTTCTGTCGTAATGTTTAAATTTTTACACAAAGATGATATATTTTTTATGACATACGTTTTTGTCTGTCATAAAACAATGTCTGTCATTGTTCGTCTGTCAAGAAAAGTCATTTTTCTACTAGTGGGTTCTTGCGACTGAGGGAAATCGGAATAAATCAGGGAAGGACTGCGAGTCCGACTATAGGTTAGATGGAGCGGAGAACCTGAATAGGGTAAGTCTGGGAAGGACTGTGAGTCCAGTTGTGAGCTGGGCGGAGCGGAGAACCTGAATGGATGAGATAGGGAAAAGCCTGCGAGTTCGTATACACACACTTTGATCATTGTATTGGATTTTTTTCTACATTTTGGACAGAAAAAAATCTGAATGTTTTTGTGTTTTTTCTGTTTTTTTTTTAAATTGCATTTTTTCGATGGACTACCAATGTAAAACAGCCATAAAAAATGTCACAAAATATACTCGTAACTAAGTTTTGTCATTAAGAAGGTCACTAATAAACAGTCACTTAATGTGTTTATTGGACATCCTCGAACCTATAACCTGTAAGAAGTGTTTCGATATATACAGACGGTAAATGTTGTCAGAAAACTTTCATAACCTTCATTGAAAATTCGATGAAAATATTTGCCCATGCCTAATTTTCTTGACATATTTTTTTTTTTTCTAGAAAAATTGTCGCTAAATCCATTACGCTACAAGAGTGACGAATATAGTCATAAGAAATGCTCCAATCATACGGTAATTATCCACTCAAAACACTTATTATTTTATTTATCCTCGTAAAGATTAATACATACTCTAGTCAACTTAATAACATCATACATAGTACATCATAACCAACAATTCATTATTATATTACGGTCCACAATCCTTAAATATCAATGTATCTTACAAAACTTGTAGTAAAATAGTATCATATCATGCACCTCAATCTCTGAATACTGTTACTCACCTCATTAGAACGAGGGTTAGATATGTAACAATTAATATCACGATATTCTGAATGTTTGTATGCACAAGACTTGCGTAAAACAATACCATATCATGCAGTCGCATCCAGAACATAGCCCAGTTGCAGGGCCGATATAATGATTTTTCATGTCCAAAAAGAAAATACATTGTAATGCCCTCATTTGTATCGAACAACTACTACAAAAATGTACATGTCACGGGTATATTGTGATATATCATTTCATGTATCAATTTTTGTGCCAAGCACTTTGTAAAAATCAAATTTAGGTATCAATTTTTGTCCTGATCAATTTTTAAATACTGAAAAATTTTGAACATCAATATTCATCACACACTAATGTTGCAACTCTTATAAAGTAGCAGATGATATATATCTTAAAAAACCAATGGTATTAACTTGGATCCACAAAATTCCTATTTTTAACTTAAGAAATCGTTTTAATGAATGTTTTCATTTAAATGAAAAATATAATTCTAGAAGAATGTTGATCCAAATCGATACAATTAATATATTTACAATCTAAATTAATGCATTCTTACAATAAACTAACAAATAAATATTCCAAAATTTACATAGTGTCCAACAAGACCCACAAAGTGACAATAAACCTACCCAAAACCGAACAAATAATTAACTAAGTTTTAGATTCTAAGAATGTCAACCCAAAGTACTTTTACATCCTAAAGGTCCTTGAGTATCTATTTACAGCAAGAAGAATGCATAGAAGCAAAACATATCTAATAAAACTCGATACTAAAATTTGTCATTTAAATGAATGAAAATAGAAATGGGTTGTAGTCAGTTCCGCCTACCTTTTTGACTCTCTTATTTACCAGCGACGTTGTTGAGGAAACACGATTGCGTGAGCAATTAAGGAAATCAGAGAGAAAGAGACTCGGAAGGGGTGATTTGGAGAGGGATGAGGGTGGTGAGGTCGAGATGATACAGTTGCCGATTCCAATTTACAAAATCATGTTCCTTTCCCGCTTTACAGCCATGTCGTTTCCATTTTTCCCACATCATAGAAACCTAAATTGATATCCATGGTAAAAGTTGCCTGGGATTAACCGGGTTTTTATCAATTTCTGCTCGGATTGAACCTGTCAGGTTTCTCAAAAATCCGATTGGGCCGGTGACTCATAATCGGGTTGACCCGCCTGTTGAAACAGAAAGTTAGAATTTTGGCTTAAAAAACTCGGTTAAAGAGTTGAAGACTCAAAGTTTTAAAATTAGTCTACAAGTGGTTCATCATATTTAGTAAATTTTCAATATAAAAATATGAAAAAAGAATTTTGGTACCAAAACACTAGAATTACATTGTTTATGTTTTATAAATATATGATTAACGTGAAAAAATATAGAATTTATGAAAATACTAAAAACCATGTTTAACCGACGATTAAACCGGTTGACTCGCGACCTGGTCAACACACCAGATCAATTAAAAACCCTGATTTTAAAACATTGATTTTTGGCCAAACTTGAACGTACCCATAAGGCCATAACATCTTCCAGAAACTTGCTGCCCCAGTATTGTTATTGTCATGGGTCATGGACCAGGTCGTCCTAGGCTTGGGCCAACCGTGCTCAGTTGGTTCATCCGAACAGACCGCTAAGGCTGTGGGGTATGCCGCACGCGGCCCCCCCTGCGTCCTCCACGTCAGCGACGAAGACGCGGCAAACACCGCCCCCCCCCCCCCCACGCGTCCTCGACTTGCTGCGTCCCCAGGTCGTCAGGCTGTGAACGCTTGAAGACGAACGAATTCAAAAAATATATCCGTTGGTTCGAGCCGTTGGAAATTAAAAAAAAAATTAATTTTTTTTACATATTATAAATACAAACCACACACATCTTTATATTTTACACACACAATTTATATTTTACACACACACAAACACAAATTTCTCTCTCAATTTTACTAACCATTTCAAGATGGAGAACGATCCGAACACCCCTCCGTCAAATCGGAACACGCCCCGCGGCGAATTCAACTACAACTTTTCCACGAATTGCACATTTACGAGTATGCTAACGGGTTCGTCGCAACAACCGCAATACCCGTATCCATATCCACCACTGAACCAATATCAATACCCGCCACAACCTTACCCGTACGCACCCTTCCAACAACCGTTTCTATCACAATCGCCACCGCTTCCATCACCACCGCCACAAGCATCACCCGAAGAGGTCGTGATGGAAACACAAGCCCCCGCGTCTTCCTCCAAAAAGAAAAAGAAAAATAATAGATAAAAGAACAAAACGCGAAACGCGCAAGAGGCGAAGGTTCCGTGGACGACCGACGAAGAGGTTCAAGTGGTTCGATCGTGGCTCGCTATTTCCATGGATTCGCAAAAAGGAATTAGCCAAAGTTCCACATCGTTGTGGGAACGCATTTTAGACCACTACCACGCGGCGATGGGTCGTGAGGTGTACCGAAACAACGACGGTATTAACGGAAAGTGGCGGAAACTTCGTATCGAGTGCACCAAGTTCAACGGCATTTACAACAACTTGGTGAACATGCGACGAAGTGGCGAAAACGAATTCGGGATTTTCACAACGACTATGGAACAATATGCGCGAGTTGTCGGGAAACCGTTTAAGCATATGCGAAGTTGGGAGTTGATGCGTACCGGTCCTAAATGGCTACTAAATCCCGATTCGCCTCACTCGAGCACGGGTTCCAAACGTAGGAGGACCCCGGATGACGATATTTCGGATGCTCGAGACCCGATCGACCTCGACGACGACACCGAACCACAAACCGAGATGTCTCCGCCTCGACGCCCCATCGACCGCGACCGAGCGAAAAGAGCAAGCCGAGATGCCTCCGGCTCGTCTTCGAAAGACGATGTCGAGGAAAAGGTCGACCGGGACCGAAGAGGAATCGCGGTTGGATTACGTGTTGTTTAGCCGATCCGGGACCGAAGAGGACCTCGAGGCGATCCGATTGATGACGGAACAACGACGCAAGAAATATTTTAATAAGTAGTTTTTTTTTTAAAAAAATTTAGGAGTTGTCGTTTTTATGTTTTTTTTTTTCGTGCAATGTCATTTTTATTTTTATGTAATGTCTTTTATTTAATTTTAAATGTTTGGTTTTAATTAATTTTTAATGTTTGGTTTTAATTAAAAAAACGTAAAATATAAATGTGACGTGGAAATTAAAATGGTAGTCATGAGAGTCTTGCACACCCCTAGTGGGTGTATTGGAAGTCTTTGTGATGTGACGATGACATGGCGGTTGTCATGGATTGTCATGATTGTGTTGCACACCCTTCGGCCTAAGTACTTGATTTACCTCTTATAAAATAGGAGTAAAGTTTTCCTATATGGGTTGAGTGGGGTTGTAAATTTAAGGTTTACTCGTATGAAAAATTGAGATGTGGATCAAATCGAAAAACGGAAATATTGTGCATTTCATGTTTAACAATTGTGATGGCCGAATGGGAAGAAGTGTCATGATGAGCATTTTTAGTTTATGTACTAGAACAAACACACAGAGTGTCGATTATATTACAAGGAAACACAAGAACCATCATATAAGATTAAAAGAAAGCCAAACTTTTATTAAAACTGTTATTGCATGATTTACGAGTCATTGTTTTGAATGGAAAAACGTATCTTTTTCTTCAAAGAAAGTGTTTTGATACAACATGTGCTACACGATTTACAAAGTCATTAAGAATTATGATTATTAAAATAAAGTGTTGGCCCCAATATAAACTAAAGAGAATTAGGTAGGCACATGGCCCTATCTCCCAACTTTTCTATATCTTTCATTGAACTCGTAAAGCAAATGCTAATCTACTTGTAATTGCATTCTATCCATGGCAACATTCTTGCAACAACCCTCATAACAACAGTACACAAACTAGTAGGGTTCTGACATATGCTTTACCTTTTATCTAATGGGACAGAATCCCTTTTTTTAAAGGGTTAAAAAATCTAAAATCGAACTAAATTTTAACTTTTATTATATGGCATAGAAACGATTATAGGAAAAACGTTCTCGGTTTATGAATTTTAGCTTTGGGAAAAGTAATACACCATTTCAAGACACAAAAATTCCGATGATTATCATATCTCTTGATACACAAAAAACACAAGAAACAAGAACAAGAACTTCTTAAAAAAATGATAAGGTATTGCTACTTTAATTGATTTTAATACTATATCATCATTTTACAAATCAAGAAAAAAGGAAAGGGTAAATAGCTACAAATATATTTTGGAGGAAAAAAAAGAAAAAAATAAAATACAGAAATCTCTCTTCCCCAATTTGTTTTAGAGTTGAATCATAATCCATACATAATAAATGATTGATCTTGAAAACCCAAGTGAGAATTCATTTCATCTCTAAGCTTCTGTAGTCCAAAACACCAGTTTTCAAACCTAAGAAATCATAACCTGTGCTGCTACTGCTTGTAACATTGAGACTTGTGGTACAACTGCACTCCTTGCTATTCTCTATACCTAAACTGCATGCAAAGCATATGGTAGTAGCAAAGCTTGAAGTCCTTCCTCCTGTCTTTAATGGCTGCTGATGGTGGTAATTAACGTGTTGAATTTGTGGTTGTATGTATGATGATGATGACGACGAGGAGGATGAGCTGTTGTTTTGGTGTTGATGATGATGAGGTGGACTGATTCTCAACTCCAAATTCAAATCCGGGCATCTTTCTTGAATCTCCGGAAACGTGTTATTGATTTTCCGGCGTTCACCGCCGTCAGAATTATGCTTCGCGTCATCCTCCACTTCTTCTTTAACAAGATGAGAAATTGGAGTAGCGTTTGCAAAAGATATGGTGGTTGTGGTGTTGGTGGCCACATCCAGTGTTGAATTATGGTTATTGATGTTGGTGGCGGTGGCGGTTGTGGTAGTGTGATGATTAGTAGGATTATCGTTAACCGGCCGGTGAGTCGCCGGATCAATTCCCCGGTTTAAAAGCTTCCTTCTGATATGGGTATTCCAGTAATTCTTTATCTCGTTATCTGTCCTCCCAGGCAATCTTCCAGCAATCAAAGACCATCTGTTTTCCAAATGATAAATAATAAACCTCATTAATTAAATTTTTTTTCTAAATTTCCGATTTGGGTACGTATTTTTTTCTTTAAAAAGACAACTGGGATTTATTTAAAATATCCATTAATGTTTGAAAAAAGAAAAGTTTCAACAAGTCTTGATGAAATTAACTTACTTGTTGCCAAGAAGGCTATGGAGTTTGATGATGAGTTCATCTTCTTCTTCAGTAAAGTTGCCACGCTTGAGGTCAGGCCGTAGGTAATTGATCCACCGGAGACGACAGCTCTTGCCGCAGCGGAGGAGTCCGGCGGCCTTAGGAAGCGACCGCCAGCAGCCTTCGCCGTGAGCCCTTATGTAAGCAATTAGCCGATCATCTTCTTCTTTAGTCCATGCTCCTTTGTTTGTGTGTGCTTTTTCACAACAAGGTGATCTTCCCATTTTCTTTTTCCAATCTTTTCCCCTTATTTTTGCGGGTTATTTTCTTTTCTCTTTGTGGGGTTGTCAAGAAAAAATTAGCCTTTGGTTGATCTAGAAGATATATGGAGAGCAAAGGCCGGCCATTTTAAGAACTTGATGTGGGGTTTTATAATCTTTTGACTATACGTATATATGTATATATTTCTTGACTATAGGAGGGTGGGGATGTTGAGGGGTAAGGATGGTGGGGGATGAGAGAGAAGAGTGACCCTATAATTGCTTCTAGATGTGAGTTGGTGAGACAGGTTTGAGGGAGTGGCTGGTGGCATGTGTTATGATGATCATATGAGCATCATATTATAAAATATAAATATATTACAAATAATATTTTCTAAGTTTTTGTTTTCCCTTAACAAATAGATAAAGTTACATAAACCGTCTTTTGTAGTTTACAACAAGTTACATGTTTAAAAATTTAACGGATAAGAGTGGTTTCGGTTTCGATTATATATATATATATATATATATATATATATATATATATATATATATATATATATATATATATATATATATATATATATATATATATATATTATATATATATATATATACTAGGCGAATGCCCGCGCATTGCACAGGAAAAACATAATATAGTTAAAATATTTAATAGAAGTTATAATTATAGAATCCAGTTAACGAAATAATTCAGATTATTATGTTTCAAAATAAACATTTAATTTATTTTGCATCATAATTATATATCTATCAACAATAACTACAAAGAAAATATAAATATAAACACAAATATACTATATCATTAGCGAATACCATCTTCAATCACGGTATATCATTTTTATTCTTGAAATTGATTGATTTCCATATCGTATACAACTGCATTTGAATAGCTCACTTATCTTTCAATAGATTAAATTTACTTATCTTAGTATATGTCATCACAATGGTGAAATCCCTAGTTGAAATGAAGTATTTTCATGTGGTTATATTAAACCACATATTTAATGAAAATAAACTAATTCTAGTGAATATTTACTTTAATGTCAAAACTCTGTAAATTCTAACTAAAATTATACAATTCAAATGGTATTTTTTATTTAAGATATTTAATGATATTTATGATACTTAAAACGATGAAAAATAAGAAATATCATATATTTTTTCAACTTCAACTAAATTGGTTATTAGAGGTTGATACAAAAATTATAAAATTTAAAATACAGATTTTGTACGTTAAATTTAACTAAAAGTCTTTCAATTGATGAATTAAGTATCATGATACAAAAAGGCTTCTAAATCGGAAAGTTAAAGAGAGAAAAAATGTTTATTATAACAAAACATTCATGAACTATTATTTAAAGAACCACTATAGACTAAAGTTTTAGAAAGCAATAATTAGTTTAAATACAAAATAATAATATACATATTGATGAAACTATATTCTAATGAGATAGACATCTAAGAAAACAGTTGTGACCGAAACCCAAAGCCCGCTAATGTTAACTTATGACAAACCTTTAGACTATCATGTGTCGGTTCAACTAATTTTACACATTATATATACAATAAAATTAAAAACATATTTTTATTGTCAACACTTAAACAACTAAATACTAATGTTTAACTAAAATAAACGACCTAAATTAATGTGATAATATCATATAAAATCAAACTCCATTTCTTATAAGATAATTATAATATATTATTTACTAAGTATTTTGTAAAAAGTATTCAATTTGATCAAATTTAAGTATTAATTATATATGATGTATTAGGTAGTTTGTAAGAATCATTCAATTTGATCTAATTAAAGTATTAATTATATTTTTATTAGAAATATAAAAACAAAACTTCATGGTAGTCTTTATTAAATATACACATAGTTTAGTTGATTGTAAAGTATGGTTATGATAAAGCAATTAGTAAGCATTATAAAACCAAATTTGAAAAGTCATTGGAAATATGAAAAAACTTGGAAGTTTCAAATCAATGTGGTGCTTGGAAATATGCTTCTTTTATTTTATATATATATATATATATATATATATATATATATATATATATATATATATATATATATATATATATATATATATATATATATATATATATATATATATATAGGCAAAAGTTCAACAAGTGAGTAATATAAACCATGGTGTCAATGGACTAATCTCAACCACATAATTATACACTTTACGGTAGACGTGCATTTATCGAATTATAAAAAAACACAGGGTTTTTTTTTTTAAATTTTTATGGCATATTTTTTATCGAAAAAAAAATCTGAATATATAGAAATTTATAACTTTTTTATCCTCTACAAATAGGGATCCATATTGATATACAAAAAATGATTTTTTTTTTTGAAATTTCCGCTAGTTGAGATTCACATGTGAATCTGAACTGTTATTCTGTTCACTGTTGACATACACAATGGCATATGATATTGTCATGTGAATTTGAATAAATTTTTGTGTGAATATGAATGGATTTAACTTATAAATCATAGTATATTTATTATAAATGATTAAAATGTTGCATTGTTAAAAATTTTCTAACTAAATTAATCATATTCATATTTCGGAGTATATTTAAAATACCATATGATATTTATATATGAGTCTGAGTAAATTGTTGTGTGAACGTAAATAATTTATATTGTGAATGAGAGTAAAATCATTATAAATGGTTAAAATATTGAAGTAGTAAAAAACTGTTAAGTAACTTCTCAATACTATATGATTTTGATATATGAATATGAATAAGTTTTAGTGTAAATATGAGTAAATCCATTTGTGAATCAAGTAAATTACTTATAAATGGTTATAATATTGAAATAGTAAAAGTTTTAAAAGTAAAATAATTACTCATATTCAAATTTTTACAGTTCTTATTCACATGTGAATCTGAACTGTTACTATGTTATTATATGTTGGCATTCAATAATGACATATGATATTGTCAAGTGAATCTGAATAATTTTTTGTGTGAATGTGAATGAAATTAACTTATGAATCATAGTAAATTCATTATAAATGATTAAAATGTTAAAGTGTAAAAAATTTCTTAAGTAAATTAATCATATTCATATTACAAATTATATTTAAAATACCAGATGATATTGATATGTGCATATGAGTAAATTGTTGTGTGAATGTAAGTAAATTCAATTGTGAAACAGAGTAAATTCATTATAATGGTTAAAATGTTGAAGTAGTAAAAACGTATAACTAAATTCTCAATAGTATATGATATTGATATGTGAATATAAGTAAATTTTCGTGTAAATATGAGTAAATCCACTTGTGAATCAAGTATATTACTTATAAATGGTTATAATATTGAAGTAGTAAATGTTTTAAAATTAAAATAATTACCCATATTTAAATTTTTACAGTTCAGATTCACATTATGAATCTAGACGAGCTATACTTATAAAAAAATTTTATTTTTTATATATCAATATGGATGTCTATTTGTAGAGGACAAAAAATTATGAATTTTGATATATTCGGTTTTTATTTTTGAAAAAGAATAATGTCGAAAAATAAAAAAAACAAAAAAAAATGAAGTGGGTTTTTTATTATAATCCTCTACATGTGCGTCGACGTAAGAAATTTACAACCTATTTTTTGGCCGTTGATGATTTTGATTCCGACGATCGAAATTAGTCCCTTGGTACCATGGATAAATTTAGTCCATTATTGAACCCAACCTTATATAGACAAAAGTTCAACAATGGACTAATATAAACAATGGTACCAAGGGACTAATCTCATCTACACGATTATACACTTTACGGTGGACATGCATCTACCGGATTATAAAAAAACTCACTTCGTTTTTTTCGTTTTTTTAATTTTTAGGGCTTATTTTTTATCGAAAAAAAAATCTGAATACATAGAAATTTATAACTTTTTATTCTCTACAAATAGGGATCCATATTGATATACAAAAAATGATTTTTTTTTCGAAATTTCCGCTAGTTGAGATTCACATGTGAATCTGAACTATTATTCTGTCCACTGTTGACATACACAATTGCATATGATATTGTCATGTGAATTTGAATAAATTTTTGTGTGAATGTGAATGGAATTAACTTATGAATCATAGTATATTTATTATAAATGATTAAAATGTTGAATTGTTAAAAAATTTCTAACTAAATTAATCATATTTATATTTCAGAGTATATTTAAAATACCATATGATATTGATATGTGAATCTGAGTAAATTGTTGTGTGAATGTAAATAATTTATATTGTGAATGAGAGTAAAATCATTATAAATGGTTAAAATGTTGAAGTAGTAAAAAACCGTTAAGTAAGTTCTCAATACTATATGATTTTGATATGTGAATATGAATAAGTTTTCGTGTGAATATGAGTAAATCCATTTGTGAATCAAGTATATTACTTATAAATGGTTATAACATTGAAATAGTAAAAGTTTTAAAAGTAAAATAATTACTCATATTCAAAATTTTAAAGTTCAGATTCACATGTGAATATGAACTGTTATTATGTTATTCTCTGTTGCCATTCACAATGACATATGATATTGTCAAGTGAATCTGAATAATTTTTGTGTGAATGTGAATGAAATTAACTTATGAATCATAGTAAATTCATTATAAATTATTAAAATGTTGAAGTGTTAAAATTTTCCTAAGTAAATTAATCATATTCATATTACAAATTATATTTAAAATATCATATGATATTGATATATGCAACTGAGTAAATTGCTGTGTGAATTTAAGTAAATTCAATTGTGAATCAGAGTAAATTCATTATAAATTGTTAAAATGTTGAAGTAGTAAAAAACTTATTATTAAATTCTCAATAGTATATGATATTGATATGTGAATATAAGTAAATTTTCGTGTAAATATGAGTAAATCCACTTGTGAATCAAGTATATTACTCATAAATGGTTATAATATTAAAATAGTAAAAGTTTTAAAAGTAAAATAATTACTCATATTCAAATTTTTACAGTTCAGATTCACATGTGAATCTAGACGAGCTGTACTTATAAACAAAATTTATTTTTTATATATCAATATGGATGTCTATTTGTAGAGGACAAAAAATTATGAATTTTGATATATTCGGTTTTTATTTTTGAAAAAGAATAATGTCGAAAAATAAAAAAACAAAAAAAAATGAAGTGAGTTTTTTATTATAATCCTCTACATGTGCGTCGACGTAAGAAATTTACAACCTATTTTTTGGCCGTTGATGATTTTGATTCCGACGATCGAGATTAACCCCTTGGTACCATGGATAATTTTAGTCTCTTATTGAACCTAACCATATATATATATATATATATATATATATATATATATATATATATATATTTTTATGTCATTATTAAATTTGAACTGACCTCTCCATTCTTCCATCGTTGACCACTATCAAGATATAACTTTTACTATTCTTTCATCACCCACCACCATCGAAATATAACTTTTGCTTCAAACTTCAAGTGATTATAGCACACGATCCAAAAATACAACATAATTCCAAAATTAGTTTGAACAACAAGGCAATTGCTAGAACAATGTTGCAATAGATATCAGTTTTAGGGTTCACATTAAACAAACCTAATCACATTCTGATTGTAAATAGATTCTTTAGAGCTCCACAATTTCCGTTTCTGTTATTTTGTTGATTTCGTCATCATCCTTGTAGTGACGAATTTATCACCAAAACAAGAGCTGTTCGATTGTGAGGTCTCAAGATTGGGGGTTTTGGCTTAAATATATCGCTAAAAACTCTATGGAAACCATAAAGTTTACACAAACTACATTTAGAGTGCGCAGGGGGGAGAGATTGAAAGTAGTGGCTTAACGGGGGAATCTGCACCCAGCAAGAAAAATTCAGAACCGGCGAACTCGTAGCCCATCTAACCATCACCATAATTTTTCATATTTTTATTAACTATATATCTAAGTAATATGTTTTTACATTCCAACGAATAGGTGAAAGCGGGAGAAAGAGTCAAGGAGGATAATGATGTATTTTAGACTTGATAGACAAACAATCCGACGATTAGTATTGTGAACTAATATCAAATCGCTAGTAATATCCAAAGCAAACAAGCCGACAAACAATATTGAGAATTATATGTCGATTTGTCCCGTATAACAAAATCCAATTATTATTATTTGTTTACCAAGTTTAACTCAGAAACCAATATGATCTTTCACGATCAGTTCTGATTGTAAAAAAGATAAAATAATATTGTCTTGTTGTTGGACGAATTAAAATATGACACAAACAAAGTAAAACCAAATTAAATATATTCCATCTTGACTGGTAACTACATGAAACGAGTCATGTCATTAAACGTTTTACTCTAATGGTTGTAAATTGCTGTGTAGAACCCTATGATTTAATGCAACTATCGTTCGTTCCAATAGCAATGAAAGAACTGATAAACACAAAGCTAACACTTGAAAACCAGGTTGAAAGTTGTTTCAAGGAGGAAGATAACAAATAGCGTAGAAGGCTATGAATTGTTTAGGTTTAGAATAAATGAGACCTGAGATGTCTTATTTATATTAAGCCAAGAAACCTAGAAGCCCTAAAAATTGGATCTGATGATGATACATGACCTCTCATAGGCTACCATGTGGCAATTGAAGTGTTGGATAAAATCAAACGAGTTGGTGTGTTATTTGAAAGCATATTGGATTTAAAACTAAGAGTTTATATGGGGTCTAGATCCTTCTAGAATATTCCTTCGAATTATCCACAAAGTCGATGCGTGTTCAACAAGCTAATCAGTCCAACCTGATCCAACCCAAACTCTACTAAAAATAAAATCTTCTCTATTCCGAGCATCAATGCAACGTACAAAGTTTAAAGTTTGCCTCAATCATGCTATTTTATAAATTTTGCATCTTGTGTCTACGGCCTGGCTTGGTGCTCTTGTGGGTTTGGCATATCACTGAACCTCTATTTAAGCCTTTGAAGCCTTAAGGAAAAAAATATTATAAACCTTTTGAAGGGTTTTCCTTTTACCAATGTGGGAAATGAAACTAGGTGTCATGAAGATTAAACTTAAGTGAAACTAGGTGTCATGAAGATTAAACTTAAGTTTAATGTGAATAAACAAATACGATATCAATTCAATGGTATCATATGGATTTAAAGCAAGACCCTTGTGATCTCTCTAGTTTAACCCTATACATCACTTATCATCCGTGTTTTCTCTTTAAACACTAAGATGAACATGCGTTATAAACCATTTTCATGACCCTCTAGAAGATAATCCACTAATATTAATATGAGTCGGCACCACCTCTAGATCATATATGTAATACAACATCTTTGTTTCCTAGATGTCTCTAAAACTTTATTTAGAGTTTTTTAACTCAGCCTCGTTCTCGATAACGACGTACCATCCTACCTCACGCGGAACCATTGTTTGATAGTACGTTATATGATTAGAGACTTTGTTATTACCCTTTAGACTTAAGAATTAGCAGCATTAATTTCAAGTTGGGTTTCCATCACTAAACAATTCTATTGTGGTTTTGGACCCATGTCTCTTATGGTAGTTCCAACCAAATCTCTCAGCAAAGGTTTGGTAAGTGGATCTGCCAATTTCCTGCTTGTCTTGACATAGACAACTTTGATGATACCACTTTCAATTAATTGTCTAATAAAGTTATGTCGAAGACCAACATGTCTTTACTTCCCATTATACACAACATTGTATACTTTAGATAGTGTGGCCTCACTTCCACAATACATGGAATAGATGGCATTAGAATATCCCACAAATAGATATCCAATAGTAAATCTCTAATCCACTTGGCCTCTTTGGTTGTTTTACTGAGGCAATAAGCTCAGCCTCCATCGTCGAGTAAGTTATATATGTCTGGGTTTTGCTCGTTTATGTCTACAGATTTTCAAAACATACAGGGTTTTAATAAGTCTACAGACTTTGTTTTCCTGTCTGGGTATCACAAACCCCACGGGTTTCTCCAAATAAATATCTTCACTGAGATAGCCATTCAGAAATGTCTTCTTCACATCTATTTGATAAATGTATAACCCTTTCAAGGCTGAGATTGCTATAAGAGTTCTAATAGAACTAATAGTAGCAATTGGAGCATCAGAATCGAAGTAGTCAGTACTTTCCAGTTACATCTATGCTATTACAACTAATCTTGCTTTATAGACATATATGGGCCTATTTGGGTGATATTTATTGTAATACCGTAATTTTAATTTATGGTAGAGTTATTTTAACTTTTGATATAAACGAGCTTAGATGAGTTAAAACGTGAGTTACGATGTTTAAAAATTTATCAAAGAAAAGTAGAATGCTAAAAGAGATAAAAGAAACAAAGGAAAATGAAAATCAACAAAACCCGGGTCGGGTCACAAAACCCGGGTCGTGTTCAGCAGTAACCCGGGTCGGGTCACAAAACCCGGACCGTGCTGTGCTGGGTCTGAGGCGGTGATTTACGGATCAAAACCCGGGGCGGGTTTGACAGCCCGGGTCGGGTTCGGTGCGGGTATAAATACGTTTTTACCCTCATTTAACCCATTTCACGAACTACAAACTACTAAAAAACGATTTTCAGACCTAGGGGCATAAAAATTGATCACTTTGGTCGAGGGTTTTGCTTGAGGAAGGTTGGGGAAGTTGGATTTAACATCCGAAACGTGTTATTGAGTCCTTGAATTCGAGGTTAGTGATTTGTGGTTTTAGGGTTCTAAACCCTATGTTCTTGAATCTGAGTTTTTGCTTTAAATTAGCTTATGAGTTATTAGTAGGTAGTTAATATGTGTTGTATTGAGCTTCTATTACGATTATTGCGAAGTTTTAACGGTTGATTTGGTAAAAAACCGCAAATCTTGGAAGTTTTGAAGTCATAATATGTGATGTTCATAGTTGTGATCCTTATTAGTTATTGATTCTTGATCTAATGAGTTAGATGTGGTTAAATTGTTTTGGGAATGCTGAAGTATGATATGAGATGTTGTTTGAGCAGATACACAGAGGAGGGAAAGAGATACACGAGGCACGGGTGGACCACTGACTGAACAGACATCAGGTGAGTAGTTAATTGTTAGAAGAATCATGCTTGTTGATATGTTTAATACAGATAAGAAGTATGATATGTTTTGATTGGTTGAGTATAACCAAATTTGAGTATATGGAATAAAGAGTTATAGTGTGTATATCACACTCGGGACTGAGATAGTCCGTTAAGTTTAATTAAGACGAGAATTTGTTTTAGACTATAGTGATACAACCAAGTCTAGCGATCAGGAGTCCGGTATGCGCATTTTGGGAGTGTCACTTACTAAACCAATATCAGGTGAATATGTATTAGTATTTGAGTTGAGTTATACTTGTTTATGCAAAGTGTATAGGTTTTTTTACAGGAACATCTATGTATTGTGCTGTTATTATGAAGATTGAATAGTAGAGAAATATCGTTATCCATGAATAACAAACAATGAATTTGATATGAATACTGAGTAATAAAGATGAGTAGATGTTAGAGTGGCTGTGGTTAAGTGTCCTTGTATGGATTGTTATAACCATAAAAATTATTATGATTAAGTGTAACTTGTTTGTGATCATGAGTAAATACGAGAATATGATCGAGTTTATGAGTAGTACCGATTGTGGTATGTATTGATGAGTTGATGAATGATAATTATTTAATTGTCAAAGTAAGTTAATGTGTTGCAGGTTTCAGATAATAAGAGAAGATGGTTACTTGCTAGTGAGAATAGCAAGAGAGGAAGATGAGGATGTTCATTGAGAAGGATTCGTGGAGTATGATTAATATTTACTCACTAAGCTTTTATAAGCTTACACTTGAGTGTTATGCTGTTTTGCAGGTATCTATAGCTGTGATAGGGGAAGGCATGTGATTAGAAAAGACGGACAAGTTTAGAGCCTGTCCTTAGCCGAAATAGATTTAATTGTAACACTTGGTCATATATTTTGTAAGGACCTTTTTGTGTAATGATTGTAATGATAACAGCTTGATCCTTGGTTTGAGTGCAAATATACCCAATTAAATGTGTAATTGTTTTAAAATATTTGGGTGTACTTTGTATGAAAAACTGGGTGTTACAAGTTGGTATCAGAGCATGGTTTAAGCGAACTAGGTCTTTGAGTGTAGAGTCCTAGACTTGAACCGAGAAGAGAGAGAGCCCCTATCACATGCTTGGAAAAAGATATTGTTGCAGATTTGAGTTTATGATTTAAGTATAACTTATATGTTATATTTGTTATGTTGTTTTCTGTGTGTAAATACAGATATGGAGTCAGATGAAGGATGAGTTGAGAAATTTGTCAGAGCCGGTTGGACCAATAGTGGATGGTGAGACGAGATTTTGGCTGATATGAGATATCAACCAATGAAGAGAAAAGAAATTCAGCTAATTATGAGATGTTAACTGAATATGAGATGAGATTCTGATGATGGCGAATTTCCAGATGATGATGAGATGTTAAGATGAAATCCCGGTCGAGGCAAAATTCTAACTGATAATGAGAAAGAGTTTGAGCATATGTTGAGCATGAGCTAAAAGTTGAGATATGTGAGTGTAGCTGAGTACACTCAAGATTTGAGAACCGCGGTACGCAAGGTTTAACTAATGAGGAGACAAGATTTTGTTGCTATGAGGTATGCAAATAATTTTACTTAACATGTTAGCTGTAACGTGTCGCGCGTGTTTAATTGTTGATAATACATGTAATAGAATATGTATAAAATATGTAGACACGTAAAAGATCAATTGAGATTACATGTATTAGAGAATTGAGATTATAAATGGTTGCTTAATGAGTACTTAACAACCTTAGAGAAGTGTGTATAAAGAGTATATACATGGAAATATATATATAAATTTTGATATTGTATATATATAGTGTTTGTTGTTACACAGATGTGACGAGACTTTTATGTACAAGTACTTTGTGGTTGAGACCACATGTTTTGTGGGGCCACATGACTAGTACTTGTGATTGATCAAAATAAATGGCTGAGATAGCCAAAAGAGTATGAGTTGAGAAAGACGGTGAGTGTGTAGTTGATTGCACACGATAACTGATTATGAGTTGACATACTGAGAATTGAACTGTGTGGTTTGGAGTTTTCACAAAATGAGATATTTGTGACAGCGTTATCAGAGGACACTTGAGTAACCACATAAAGAGTACCTTATGGTTATAAATTGAGAGAACCTAAAGTGATTCATCTAGGCCTTATTGGCTTAAAGATTGAGTTAGTTACTGAGTAAATATGGTTGAGACCACATAATTGTGGGACCATATATCGAGTAAATATGGTTGATACCACATAATTGTGGGACCATATATCGAGTAAATGTGATTGAGATCACATATTTCGTGGGGCTACATATTGAGTAGCTGAGGTTGAGACTACATATTTCTGTAGAACCACAAGACGAGTATCTTGTGGTTAGAGCAGTGAGAATCTTTGTGACTCAAACGAAAGGAGGAGTGACGATGAGTCTATATGGCTTGAGACCGTAAGGGAGAATTCCTAGAGTAAAAGAGGAGATGGATTGAAATCAGAAAATGGTACGAGGTACCATGATTTGATCAGAGGACGGTATGAGATACCGTAACACAGCGTTGAGTGCTGAGAACAGAGAACGATACAAAGTACCGTGAAAGAGTGTTGAGCAATAAAGTCGACAAACGATATAAGGTACCGTGAGATTTTATTGAGTAGTACGTTTTGAGGATAGTACGGAATGCTATAAATTAGTGTGAGTAACGAGATAGGAGGATGGTACGGGGTATCATAAGTTGAGCTAGAGTAGTATTGCATTGTTGTGCTTGTGTGTAGACAAGCATACATTTTATGATAATGCAGAGTAATGAGGAATGTACTATCCTTGCGTATGGATAGATATGAACGTAGCGGTAAGCTTGTGTGGCTTGAACCTTGTGGGTTAAGATAGGGATGAATCAAAGGCTGAGTAACAATACGGGAGTACTATGAGATGATATAGTGAATAATACGATTGAGAAGTGTTGTTGTGAGTAAATATGTTTATTATGTGGTCGTGTTGAGAATGTGTGAGATTTCTTACATGTTGAACGAGATAGAATTTTATAAATACATAATGAGAAGATATTAGTTTAAAAGAGGAGGAAAGTAATTGTGGTTGTGATTGATAGGATTCGTTCCTTAGTAATCAAACCAATTACTGCCAATGAAATAAATACGTGGGTGTGAAGATAACAAAACTATTTATTCGTATGAGACGATAAATAATAGATTTTGTTATAATAATTTTGAATTATTTCTTGAGATTAACGAGATAGCCGGGTGATGAGATATGATCTCACCATAGAGATTGCAGTGACAGATGTTATTATTTGAGTCGTGTATAGAGATTACGGTGAGCCATACGTATGACCTATTGGTGTCATACGGATGAATTAGAGATTGCGGTGATAATGGCGGAGAAGTGGCGAGAGGAAAAGTTCTTACTGATTGTATGTCAGAAGGAATATATGCGGTTGTGTTGATAAATTAATTGAAAATAAATTATTGAGTTTGATATGGATCTAATGATTATTGATTGAGTGAGAACGTGATGTGGATTGTCCACATAAGAGATGATATAATAAGCGAGTACATTGTGAGAAACAACATGAGGTATGCTGTTGAACTGAGATATGAAGGAGTTAATTGGTGGGAGATTGTTAGTTGTATATTGGGTAAAAACCTAATATGTGTGATGAGGAGGGAACAGAGATGAATGTGTTTTCATAGAAGTTGAAGTCGGTTGTGGTGATGAGACAACTGAAACGGATTTTGTGTGATTAAAGTGTCGAGAGTTAAATAACAAATTCAAAGGAGGCGTGAGTGAAACTTGAGATAGTTTCTAATATTTTGTTATTTCTAGATTTTTATCCTAGTATTTACGAGCTATGTTGATGAGAAATTAATTATTCACATGTTACGATATGAGAAGTAAATTAAGAGAGAATGTGAGCTTGGAATCGGTGAGACCGTTTTCTTTATTGAGTTAGAGTAAACCATTTAAGGAGATTGGAAATGGAAGTTGAATCTCAAATAGTTATTGAGATTAGTGTTATAGAAAGAGTGGATGGTACGCTGAGAATATGGCTCGATGTGAACCATAGATATAGGTGTGTGTAAGTGATGATAGTGATTGGAGTATCACTTGAAGAGTGAGGTGAGATACCTTCGTATCGGTAAAGCTATAACAAGGGAGTGCCCTGAAAGAGTGAGTGGTTGTCCATGTGAAATGGTAACAACCAATGTGGTTATAGAGATCATATTACGAGAATAATGGTGGGCGTAAAGATTTTGCAGAAAGAAAAGTAGAGTAGGGAAGTTTGTGACTGAAATGTTAATCGAGAAAGCTTGAGTTTTATAGCTATATTATGAGTAAGTAACGTGAGACAGTATATATATATATGTCATGTGAGATGACGAGATGATAATGTCATTATCATACGTGATGCATGATTACGGTGGTGAAATGGTTGTATCAGCCATGCCTAATCTAAGAGATTCCGAGGACGGAATCTTTTGAAGGGGGTAAGAGCTTGTAATACCGTAATTTTAATTTATGGTAGAGTTATTTTAACTTTTGATATAAACGAGCTTAGATGAGTTAAAACGTGAGTTACGATGTTTAAAAATTTATCAAAGAAAAGTAGAATGCTAAAAGAGATAAAAGAAACAAAGGAAAATGAAAATCAACAAAACCCGGGTCGGGTCACAAAACCCGGGTCGTGTTCAGCAGTAACCCGGGTCGGGTCACAAAACCCGGACCGTGCTGTGCTGGGTCTGAGGCGGTGATTTACGGATCAAAACCCGGGGCGGGTTTGACAGCCCGGGTCGGGTTCGGTGCGGGTATAAATACGTTTTTACCCTCATTTAACCCATTTCACGAACTACAAACTACTAAAAAACGATTTTCAGACCTAGGGGCATAAAAATTGATCACTTTGGTCGAGGGTTTTGCTTGAGGAAGGTTGGGGAAGTTGGATTTAACATCCGAAACGTGTTATTGAGTCCTTGAATTCGAGGTTAGTGATTTGTGGTTTTAGGGTTCTAAACCCTATGTTCTTGAATCTGAGTTTTTGCTTTAAATTAGCTTATGAGTTATTAGTAGGTAGTTAATATGTGTTGTATTGAGCTTCTATTACGATTATTGCGAAGTTTTAACGGTTGATTTGGTAAAAAACCGCAAATCTTGGAAGTTTTGAAGTCATAATATGTGATGTTCATAGTTGTGATCCTTATTAGTTATTGATTCTTGATCTAATGAGTTAGATGTGGTTAAATTGTTTTGGGAATGCTGAAGTATGATATGAGATGTTGTTTGAGCAGATACACAGAGGAGGGAAAGAGATACACGAGGCACGGGTGGACCACTGACTGAACAGACATCAGGTGAGTAGTTAATTGTTAGAAGAATCATGCTTGTTGATATGTTTAATACAGATAAGAAGTATGATATGTTTTGATTGGTTGAGTATAACCAAATTTGAGTATATGGAATAAAGAGTTATAGTGTGTATATCACACTCGGGACTGAGATAGTCCGTTAAGTTTAATTAAGACGAGAATTTGTTTTAGACTATAGTGATACAACCAAGTCTAGCGATCAGGAGTCCGGTATGCGCATTTTGGGAGTGTCACTTACTAAACCAATATCAGGTGAATATGTATTAGTATTTGAGTTGAGTTATACTTGTTTATGCAAAGTGTATAGGTTTTTTTACAGGAACATCTATGTATTGTGCTGTTATTATGAAGATTGAATAGTAGAGAAATATCGTTATCCGTGAATAACAAACAATGAATTTGATATGAATACTGAGTAATAAAGATGAGTAGATGTTAGAGTGGCTGTGGTTAAGTGTCCTTGTATGGATTGTTATAACCATAAAAATTATTATGATTAAGTGTAACTTGTTTGTGATCATGAGTAAATACGAGAATATGATCGAGTTTATGAGTAGTACCGATTGTGGTATGTATTGATGAGTTGATGAATGATAATTATTTAATTGTCAAAGTAAGTTAATGTGTTGCAGGTTTCAGATAATAAGAGAAGATGGTTACTTGCTAGTGAGAATAGCAAGAGAGGAAGATGAGGATGTTCATTGAGAAGGATTCGTGGAGTATGATTAATATTTACTCACTAAGCTTTTATAAGCTTACACTTGAGTGTTATGCTGTTTTGCAGGTATCTATAGCTGTGATAGGGGAAGGCATGTGATAAGAAAAGACGGACAAGTTTAGAGCCTGTCCTTAGCCGAAATAGATTTAATTGTAACACTTGGTCATATATTTTGTAAGGACCTTTTTGTGTAATGATTGTAATGATAACAGCTTGATCCTTGGTTTGAGTGCAAATATACCCAATTAAATGTGTAATTGTTTTAAAATATTTGGGTGTACTTTGTATGAAAAACTGGGTGTTACATTTATCTTGAAAATCCATTTGGATATTATGAGGTTGTTTCGCTTGGCAGATCATCTAATTCACAAGTTCCATTGCCCAAGATTTAATCCGTTTCATCTTTGATAACTTTTTTCTTTAAAGGAATGTCCCTAGATGCCATGGCTTCATTATAGGTCTTGGGATCATCATCCAAGTTTTGTAGAAATATTCCTCTTTCATCCCATTCTTTTGAGTCCCTTCAACCAGATAAAAGAGATGATCACCTCCTAAATTTTTCTTTTTTTTTTCTAACCCTTGTACTTCTCTTTCTTATTCTATAATTTGAGAAATTTTAATATTATCTCGATAAGTACTTAGAGTTGTTATGGGGTTTGAGTTTTCTACAATGACACTTGATTTGTTTAACGTTAATATGTAGGCCTTTCTATTTTGAGCATATTCAATGAATATACTCTTCATAGCACGAGCTCCCTCTTTTGATTGCTTAGAGATCGGTTGTACATTGTAATGCCCCAGTTTCGACAACGAGTACACCTAAAAATTTTCAATATGTATTTATAAAATTTACAATATTTGTGTACTCGTGTCTTGGAACCACAAGAAGTTATCTTCAAGGACCGCTATACGGCCCGAGTCGGGCGCTACGTCACTCTAAACCTGCAACACACCACAAAAAAAACGTGTAAGTTATAAAGCTTAGTGAGTAACTTAAACATAATACAATAGAATTTACACCAATTGCATCATAACAATAAGAATTGTAAACAACTACAACATTACATCACCGATTCAATTGAGCACCATGGTTGAGACTTTTCACCAATCTAAGAATTTTCACCATTTTATGCCATGGATTTTCACCAACCCTTTTTAATAATGCATTAATAGGAAATTACTTTTCATCAGTGTTATGAACGAAACACCTTTTGGATTTAATACTTTTCACCAGTCTCTTCTATTAACACAGAGAGTGAACGAGACTTTTCACCAATCTCTTAATTAATTTATTTCACCATATATATATATATATATATATATATATATATATATATATATATATATATATATATATATATATATATATGTGTGTGTGTGTGTGTGTGTGTGTGTGTGTACCGTGATTAAGGTGGTATAGATAGATCTTAACACTTTGTCACCTAGTTCATAAACTGAGCACACCATCAAGTTGCTCACCACCACCAGTATCTAAGATTCATTATTTCTAAACCTCCAGGTAATTCACCATGTATACGTGTTAGTGAAGTTCATCTCATGAGGGTACTAACACAAGTTTCTCGTTATGTGTTATATCCTAATTAATACCATCATCACATACATACACCTATATATAGCAATACAATATTTACCAACATATATATTGTATTCAATTGTCAAACCATTCGTGTAGCATATAACTTGCACCATACACAACCACAATACTATGTAATGTTACTATCCTCGCAAGATGGTCAGAGGTAGTGCAACAACACATGCACTTAGTAATTGGATAAACCCCTTTTTGTTCGAGATCGTCCTACAACAATGATAACATGAATATAAGGGTTTGTGGATCACTCACACCTTTCTAAATGGTTCAACAAGGGTTAGGAACCCTTTATGCTACTAAAATCCATCAAGTTCCACTAAAATATGCATTTTGGGGCTTTTGCTAAAGCTACACGTCGCGTAGGTCAAGCTACACGTCATTGAATATCTTCAAGCTACACAATGAATTTACAGGTTTCCAACTCCCAAAAGTTCATCTAACTTCGATTCTGACCACTTAAATCATATATATACATACACTAACCTCAAAAAACATTCATAAACACAACTTTACACCACCAATATTCAAATCAAATCATTTAGGAATCCCCAAACTTTGATTAAACTTCAACAACAACAACATACCTTCGATTCAACAAGAATAAACCAAATTCCTTGATTCCATCTTTAAATCTTCGTTATATCATTCAAGCTATCGTCTCCCCTTTCTCTCCAGAAGTTAGGATAGGTTAAGACAAGAAAAACTGACTTAAGGCGTAAGCTTTTAAGCTTATGTACCACCTATACGCCATATAGGCCTCCTTTTACCAAATCTTTAAAATAGTAATGTACTTTCACTTATTCTTTAGTGTAGACCTACGCTATACATCGTGTAACATGATCCAGTGTTGCAAAAGACGCTAGGCGCTCCCAGGTCGGTGGACTAGCGAGTAGCGATTACTCGGCTAGGCGGGGAGTACTCGGATAACGTAAATTATAAAGAAATTAATTTTTGGTAAAGTATATATATGAAAAATATTATAAGTTCATTAGATTTGTAACAAAATAGATGAATATCAATTAATTTAGGGGTTTATTTTCATTTTTTACAAGCAACAAACCGAGTATAAGGTTTGACCGAGGAATTTCCGAGGAAATCCGAGGAATTCTGAGTAATAGCTAGTCCGATTTATTAGACCGATTCTTGAAAAATCGCCAAGGTACCTAGCCGAGTCAGAGTACTCGGCCGAGTTTTGCAACACTGACATGATCTAATTACTTTAATTCATCCGTCAACACCTTTTCAATCCACAAACTCCTGCTACATCCAAATTTACACACTAGACTCATACATGAACACCTCAAGTATAATTGGATAAGTCAAGATCCTCTTTATGACTAAGCCATGTCTGATTTATGGAAACCGGTTGTACAATAAGATTAGGCAACACAACCCCGATACTCTCAGATAGTCTAGGTTAGTTTTTTCCTCTTCATAACTCATATGGACTTGTAGGAATCACATAGCCAGTGATCCTATTATGCATATAGTAAGTAGCCAATAGGGCTCCACCCCCATACATAAATTGGTAGACAACCCTTATTGGTTCAACATATAGTTGACCATCTCATTAAGGTTCTATTCTTTTTTTCCAATTAAACATTTTTCTGAATAGTGAATGGCAAGGTTCTTTCATGTTTGATTTCATTCTCTTTGTAGAATGCATCAAACTCTCGGTTAATATATTTTCCGCCTCTATTTGAGTGAAGAATTTTAATGTGTCTTTTAAGTTGACTCTCAACTTCATCCTTATATAGTTTAAGTGCATCAAAGGCTTCGTCTTTTGATCTCAACAAATAAACTTATAGATATCGGCTTAAACCATTACAGAATATGATGAAACATCTTTTTCCTCATCAAGTAAGTATTCCATTTAGTTTACATATATTAAAATGAATCAATTCAAGTAATGACATACTTTTTAACTGATGTAAATGGTTTATTTGTAAACTTCGATTTTACACATGTTCCACATTTATCCAAAACTTTGTTGTTGTGTTGCAAAATTCCTTTAGTTTTCATTTTTTTCAATGTTCTTAATGTTGTGTGTGCTAAACATTTATGCCAAAAGGAAATAAAATAAACAAAATAATCAAAACAATCATTTGATTAACATTTCCAAAATTTCCACCAACCACGTTATTACTAGCAACAGTTGACACGTTGTTACTACCAACACTAAGACCAACTCCTAACCTACATGAACTGCCTTCATCATTGAGGTTAAGGTGATACATACCCCCATAATTATTTTTCTTTCCAACATACATATTGCCTTTAGTAATCTTAATCCTCCTATGCTCGAGCTCCATCTTGAACCCTGACTTAGGTTTACTTGTTGTTGACACCCTCATTTCTTGAACTCCTGCTTCTTGGTCTGAAGCCTTTCAAGTTTTTAAACTCGATTTTGCCTTTTTGGCCAGAATCCTCAACTAACAATTGGTGCATACTCGATCAGATTTTACCTTGTTTGTCCATGTTATGAGTTTCCTTCTCAATTCGGAAGTGCTTTAATATATCAAAGAAGGAGTAGTCCTCGAATTTACGTATCATCCTCATGGAGAATTCATTCGAAGAGGGTGACAACTTTGTGATAATTGCATCTTGGAAGAGCTCTATTAGAGAGATGAAAAGTGCGGTCAGCTTGTTGACAATACCTGATGTTCATGTACTTGCTCTAATATTGATATTTCATCATCGACCATTTCAAACTCTAAGTACTTTGGCACAAGGTACTTGTTAGTACCTTAATCATGTGTCGTGTACATGAGCTCCAAGACTTTTTAGAGCTCTCTAGGATATGTGTCTGATGCGTATGGGTCATAGAGTCGACCAGATAATGAACTATTGATATGGCCAAGACATAAGTTCTCAAACTTTCTATATAGAGTCCTCAACTTTTCTAGGTCATAAATTGCTTTCTAATTATGAGCCTAGCCTACTTCGGATTGGATTGGATGGAATAGGAGGCAATTTCAATCTCAATCTCAATGAGATGTAATATGAAGTAGGACCCAATAGCGTAGGGTCTATCTTATGATCATAATTACTACAATACCATTCTAATTTTCCTTTTAGCATTATGGTCTAACACTCTAAATTGTGAAACATAGAAATCAGACTTGGAATTCCATATAGAGCATTAGATGAAGAGCCTCCAAAATTAATCTTCAACTTGAAATAACCAAGGCATCACAGCAAGCCCCATAACTTCCAACATTCAACTTAAAATCGGTAGATTCATCCCTTTTGTGATACAATTTTGTTGAGATATGTCTAAATGACCAGTTAAGTTACAGAATATAAAGAGAAAATTTTAAACAACTATATATTGTGATAAATGTAAGAACAAAAATAAGTAATTAAGAGCATAATGAACAAAATAAGAGAAAAGTTATGAATGATATTGATAATGTTGCAAGGCTCTTACAGTTCACACATGCTTAGATAGTTACAAAGTTGGCTATCTATAAGGGGAGTTGGACACATCTTTCTAATAAAATATTAAAATAAGTATATTGACTAAGAGGATATCCAGATATATGATCCCTAATACCCAACCAACTTTTTTTTGGAATAGTGTCTAAGGTCATAACTAATTGGTAATGACTTTCCATTAATAGCAGTGTCCTTTTGGGTTACCCTCAGTAGTCCAAATTGTATTAGAGTTATTCGAGAGAGAGAGAATAAATAGTTTATTTATTATGTGATGATGAATTAATTAGAAACTAGTTTGGAATTAATTAGAATTAATTTAAATTAATTGCAATTAATTGCAATTAATTTAGGATTAATTAAAAGTGCAGGGACTAAATATTAATTGTTCAATAGTTGGACAATGAATAATATTGGTTGGGGGAGGATAGGGAACGAAATTTGAAGGGCTTATCTTCAAAATTTCGTTCGCCCTAAGGATATATGTGATAGGGTTTTGAATTTAAAGATAATACAGATTAATTAACCAATTATCTTTTATCCAGTTTAAATTCAAATAAGGTTTATATCTAAACATCCTTGCAAGCTATAAACACCCTCCATGGCCCTCATTATTTTCGTCCCACTCCTAGAGGTCTTTGAGATTTGGAGTTTTCTCTTCTCTCTTAGCAGAATCTGTAATCCCTCTCTAAGGTTTTATAGCGAGCTTCCTTAATTAACCAATTAACCTAATAATTTGGACTTATTGGCTGTGGACCATTAGAGGTACTCTCTTTTTGGTACTATCTTCCTTAGCTTTGGGGATTTCAATCTACACAAATGGTTCTTCAAGCAAATTGGTTTTGCTTAATGTTGGTATTCATAAACCTTCTTGTAGTTGTAAATAGCCAATAAGTAATTTCCTTGTAGGTTTTTAGTAACTGTTACTTGTCTTAGAATTTTTATGTGTTTCCGCTGCCATGATTGCTTGTTCTAGGGTATTAGAAAACCTAATACTTTTATTGTCCTAAACTTGTACCTTATGGTACATACACATCGTACAATCAACAAAAGGATTCTAATGGCAGATGGCATACACTCCTTGGATGGATGACTGCTTCAGATGACATGCTGCTTCGGACACCTTCATAATCCAACTTCAATAAACTTTTGTCCACATGAAGACTCTCTACCTTACGGATGGTCGCTTCACGGTCCAACTTTGTTTTTCACTTTTCATTTTCTTGACTATATGTTTTAAAAAATATTAAATGATCTTTGTAATATGGTTTTGTTCTCCGGTTTACTGAATAATATGGTCCGTGGTCCTTAAGTCCATTTAGTATTTTGCAACCTAAAAAATTTAAATTTTATCAACGCTAGAATATGGAACCGACCTTGATACATCATATTATATTATATTAGATAGTTAAATATGCATATATGTCCTAAAATTTAACTTTAACATTCATTTATAGATATGGTCCAATGATGAAATGGTCATATTAAGAATATTAACATCTTAGTTGTTATATTTACCGACACATGGACCAAACTTAACACAAAATGAACACAAGAAACAGTCTATGTGACAAAAGTAAACTTTAAACTAAACATGTAATTTTCATCAAATCACATAGACCATTTCTATAGTTTACTCAATTTTTTTATAATTTATGAATGGATATATGAAGATGCATATCATTTATTCTAAAGTTATACCTACTTTATTCTTTGTGGTTATTTTAATCCCAATTTGATCTTACAAATAGAAAACAATAACAAGATATCAATCTTGATAATCTTTATTTCAGGTAATTTTCCATTTTTAAGTAGCTAATAGATTAATTGTTTATATCAAATATTTAAATACATTAAATTTAAAAATAATGGAATTCATAAAGCGGGGAGGATAAGGGGCAGTAAGTATAAGGTGAGGTTGTTTAGGTAGGTGTAAAGTGAGGTGTAGTTAATAAAGTTAAAGGTGTGATCTTCGCCTTCTTTTTTGTGCATACTTTGAACAACTTTTAAACAATTTTTATTTTTATTAATTTAATAGTGTTGTTGGAACTAACTTCCATATTGAGTTTTTGGTGACCTTTTCTTTAATTTATAACCCAATATCAAACAACTATATTTTTTTCTCTTCTTTATTTTAGGATCTATATTAGGTTTGATTATTTTTTCGTAACTTTTGGATGTTCTTGGTGGAAGAGAGTGAGAGTGATCACAGTGACAACAATCATAATTAAACGTGATTTGTAGTAAAATTTTGTAATTTATATTAACATGTAGTGGCGAATTTTGCAACTAAATCGAATTCTTAAGAAAGCTAATAAGCTATGGATATACCGTATATTCATAAACAATAATCTCGTCAAAGGTGTTTCCAATCTTCTCGACTTTCCTCGTATCAACACGCAATAATCATTGTTTCTAACTACATAGCACTTTATATTTTTGGGTTTCTTTTTCTTGTAATTCTTGATTTGGCGACCATTGACTTTCTCCTAATTAGATACATTATTGCACTTTTGAAATAGATATATCTTGATAATAATTCAACACCTAGATTTAATTAGTTTGAAACACATTTAGAATTTGTTGGTGTATCTAGATGGAGTACAAGTTTGCATAACTTAAAATAATAATTCTAAGCCCTACTTGCCACTCCTTCAAACATGGGAAATGAAAATCAAATGGCCCTACAAGTGGATGCAAAAGCTTCTACAAATGAAAGGTAAAACCAATTATCAATCGATCTTACAATTAATATAAACATAATATACTTTTGATGAAGAAAAATAAGGTTCAAATTAAAATTAAGACATCGTTTATGAATTATCATATTTTTACGGTTAGATTGTACAAACAACCAACTAAAGAAAATAAAAATAGAAAATGATAGACAAACTTTTATTGTCTATTCATTATATAGAAATGGAATCTTTTAGTGAGTTAGTTGTTGAAATATTGGGAAGAAATATGATGGTGGGTGTAACTTTTCTTGTGCATGTAAGCATGGAGATAGGTGGTCGTTCTCTCTTTAGGAGGTTTATGTTTCTAGAAGACAATGAAATTGGTTTCAAAAATATCATATTGCCAAAGGTACAAACAAAGATGTGCAAGTCCAAGTGTCTTCGATCGAGTTTTTTATAATAAAAATAACAAAAAATCCCCGATAAAAATAGATTTTTGAGTTTTTTTTATGAAAACAAATGTAAAGATTAAACAAAATATGTATATTAACTAGGGGTGAGCATGGTGCGGATTTAGGCCAAAACCAAACTGCAAACCACATGCATTAGTTTTTGTAATTCTAAAACCATATAATGCGGTTTTTCAAGTGGTGCGGTTTTGTGGTTTTTCCTAACGGTACGGTTTCGGTTTTTAAACCGCACAATGAAATGGTGTGGTTTTAAAAATGCAATAGACCAAAAGTGAAATATTTTTTATTAAAATTTTAGTTTTAGTTTTATATCCAATACGACATAGCATAAAAACATGAAACAGTTTGTGTTTATTACATTTTTAGCCTACAATCAAAAGTTTGGTAAAGTCATAGTTACTATTGGTTCACAAACGCCATCATATAACACACTCTTGAACTATTATTATTATTATTATGAGTTACTCTTGAACTATTATGAGTTATGATGCTACATTTGATATTTTAAGTCACCAACAAAAATTTACACAATCTTAAACATTCGTAATAACATAAATGAATCTTGAACATACATAATAACTTAAAATATTTTTAATATATATAATATTAGTGGTGCGGTTCGGTATAGGGTAAAACCGCACCGCGCCGCACTGACTTTGGTCGGCTTTTGTCAAACTAAAAATCGCACCGTTGGTTTTTGTATCGATTTCGATTTTTTGCAGATTTTTTTTATCGGTTCGGTTTTTGCTCGCAAATGTAAAGATTAAATAGTATTAACTCCGTATTTAAAAGATCTTGAACCCGTCAAGAAAAGAAAAGAAAAAATTAGTTAAATGCGATTGTTGATATATGTCGGTTTTGGTTCACCTTACATGTTTCTCCCCTTTTCTCCCCAACCATGTGGTGTAAGTTTAAACACAAGTTCGGGTTTGAAATAAGGGAGTTGATTCACCTTTTTGTTGTTATACCCCCACCATATGACTATCTCTTTCAAAATGTCAATTCTATATGTTGTTTTCTACCGTCTTACATTAATACCATTTGATATATATTTGTATCAATAAAATATTCATTAAATTAATATATAGACGATATACGTTGTATATACGTAAATTTTGGAACATAAATTACGAGATCTTTAAGAAAAATAAAATACAAAGACATCGATGCTCGAATAAAACTAGTGTCATGAGGAAACCATATGGTATCAACGATTAAAACCACAAAGGCCGTCAGGATATTTCTCTTATTTTCATCTGTCATTTTTAACTTTTATATCTGTTACACTAAAACCTCTAAAGATCCTCCTTCTACATAATTACTTTTCTATAAGAAGGATAAAAAGTCTTTCTTTTATTCGTTTTAAGAAACTAGTATTGAAATTTTGCCCATGATACACGACAATTACTAGTTTACTACCAACAAGATATGAAAAAACATACAAAATATACTCTGCTTTTCAAACTGTTTCTCTGTCTTGCTGATCAACTTGGATGGGATGGATAGCCACTTGTATGTGTTTATTAACAACTTTCTTTAACTTTTTGGGGCTTGAACATGACATGCTACAAAAACGGCTCCCACCAATTTGATGTTGAAACTCATGGCATGGTTTATTATGTATGGTCTCTATTCTTCTTCCATACTTTTCCGAGATATAATCTTATCTCATATATATATATATATATATATATATATATATATATATATATATATATATATATATATATATATATATATATACACACATCTCGAGAATAAATCTAGATCACATATATTTTCTTGTCACTCCAGCGTTGCCGATGCTTTGACGTTTTAATGACAAACTCAGTATATCATTATGGGTTGTGCTAAATAAACCCTCAATGATGTGACATATGTGGTGAGGGGGGTCAACCCACACACGCATACACATCTAGCACATAGGGGGGGTTTACTTAAGATTACCCTATCATTATGGGTAAACGGAAACACTTAGTGAGAAACACAATACTCACATATTATATCAATCACGTGCATTCAAGTATCACTTTCATAAATTCACATACATCTAACTTAATATAAAGTCATAACATAAACATCATCACATTTCACTAACACAATTCGTATAACATCCTTTACTAAAGAACATAACATACATTCACACAATCGCACACATTACATGCACGGTTAACATAATAGACGAGTTAGTGTAACTCACATGATACCAATGTGTCACTATGTATTTTTTTTATAAAAAAATACATGTTTTTATTTTTTTTCTACATCAGATTTCGTCATACGTTTTATTCACATGTGAAAAAACTAGAAATCAGATTGATGTTTAAAACTCTTATATATTCATATGTAAATAAAAGTGTACATTTATAGTTTATTCACATGTATATACAATGAGTCTTAATTTAAATCTAATATACGGTTTATTCAAATGTAAATAAAACATAAGACGAAAGTTGTTAGAATATAAAAACTCTATTGTTTTAATGTATTTAACAAATTAACAGGGTAATCTTAAATAAACTCACACATTAGGTGACATATGTGTGTAGGTGTGTGTGTGTTTGACTTTACACACACACATGTCATATACGATGTTTTTTTACCTACACCCATTAACAAACATAATATTCATGAATTATATAATAGATGACAGTCAGTATAATTTAAAATAGTTCTCAATTTTAATGAACTTTGTGAATAATTATTGGGATTATTTTTAAGAGATGTGCTATATTCTCTTATTAAATCTTATTACCAATCTTCCTACTCACTTATCAAGTCAAGTGTCAAAATCAATAGAGAATATTGAGAGAGAGAGAGAGAGAATTAGTGGAGTTCACATGTCATTGTTTACTGGATACGAGGATGAAGTAGGAGGACTTGGTAGGAAGAAATACAATTTTTCTATTTTTAATGTAAAGTTTTACTTCGCTAATTTGCATCGCCATTTTTATGAAGTTGATAATTATTTTATTGTAGAAAAATAAGACATGATTGTTTAATGATACGTAGCATCGATGTTTCTTATCTTAATGAGTAGCTCATTTTATAGGCATTTGAAAACATGACATGTATTTAATAAATTATCTATGAATTTAAACAATCGTATTTATTCTTATTTAACAAAATTATCCTGAAAGTACCAAAATTCAATTGGGGAAAAGGTGAAAACTAATTAAAAAGGAAAATAAAATATAGTTGAAACGTCTAAATTCATGCATTAATTGCTTGTTCCATCAGTACCCTCCTCCTTGTTTCCATCTAACACACTTATTGTTGCTATCAGTTAGGTAGCCTTAAGGGCAGTGGTTGGTATTTAGACTTTACCCACTTCCCTATCCTTATTTCTGATCAATAATAATAAGATATAATATATAATGATAATAATAGTAATATTAAAGTCTTAATAACTTGTACAAGTCGTGTTTCGTTTTAATTAAATCTGGTCCCAAACTAGCTACCCTTTTAATTCAGATCGGGTTTTGATGTATGCCTAAACTGATTGAAAGCAAAACTATATACATCAACAACGTTAGATACACGGTATCACATGCTGGCTTTCTTTACCTATAGTTTCCTAATCAATCCCAATTGGTGTCACGACCCACTCGAACTCTTGTTCTTATCTGTCTTTTGAATCTAAGGACACACCAAGTTATCATGTTATCATGTTGCTAGAAGTGCTAGGATGGGCATTTGATAGTCATAATGAAACTGGACAAACTGAATAAAATAACAACGTATTTCGTCTTTTTTATTGATAGAGACAATGTTTTTTAACTTTTACCTATAATATCAATATACTTATATTTTCTTTATTGATTATGGTAGTTTTGAATTTGGAGAACCAATAAACCGTTATCATTGATGGTTTTTGAGTTTTGTCACTTATGTGGCATATAACCAAAGTTGATGTGGCTATGAATGTAACAAATCAACATCCAAACATCAATCAAGGCTTTAAAAAATTTATAAAAACAAAAACAATGGGAAGTTGTCAAATAAGAATACAAACGACCAATTTGAATTGGCGACGGTTCTTATTTAACAAAACACCAAATTAGAGACCAACATTTCTTGTGAAAGCACGAACCCAACACCGTTGAATGTCTCTATAATGCATAACATCAATTTCACTTATAATAGCTATGTCTGTTTTGATTCTATCGAGCATATTATCAACATCGAAACTTGAACCCCAAAAATTGAGCCTAAACTCAAAATCCCTTGATTAAAAACTAGTCAACTAGATGACCTCCTAAATCGAATAATGTATAAAAGACCAAATGATGTTATTGATCTCTACAGTTTGAAATTGCTCGTTGAAGACAACTATGAAAACATTTATGTGTTAGGCCACTGTAGTTTTAGTTTATTGTGTGGTTGATTCTTTTGATTTCATTTTGTTACAAAAATGATATGAAGTTACTAATTCAACCTTAATTTGATTTTTATTAGCTTTCTATTTCTATATTTTAATATATTAAATAGTTAAAAGAAAACCCCCTTTTCTTCATCAAACCACTTTCAAACCTAATCTACCATAACCTACATGGTGTCACTGTCTTCCTCCTCCCTTACTACCGCACACCATCACTATTGAAACTGCACGCACGCCCCACATCACCCCATTGTAGCAGATCCTTCACCCTTATCGATACACTTCACCATGCTGTCACCATATCCACGCCCTCATCGTAGCCTTGCACCACAGTTGTCTTTACCACCATGCACCTGTGTCTTCTAGCTCTTATTCTTCTCTCCCCCCCCCCCCCCTTTGTATCTCTCTTATTATCAATTCTCCCTTTTCTTTGTTGCACATCAAATACAGACTCAATGATGAAAGACATCCATACCCATTGTCATTTTTCTCAACTCAATTGGTGCTAGATAGAACCAGGGGATGAAAGTCATTTGCTTAATTTTGTGTGATATTCATAACAACTGGGTAAATTTAGTGTTAGTTTTTTTCCTTCCTCTCTTATTGGTGGTGTTTTATATCTCACAAGTGTTTTCATTGGATTTGTGAATTCTAAACAATGACTAAATGAATAATATAAGAACAATCAAGACAAAATATGAATCGATCATATATATTGATTGGAGAAACAGTTACAACTCAAGTTTCTTTCTTTCATCCTTAATCAACTCTTTCACATATTGCTTCCCTTATCAACAATTATTGAGATATAAAATATCTAAAGCCCAGTTAAGGTGTGGAATATTGACAACAGAATTTAAACAGTAATGTATTACGATCATTGTAATGACAGAAAGTAGATAATGAAAAGAACAATATGAACATAGATAGAGAGAAGTTGTGAATAATATTAATGATGTAGTAAACATTTGTAACACCCCGGTTTCTCATACAGAGTACACCAAAAAATTTCGAACAATTATACATCAAATGGGTATACTTGTACTCAAACCACGGAAACAAGATGTTATCACCATGTATAATTACACAAAAGGTCTTTACAATTTGACCAGGCATTACAAATAAATCTAATACAACAAAAAAGACAGGCTCTAAACTTGTCCATCTCTATTTATCACATGGCTTTCCCTATCACTGCTACAGATACCTGCAAAACAACATACAACTCAAGTGTAAGCTTATAAAAAGCTTAGTGAGTAATCTCAATCACACTCCATTAATCTCTCTCAGTATATTTTCTCATCATTCTCCTTTGCTAATCTCATTAGCAAATATTCACCTTCACTTAACTTTGAAACCTGCAAATATATTAGTTTTACAATCACCAGCTAATTATTAGTGTCATCAACTCAATAATAAGTATCACAACTGATACTACTCATAAACTCAATCACACACACTCGCATATACTCATTTCACAATCAATTATACTCAATTATAACAACCATCATGGTTGTAACAATCAAACTCAAAGACTCTTTAACTCACTCACTCTAGCATATACTCTGCTCTTATACTCAAATATAGACTATAACTCGTCTCTTGTTATCCACAGATAACAGAACCACTCTAACTCTAAGCTACCGCAATATCAACATAACACACATATATGTACAACATATATATATATATATATATATATATATATATATATATATATATATATATATATATATATATATATATATATATATATATATATATATATATACACACAACAAGGTATAACTCTTACTCAAGTATTTGAAAGTACTCACCTGATATCGACTTAGTATGTGGAACCCCGCGTATCGGGTTTCTGTTCGCTAGACTTGGTTATATCGTCATAATCTAAATCAATTCTCCAACATTCACAATCATCTCAATAACATCTATCTCAAAGATGTATAAATCAAAAGAGGAAAAAGGAGTATAAACGATAAATATCAACTTTATATTTACCGAAACCCCTAAATCCGCGTTCTACTCATTCAACCATAAAAACTCGACAATAATCTCACAAATAAATCTAAAGGCATCCACTAACAATCTACTAGCAACATACATAACAATATATAGCTAAATCACAAAATCAAAGGTTAGGGTTTCAAAACCCCTAAACCTAGAAATTACTCACCTCGACGAATTAGGAATCAAGAACTTGTTTATAGGGTTAGATCTGCATCACTCTACGCTTCCATATGCATCTCCAGGCTTAATTTCACTCAAAATCGCCTTATTTTGCTCTCAAAATCGAAAAGGGTCCGTTTTTCTTCGGATGAGGGTTTGCTGTCTATTTATATGGTCTGCAGGCAAAACCCGACCCGGGTTAAGGAACATGACCCGGGTTCCTTTTACGACTTTTATTTTCGTTCGTTCAGTAGGTACAACACGACCCGGGTTGGTTCCTTTTGGCATTTTTCAAACTCAAACTTCTCCTAAAAGGTCCTCTAACACACTAACACATATAACAACTTATACAATCTTAATTAAACTAAGATTAGTACATAATAGGGATTCCAACCTCTTCTCACTCATCAACAAATCTCAAAACTCTAAAGAACTCACAAGGATCGCCACACCTTTACGCTAAGCAACTCATAGCTAGAATCACACCGACTATAAGGTAATAACTCTACTTACCTTATAAAGCATCTCAATTTAAAAATAGGTCTTACAACATCTATTACAATTCACCCTTTGAATATGTTACAAAGTTGGTTATTTATAAGGGATCTGGACACCTCTTGCTAATTAAATATTACATAAAGTACACTGAAAAGATGATATATAAGGATATGTTCCCTAATACCCAACCAATTGTTATTGTCCACAACTTGTACCCTCTACTACATACACACCATACAAAACAACATAAACTCGTCTAATCCTCAAACTCCTCTGATGGCTACACTTCCTTGGATAAACACCTTGCTTTGGATAAACTTCTCTTGTGGATGGTAACACCTTCAAAATTCTTCTACCAAAAAAATCTACTCCTCATGAAGAGTCCCTATAGGATGGTCACTTCAAGGTCCAATAATCTCCCCCGATATGGTCATAGTAGAGTCTTCAGAATTCCAAACGTTGAAGAAAGTCTTTGACTTTCTTGAGAAACCTCTAAGTTATGTAAGTCCATTAGAATTGAGTCATGAACTTTTTTCAATAGCAGCTGACCACTCAGGTGACATCAACGCAATATTTTCAATCTCTTATAAATAAAGTTGAAGCACATATTCTTTTGAGTCAATCAGAAGAATAATTTATGATTGTCATCTTCTACATTGTAGATGACACCAACCTTTAGATTATTAATGATCCTAAATTTTCATTCTTAAATACCTTCCAGTCTTGTATCAATCTCAACTCTGACTTGTGTAGGGAACAGATGGTCAAGTTCAACATATATCCCTGTAAAGTCCACAAGCAGCCTGAGGAGATATCTCTAGAGTGGTTCTAAAGCCAAGACTGTAGATGGTTTTTTGGGTATTTCCTTATGGAGTCCTTTAGTGATTGCTAGTAAATTAACAATATTGATTGTGGGGAAATATGCTTGATTATGATAGACTCCTCATGGTCGGATCGGACGATATCATAACTATAGTAGATTGTCCATTGGAACTTTTTCTCTTTGAACCTTTTCACTACAATTATTGGAATTTAATTCCATGCGATAAAGGCATGTTTATGCTTAATGAAAAACTTCTCCCGGCGTTTTCTTTCAGCATAGGCCAGATCAGCAGGGGATAAGTGAAGGGATTTGATCATAATAACAAAACATTTGCACAACGAAAGACTTAACATGATTAAATCATAAGTTCATGTGGAAACATAACTCAGGATCATACAATTCATAGCAATTATAACACCTAAAGGATGAACACAGAACTGCACCTCTCTGTTTACATTTGAGATCTAGTTCTTGCCACCTTGATTTGGATGAACATGATCCGAAGTAGAATCCTTCTCTTGATTCGCACGAGTAATTCCAGAAAACCAGACAGACAGAGGTTCCACTAGGGAGGAGGCAAAATATTTCAAACCCTAAAGAGGGATGAGATTTTCGCCATAAGGAGGGAAGGGAGGGGAGTTGGTGGCTCAACAGGAGCCAATGGATGATTAGGGTTTGATCCTTATGCCTCTATTTATAGTGGAGGCTCTCCAAAGTTTCAAACTTAAGGAGCCACCTTAAACATAACCATTGGACTGTTTCTATTAATTAAACTCTTTAATTAATTAACATACAGTCCTTATAATTACTTTCTTCCAAATTAATTACTTAATTAATTACCAATTAGTTTCTAATTAATTTATCATAACATGATAAATTAAAAAACTAATTTCTCCTTATTTATTTATGTTACTATTTGTTGTTTTGGGTCATGTGGGCAACCCAACTGGACACTGCTATTATTAGAAATATCAGCCAACAGTTAATGACCTTGGACACTATTTCCAACAGTCTCCCACTTGGACAGATCATCAACTTTTATGTGGTCTAACACTTTTTGATAATTAATAGAGAGTATGTCATCCAATGCAACTGCCGAACTCTAATCAAAGTCAATAGACGACCCTTAAATAAGTGATCAATTATTCTTCTGTTCTATAAGATATATTTATAAACCTGAGACATTGATACAGTCAATCTCAAATGTTCAAATTTTGTTTCCCGATTAGTGATTTATGATGACTATACCAGACTAATAAGTTGAACACATCAATTTAGTCAGGGATTGACCAAGCACTTTATGTCAACATCAAATCATCGAGGGGCCCACATATATCGCTTCTCCTTGTTAGGCCAGAAGGAACGAATAAACTTTAACTACATAGTTTTTGTCCACTCGTCATGTCATACATGGACATACCTTTTATAACTGCCAGTTACGGAAAAAAATTTACGTAAACCAATGCATAACATAGTTGCAGAGAAAAAACCTCATGCATCTCGGTTTGAAGGATAAGAGATATTATCATCTTAGAATTACTTGTGACTTAATTCATGAAGTAATCTCTAAGTGGGGGTTCTTCCAATACTTGAATCTCCATCAGGTACTCATGAGTGTTAGTCGCAATCTCTATGTTATGTCTAATCATTATATACAACCTACTAACACTCCATGACAGTCTTAAATCACTACTTACTTCCAATAGATCTTTATACCAAGTATATATATATATATATATATATATATATATATATATATATATATATATATATTGCATCTCCTAGTTTCTTCATAGCAAAACACTTCCCAAGCCAAGTCTTCACACTTTGCATCATTGGGACGTCGTTTCTTATGAGTAGTATGTCATCTACATACAATACCAGAAAGACTGCAATACTCCCATTAGCTTTGACATAAACACATGACTCGTCTTGGCTTCTTAAAAATATAAACTCTTTGACCTTTTCATGGAAGCAAATGGATCTCTCAAGCTTACACACTCTATCTGGGTATTTGGCATGTACAAAACCCTCTGGCTATGCCATAAACACTTCCTCAGATAATTTTCCTTTAAGGAAAAACGATTTTAATATTCATTTGCCATATCTCATAGTCATAATATGCAGTCATGGCAAGTAATACCCTAATAGACTTAATCTTAGCTACTGGTGAGAAGGTTTCATCATAATCAATCCCTTAAGACTGAGTAAAACCCTTCGCAACCAATCTATCTTTGAATGTGTGCACATTCATATCCATGCCGGCCTTCTTCTTGAAGATCCACTTACACCAAACGGTTATAAGGCCAGGTGTAGGATCAACCAAATTCTAGACTTGGTTATCATATATGGACTGAATCTCGCTCTACATGACCTCTTTCCATTTGGCAGCCTCTGGGCCTGCCATTGCAACATGGCATAAATTTGATCGTCAGAATCAAAATCATCGGAAGCAAAATCATCTATGGACAAAAAATAGGTGTCTAACTATTATCTAGAAAATGAAATCGTCGAAATCAAAATCATACATACAGATCATCGGAATCAAAATCATCTAAAATTCTCCATGGTACCAAGGGACTAATCTTGATCGTCGGAATCAAAATCATCAACGGCCAAAAAATAGGTTGTACATTTCTTACGTCGACGCACATGTAGAGGATTATAACAAAAAACTCACTTCATTTTTTTAATATTTTTCGACATTATTTTTTTTTTCAAAAAGAAAACTGAATGTATCAAAATTCATAACTTTTTGTCCTCTACAAATAGACATCAATATTTATATATAAAAAACAAACTTTTTTCATGAGTACAGCCCGTCTGCATTCATAATGTGAATCTGAGCTGTATAAATTTGAATATGAGTAATTATTTTTACTTTTAAAATTTTTATAACTTCAATATTATAACCATTTATAAAAAATATACTTGATTCACAAGTGAATTTACTCACATTTACTTAAAATTTTACTCAAATTCATATGTCAATATCATATGGTATTGAAATTTTCTTAGAAATATAATCTGAAATTTTTATTTTAGAAATTTTTTTACTACTTCAATATTTTAACCACTTATAATGAATTTACTCGGATTCACAATTGAATTTACTCTCATTCACACAAAAATTTACTAAGAAGCACATACCAAATATCATATGGTGTTTTGCATTTACTCTGAAATATAAATTTGATTAATTTACTTGAAAAATGTTAACACTTCAATATTTTAATCATTTATAATGAATTTACTATGATGCATAAGTGATTTCTATTCACATGCACACAAAAAAATTTAGAATCACATGTCAATATCATATGGTATTGTGAATGTCAATAGTGAATAAAACACAGTTCAGATTCATATGTAATTCACATATGAATCTCAACTAACAGAAATTTCGAAAAAAAATCGTTTTTTGTATATCAATATGGATATCTATTGGTAGAGGACAAAAAGCTATAAATTTATGTATATTCGGTTCCCTTTTTCGATATATGCACGTCCACCGTAAGTTGAATAATTGTGTGGATGAGATTAGTCTCTTGGTATATTGTTTATATTAGTCCCTTATTAAAGTTTTCCATATATTGTGTGTGTGTGTGTGTGTGTGTGTGTGTGTATATATATATATATATATATATATATATATATATATATATATATATATATATATATATATATATATATATATATATATATATATATATATATATATATATATATATATATATATATATATATATATATATATATATATAGAGTAAAGTTCAATTGAGAACCTAAAAAAGCCTAGGAACCTAAGAACCCATTTTATGAACTTTTTTTCTACACAATATTTTTCAAAAAAAAATATACCAAAATTTTTGTTATGATGCATCTAGAAGATATCAAAAAAAAATTCAAAAAAATCATTTTTTTAATTTTTTTTTCATATGGGTTTAGGGTTTAGGGTTTAGGTTTAGTGTTTAGGTATAGGGTTTAGTGTAACACCCCTTTCTCAAACCGTATTTAAATACAGTTTATATTACAAAACGTGACTAAGAAATAGTCACTTAATTTTTTTTTACAAACTTTATTCTGAAAGGGTATTACAGACTCAATACAGAAAGCCATAATTTAAACTTACTGTATACACGCTGGTCCCAATGTCAACTTTCGCTCCTTTCACCTAAGTACATAGCATTAAAAAAAATATACATGAGACATAAAGCCTCGTGAGTAATATGGGTTTTAGACCCAAAATATTTCTGCTCAATACTTGAATTAATAACAAGTAAAACTGATAAACTGCTGAAAACTTATTTTTCAAAATAAGTCTCAAATCTCTTTGCTTTTCTGTAATTAAAACTTAAAACATTTTCTTTCTCAAAAACGGCTTCTTACTTTAAAACTGTTTTAATTATTTGAAACTGCTTTCTTTCTTTAAAATTTCTTTCTTTCTCATGTACTTGTGACCAACTGAAACTCATGAATTATTTTAATTTAATTCATTCAACTAGCTCCCCTCGCGGAACAGAACAGATCCGTCCGCTTGGTTATGCTCATTCTGTCTCCCTTTTGTGACTTGGAACGGATTCAAGCACAAGGGTATACTAAGCTAGACCACTACTTCGCGACGGGAGGTACCATCCCAGTAGTGTCTTCTGATCCCCCGATTATGTGGGTGATCCTAGTCCGGACAACTAACTCTTTCTTCTTTCTTTACTTTAGGTCTTATCTCTTTACTTTCTTCATTACATCTCAAATTGGTCAAATGGGACACAATTTATAATAAACTCAAACTCGTAAACTTTTAGACTCATAATCAAAAATATTTTCAAACTAACCTCAACATCTTTAGCTCATGTGGGGAGCTTCTTTCAAAACTTTATAAACTATACTTCTTTAAAAACTGAACTTCTTTAAAATCTCTTTTAAACACTTAGCTCTTAGAGCTACTTTCAAAACTATTTCCAAACCTTAGAATTTGCAAATATTTGGAAATCTCATTTTCTGAAAATATCATTTTGCTATGTACTAGAGAAATCCTCATAAAACTCACCTTGTCTAGTTAGAGAAGTCTAACTAGAATCACTTCTTCCCGTTGTGTTTTCTTTTCCTTCAACTTTACTCCTTAATACCTAAGGAGTTCATTTAACATTCTAGTTAATACAAGCTAGGCCTTAGTAACAATTAAAGACCTCTTAATCTACATCGTAATAGATTAATATCACATTATTAACTCATTTTTAGATTTTGACATCTAAGACGCATGGTCAAAGAATTGACCATAACTCCCAACTCAGAAACCCGAATGGTACAAACTCAAACATTTTGAAAAGTAGACACAATACATGACAAGTCTCGAGAAGGTACCGAGACTTGAATCACACTCTAAGACCTTAGAAAATAAGTAACAAGATTGACAGTGCAATCTGTCACAAATCTGGATGAACGGAGGAATCACCAATTCCATTCCACTTAGGAATGTAATCAAGGGAAACCCTCTTACATAGGCATACTAGATATAACCAAGAGACTACCCTCCGAAATTCAGACCCAAAAGACAAACCAATTAAGAATTAAAAATCATACAATATGAGGAGGAACTTCCCATAAAATTTTCAGACATAAACTATGAACCATTTGGGAATTAAAAATCCCACAAGTTGACCTAGGTGTGCAGCAACCAATCTGTGGAGGTCGGATTGCACATACCAAAGTCCAAACCAAAACAATGAACTTAGTCAATCCCTTTTGGTCGAGTATGGCTCATGACAAGGTTCTTTGCCACACAAAATTTCAGAACAATCCAGTGAACACACGATTTTACAAGAATTTCAGAACACAATTGGACACAGAAATCATACTCACGATAAAATCATAAAACCAATACAAGTTTTCATACGTATTATAACATTTCTAAACTTCTTTCATTAAGTCATTTAGACTTCTATCCTGTTATTTAACACTTCAAATTACTCATAATACATCCATATATGCTAAGAATGGTTTTCTTTCAATTCTTTGATCGTTATATTAACATATACATTCATATTCCTAAGTGGGACAGAATCTGCCGAAACAGGATACCCTGTACGAAAAACGGCATAACTCACTCTAGAAGAATAGAAACGACTCACCGCTTTTTGATTTAGAAACTAGACATCTGTAGGTTTCTTTTCATGTATGAAACATAATTTTTGGCCTTGTAGATTTGTACAGTTTTACAGTTTAACTTGGCGTAAAAATTCTGTCAGAATACTTTCTTACTTTCATTCTTATTATTATATAACTTATGAAGTTGCAATTCCATATACTTAGGGTCATTCTTTAACCCATTAAGCACTTAATTCATTAGTCATCCCCAAAGGAATCATTCCAATTCCTTATCTAACCATTTCTAATGAAATTTCAACCATGGGAATCATCAATTCCATTCCATTTTCTCAATTTCCAATCTCATTCATAATTTCGTTATAATTAATTGGAACAATTAGGAAACCACTTCTAATGGTTTCTTCATCCATAAACAACATTTATGACTCATTGTAACTAGTTAATTGCATTCAATTAAGACTTTGATCATTAACCCCAATTTCTAGGGTTCATAAGAATTAAATTCACAAAACCATGATTCCAAGCTATCCATATGTTGGATAGTGATCAAGGGGTGACTAGAAGCATAATCTAACTACTTGGAATCGTAGAAATTACTCCTCCTCCAACATATGAAATTCAGCCATGAACCCTAAATGGGTTTTCTAGCTAGAAATGGTGAAATTATACATTATATGAGCTAGGAATTCAAGGAATTTGATCATGCAACGTTACTAGCTTCAAAACCTTCACAAAATCATCAAGAATCGCCACCTTCATTCTCTCCCATGGCTGCCATCGTTCCAGTGAACAAATGGGGAGAAGACTCCCTATTTATACCTCCTTACTATGAGAAAATGACAATTTGGTCCCTAGACTCTCATACTTCTCATTTTAGCACAAAACTAAATTTTAATTCTTGAAACTCTTAAGTATTATAGGTTTTCCCCACTTATAAACTTTATATACAAATTAAGGATATATTAACACATAAAAATCTCATTATGTGATTAAATACGTCAAAATGATGAAAATACCCTTTTTCAGTCATTTTATACTTTTAATTCACTTTTATCTTTCTATTCTTCATGCTTCATACTTTTAACTATAAAATAGTTAATTTACTTCATTTTTAAGGAAAAATATAAATCTTTTCTTTTTATATTTGTAATTGGAAAATTACCAAAATACCCTTTTGCTCAAAGTATGAATAATTAATTAATAATTATTCATTAACTTCTTACTTTCCAAGTTTACATAATTTTGGGTTCTTACAATATCCACCCCTTAAAAAGGATTCTGTCCTCAGAATCATTTAATAAATGAAATAGTTTTCATATACTTATCATTTCTCTTGCAGACATAATTTTTTTTCTAAAAATTTTTTTTATGACAAACTTAAATCATATATCTTTCTACTTAGAGAGTTATAACTCTCAAATTTCATAACCTTCATCCAACTTAGAACAACTTATTTTCTTTCTAATTTTTACGTACTATTTATTGCTTGACTATTTTAGAAAATAGCATTATACTTTCATTTATCTTTCAAAATAGCAATATACTTTACTATTTTTTTTAAATCTTTACTTTTAACGACTATTAGGTCGTAGTTCATTCTCATTTTCTTACTTTTTCACTTTCTTGAAAAGTTTTATAACTAAATTCTCTTCTACTTTCGGTATTTTATAAAACTTTTTAGTTTATCTCCTACTTGATAAAATTCTTACATGCTTTTGATTACCTCATATACTCTATCACATATTTAACCTTGATATTTCCTTTCTCACTTTTTTTTATTCTTCTTACTTAAGTAATTTCATATTGATAATTTACTTTCTCTCTTTTCTTATAGAAGCTTTGCCACTTCATACTTTCTTATTATAGAACATTGACTTTCCAAAAGTCAATCTACATTTTAATTACTTCTTTCTTGTCATTAGACTTAAATCTCATATTTTTCTTTTTCTAGTAAACAATACACATCCAATTTACCTTTATATATTTCTTTAGAAGTTTTACAACTTCTTATGTTTACATATACTAGAAGAATTGACTCTTCAAAAGTCAATCATTGTTCTTCCTTCTTTTGTCTTATCATTCCTCTTTAATTCTCAAAGAATTTTCTATCTTTATTTTTTTTATGAACAAAACCTTTTATATCAAAGGTGTTGCTATTATTTCTACTAAAACTTTTCTTTGCCCTTATTACTAGTTTTCATACATTCACATAAGGGTATTACCTTTATCATTTTGTTACTTACATGTATTACTTTTATAAATACATGTCTTATATCACTCTTTACTTGTATTATTTTCACATTTCGACATATTGACAATCTAGATACTTCTTTCTTCCTCCTTTATTATTTATGGGATTTCAGTCTCATTTACTCGTTACACTTACTAATATAATCATGTCCTTTTTCATTTCTCAGCTTTCTTGCAGTACTCCTATGAGTACACTTCTTATCTTCTGAGGTACCTCATGTATCATTCTCATCTTATTACACTTTTATGATGTTATCATCTTGTGGTGTAATTGGGTTTTACAAATCATATTTATTAACTTCTTGATTACAAATGTAATTTTTTTTTAAACTCTTGTCCCACTTTAGACTTTTACAACTAAACTTTGTTTCTCTCTTTTATCTCTTGATTACTACTTGGTAATCCGACTCTTTTATCCCATATATTATTTTATAATCCCAATCTCAATTTCTATATACCTTCCACACGCTTCAAGTGGTTTCATGATTACTTTCTAAGTTTGACTCTTATAGATAGTCAAAACTGTCAAGAATTTAATTACCAACTTTATATACTTTTGGTCATATTATGGTTCCAACTTAACACTGAGATGCAAACCATGGTCTCAAACCACTTTTTAACATACATTTACAAGTTTTTAATTATATAATATACTCGTACACATATACCTAATTCCCTTTTTGTTTAAGAACTCTAATTAAGTACTTCATCTATTTTTGTCCCATGATAATTATCTAACTCAATACTCAATTTACCAATATCACTTGTTGATAAATTTTCATCCCTTCGATCTTCTTACTTTTATATCGTGTTCTTCTTTTTTTTTGTTTTTAGACATTTTTTTAAAAAAACTTTATCTCACATGCTTTTACTTATAACTTTCTAGACTTTAGGCCCAAATTTTCTTCCATTATATCTTTTACCATCCTTTCTACGTGTTTTAAGGCTACATGCCTAACACGTTATATTGTTCTTTCATTTAAACTCCACTTCTTTACACTCTATATTTCATATAAGACTTACTTCTTATGTATCTTTAGGTGATACACAATGGTCATTCATTTTCTCATTATATTTCATTCTTTTATGTTTTAAGGCTATACACCAAACACATTATTTTACTCATTTGCTTCATACTTTATAGTATTCTATTTAGAATACCTATTTCGTAATCACTTTTATACTTTTATACCTTGTATAAGTCCCAAAACTTACTATTTCTTTTATATCTATAATCTCATATCACCATATATATATATATATATATATATATATATATATATATATATATATATATATATATATATATATATATATATATATATATATATATTTCTTTGTATTTCATAGTTACTACCCATGTATTAACCATTATTCACAATCTTTGAATACTTTTACCCGTCACTTCCATTTAGAAGTAGTAACTTCCTGTCTCTTTATTTTAGTTCTTATCTCATCTTTGACTCTTTGTCTAATACTTATCTAGATATTCGCTTTTATTCTTTATCTCATATTATTTATGACTCTCGGTCATTTTTCTCACATTCTTTCGGTCATCCTTTTATCATTCACAGTTCTTCTTATATGTAGTTTATATGTTCACTAAATCTGATTCCAATGACCATTTCTTTGATAACTGTCTTTATATTCTTCTCATTATCATCATTGTCTGTCTTATCTTTAACTTCTCGCCTAACACTTGATTAGGCATTCAATCTCCATTTCTCAATTCATTTTCTTGCATTATAACAATGCAACTTACTCATAGTCTTTAACGATTTTTCATTTCATTTTTTTTATTACTTTCTCATTCAGGTAACTTACTTTGTTATGTTACTCATTATAGTACACTTCAGACTTAGTTATTTGCTCCAACTATTAGATGTCTTTACTTGTCATATCACTTTCGAATTTGGAAGTCACGACTTCCCATTTCTTAAACTTTCATTTTTGTCCTTGATTCCTTATCTAATACTTAATTAAGTATTTTTCTTTCGTTTTATATTAACATATTTAATCACAACTTTTTATATACATACCTTAATCTCTTGGTTGTCCATGGACAACACATCATACTACTTCTCAATATTTATTCTATACTCTTTTTGTACCTCTTTTGGGTTTGTCTACAATTACAAACCCAGTTCATTTCCTTTTTCTTTTCCCGATTAAATGTTTTCATTCTTCTTTCTTATATGAATTTCATTCGTATATCTGTATTCATATTCCTTTCAAATCTTTCTTTCTTTGGTCACTGCAGTGACATTACTTATATTTTTATTCCATAATCATAATTCGTTTCCGTTAGACAACAGAATTTTCAGTTATACTTGATTTTATTACATAGGTATATCAAACATATGCCCCTCAAACCTTCTACACCCATCACTTACAGATTCACATGATTCCTGTGTGGTTCCACCAAACTCAAATATATATCCTGTGATTATGATAGTATGGGCCCATATTATTATAACCACATATACATATTTGCTTCCAGTTTTACCACCAGGACTCATGTTCCGCTGTTGTGAATTTACTCTCAGTTCTACTTATTCTCAACATCATACTCAAGTATGTACTTTACTTAACTCCTACATAGTTTAAGTCTAGGTTCAAGTACTGACACCTAGTTCGCTTAAACTATGGCTCTGATACCAAAACTGTAACACCCCTTTCTCAAACCGTATTTAAATACAGTTTATATTACAAAACGTGACTAAGAAATAGTCACTTAATTTTTTTTTACAAACTTTATTCTGAAAGGGTATTACAGACTCAATACAGAAAGCCATAATTTAAACTTACTGTATACACGCTGGTCCCAATGTCAACTTTCGCTCCTTTCACCTAAGTACATAGCATTAAAAAAAATATACATGAGACATAAAGCCTCGTGAGTAATATGGGTTTTAGACCCAAAATATTTCTGCTCAATACTTGAATTAATAACAAGTAAAACTGATAAACTGCTGAAAACTTATTTTTCAAAATAAGTCTCAAATCTCTTTGCTTTTCTGTAATTAAAACTTAAAACATTTTCTTTCTCAAAAACGGCTTCTTACTTTAAAACTGTTTTAATTATTTGAAACTGCTTTCTTTCTTTAAAATTTCTTTCTTTCTCATGTACTTGTGACCAACTGAAACTCATGAATTATTTTAATTTAATTCATTCAACTAGCTCCCCTCGCGGAACAGAACAGATCCGTCCGCTTGGTTATGCTCATTCTGTCTCCCCTTTGTGACTTGGAACGGATTCAAGCACAAGGGTATACTAAGCTAGACCACTACTTCGCGACGGGAGGTACCATCCCAGTAGTGTCTTCTGATCCCCCGATTATGTGGGTGATCCTAGTCCGGACAACTAACTCTTTCTTCTTTCTTTACTTTAGGTCTTATCTCTTTACTTTCTTCATTACATCTCAAATTGGTCAAATGGGACACAATTTATAATAAACTCAAACTCGTAAACTTTTAGACTCATAATCAAAAATATTTTCAAACTAACCTCAACATCTTTAGCTCATGTGGGGAGCTTCTTTCAAAACTTTATAAACTATACTTCTTTAAAAACTGAACTTCTTTAAAATCTCTTTTAAACACTTAGCTCTTAGAGCTACTTTCAAAACTATTTCCAAACCTTAGAATTTGCAAATATTTGGAAATCTCATTTTCTGAAAATATCATTTTGCTATGTACTAGAGAAATCCTCATAAAACTCACCTTGTCTAGTTAGAGAAGTCTAACTAGAATCACTTCTTCCCGTTGTGTTTTCCTTTCCTTCAACTTTACTCCTTAATACCTAAGGAGTTCATTTAACATTCTAGTTAATACAAGCTAGGCCTTAGTAACAATTAAAGACCTCTTAATCTACATCGTAATAGATTAATATCACATTATTAACTCATTTTTAGATTTTGACATCTAAGACGCATGGTCAAAGAATTGACCATAACTCCCAACTCAGAAACCCGAATGGTACAAACTCAAACATTTTGAAAAGTAGACACAATACATGACAAGCCTCGAGAAGGTACCGAGACTTGAATCACACTCTAAGACCTTAGAAAATAAGTAACAAGATTGACAGTGCAATCTGTCACAAATCTGGATTAACGGAGGAATCACCAATTCCATTCCACTTAGGAATGTAATCAAGGGAAACCCTCTTACATAGGCATACTAGATATAACCAAGAGACTACCCTCCGAAATTCAGACCCAAAAGACAAACCAATTAAGAATTAAAAATCATACAATATGAAGGAAATGAGCAGCAACATTTCTGTCACAACTCAGCATAGGTTGACAAGATTTGTCCAATAACCTGACTTTTGAAAGGAAATAAATCAAGCCTTTTGGATGAGTTACACTAGACATGAAGATAAAGCTCTCATCAAAAAATCAAACTCAAAGCATAAGCCAACTGAGAATTAAAAATCGTGCAACAAGGACAATGTGCACCGCGACAATTCTGGTTCAGTCAAAGAGAAATCATTGGAACCCTAGCTTCCTAATGGAATTGGATCAAGCCCTCTGGATGTAACACACTAGATATGAGGAGGAACTTCCCATAAAATTTTCAGACATAAACTATGAACCATTTGGGAATTAAAAATCCCACAAGTTGACCTAGGTGTGCAGCAACCAATCTGTGGAGGTCGGATTGCACATACCAAAGTCCAAACCAAAACAATGAACTTAGTCAATCCCTTTTGGTCGAGTATGGCTCATGACAAGGTTCTTCGCCACACAAAATTTCAGAACAATCCAGTGAACACACGATTTTACAAGAATTTCAGAACACAATTGGACACAGAAATCATACTCACGATAAAATCATAAAACCAATACAAGTTTTCATACGTATTATAACATTTCTAAACTTCTTTCATTAAGCCATTTAGACTTCTATCCTGTTATTTAACACTTCAAATTACTCATAATACATCCATATATGCTAAGAATGGTTTTCTTTCAATTCTTTGATCGTTATATTAACATATACATTCATATTCCTAAGTGGGACAGAATCTGCCGAAACAGGATACCCTGTACGAAAAATGGCATAACTCACTCTAGAAGAATCGAAACGACTCACCGCTTTTTGATTTAGAAACTAGACATCTGTAGGTTTCTTTTCATGTATGAAACATAATTTTTGGCCTTGTAGATTTGTACAGTTTTACAGTTTAAGTTGGCGTAAAAATTCTGTCAGAATACTTTCTTACTTTCATTCTTATTATTATATAACTTATGAAGTTGCAATTCCATATACTTAGGGTCATTCTTTAACCCATTAAGCACTTAATTCATTGGTCATCCCCAAAGGAATCATTCCAATTCCTTATCTAACCATTTCTAATGAAATTTCAACCATGGGAATCATCAATTCCATTCCATTTTCTCAATTGTTAATCTCATTCATAATTTCGTTATAATTAATTGGAACAATTAGGAAACCACTTCTAATGGTTTCTTCATCCATAAACAACATTTATGACTCATTGTAACTAGTTAATTGCATTCAATTAAGACTTTGATCATTAACCCCAATTTCTAGGGTTCATAAGAATTAAATTCACAAAACCATGATTCCAAGCTATCCATATGTTGGATAGTGATCAAGGGGTGACTAGAAGCATAATCTAACTACTTGGAATCGTAGAAATTACTCCTCCTCCAACATATGAAATTCAGCCATGAACCCTAAATGGGTTTTCTAGCTAGAAATGGTGAAATTATACCTTATATGAGCTAGGAATTCAAGGAATTTGATCATGCAACGTTACTAGCTTCAAAACCTTCACAAAATCATCAAGAATCGCCACCTTCATTCTCTCCCATGGCTGCCATCGTTCCAGTGAACAAATGGGGAGAAGACTCCCTATTTATACCTCCTTACTATGAGAAAATGACAATTTGGTCCCTAGACTCTCATACTTCTCATTTTAGCACAAAACTAAATTTTAATTCTTGAAACTCTTAAGTATTATAGGTTTTCCCCACTTATAAATTTTATATACAAATTAAGGATATATTAACACATAAAAATCTCATTATGTGATTAAATACGTCAAAATGATGAAAATACCCTTTTTCGGTCATTTTATACTTTTAATTCACTTTTATCTTTCTATTCTTCATGCTTCATACTTTTAACTATAAAATAGTTAATTTACTTCATTTTTAAGGAAAAATATAAATCTTTTCTTTTTATATTTGTAATTGGAAAATTACCAAAATACCCTTTTGCTCAAAGTATGAATAATTAATTAATAATTATTCATTAACTTCTTACTTTCCAAGTTTACATAATTTTGGGTTCTTACATTTAGGGTTTAGGGTTTAGGGTTTAGTTTTAGGGTTTAGGGTTTAGGTTTAGGGTTTAGAAATCTCTTAGACACTTTAAATAAAAAAATTACATTTAGGGTTTAGGGTTTAGAAATCTCTTACATTTAGGGTTTAGGTTTAGGGTTTAGGGTTTAGGTTTAGCGTTTAATTGTTTCCTACGACGGACCAATAGTTTGTAATTTATTATTATAATTATTATTTATTGATTCTCAGCTTTTTAGTTATTAGGTATTTCAAATTAGTACTTTGCAATTTTGGTCTTTACGGTTATTATGTCTTTCGAATTAGTATCTGTCTTTTGGGGATATGTTTTTGGACCAATAGTTAACTGCCAACATTTAGTATTTGCTTTAACTGAATTGTTATTATTTTTTTAAAATAAAACTTCTTATTCCATTAAGAAGAGAAACTTTTACATATAGTAATACAGGTTAGGTGGACAACAATTTCTATTCTTTGCCGTCATTAAAACGTTCGTAGGGTCACCCAACATCTCAAGATTTGATGTAATGCTTACGTTGAACACAGTTGAGATCTTCATGGAGTCCGTCAAGATTCATGTAAAAATGCCAGGAGCTCCTGAGGTAAAAAGTAAACCATATTTGTGAGATCTTAGAAAATTTTCATGTGACCTAGTCATAATAGGATATATATTTGGTGTCTACACGATCAAGTCTGCATGTTTAAAAGAAATTGTTTCTAAGTTCCATACTTTTCAGACCGGTTAGATTGTAAACTTGTATCCATCCAGCCATCTTTGTTGGATTTTACAGTGTACATACAGTACATATATAATGACAAAAACTTTCACTTATAAATAAATGGTATAACCCAGTAACCCACATTCAATTTTGGGAATGCAATTAACTCAATACCAGAAGAGTATCTTGGGTTCTTTTACAAAAGCTGCAAACTTAGAACTCATAAATGCTTTTAAGCTGCAAACCTTGAACTGATGAACAAACTTGTAAAGAAAGATGAGAAGTGATGCTTCATGCTGCCATCTGGTGTGATAGAAATTGGAACCTGCAAATCTATTGCAAGAGATAGACAAATAAGTAGTCAATGTTAGGGGTTTACAAACACTAAAACCCTTATGTAGGGTAAAACAGGTAGAGGGGAGGGGCTACAAAACGATTCTATTTGGAACCAAAATCCAAAAAAGGCTAAACCTAGGGACTAAAATTGTAATTTACCAAAAGAATAAAGAAAGTAACAAAAGTCTTTAAAATACTGCACAGTCCTTTTCCTAAAAAGATTGAATCATGGTTAATATTGTCTGGATAAAGAGTGGTGAGTTGGTAAAATGGTCTTCTTTATCATAATACAAAATTAAGAACAACTGACAAAATTAAAGAGATAGAAGATTGAAAAAACTTACCAGTCGCAATTAGGAAGGTCAATGATGTCTGTGTCTCAGATGTACAAGTTGTTAACCAGAATAGCAACCAACTTACAACCTGAAGCACATGTTACCGATTATAATATAATAAGCTGTCTTGATTTCAACATTTTAAAAATTACAAGTTAACAACAAATAAACAATTATTTAATTATTAATTTCCAGATATGGCAAGTATCCATAATCAAGGATGAAGGTAAAATTGTTGGTCTTTCAATTTGTTTGAAACCTTCAAACCTGTAATGTCATGATGTCAATCACTCAACAACCGCCGAATATGACCTGAAAAGTGAAAATAAATAGGAGATTACAACACAATAACAAAATCAAGATGAGAGTGGAGAGATAACTGAGATTCAAATTTCTCTTATTAAAACTGTGATATGTGCCAGCCTTGAGAAGTGACTGAATCCGACTGAGCATATCCAGTCCTGCCACATCAACATGTTTTAGTTTACAGAATATCATATCGCAACTTGATTCTTTTCTATGGTTAAATCCAAGTGAATAGCTATCAAGAACTCTAATCAACAAAAAATAAAGGTGCCTGAATAAGAAAAAAAGACGATGACTATGTTGTCCAAATCTTATCTCGGTGTCTATTCAACCAAAAAACCTGCAAAGAACCTATAATATAATGAAAAAAATAATTCCAATAAATTTAATAAGAGAAGAAAAACCGCATCAAGATGCATATGAACAATATGCATAACATATAATCAAACTACTTATTGCAACTAATATATAATCTGAGATGAGAATAATAGTTGAAAATGAAAAAAATTACAAATTAATAATAGGATATAGTTAATTACATATGATTCAAGATGAATACTGAAACTAACCATGGCAAAAACACAGGAGTACTATACATTTGTGATTCAACCTTGGGATGGAAAAAACTATATGTAATCTTGGGTTTTGAGTGCATTGGCCCTCATTCTTTTGATTGGTTGGTGATCAACAGCTGCACCATCTATTATGAACCGCTACTCAAGGCTTGAAGGAACTACATTAGATTCAGTTGAACATGAATGAGACAAATAAACCTATTAAGCATTGTATCTATATAGTACTTAATGAGAAAAATGAAAATAAACAAACCCATCCAGCACTATATACGTACACTACCCTGTCAAATGGAAAGAGGGAGAAGCTGTCAATGATAGGGTTGATTTGAAAAGGGATATATATAGCTATAGGGCAGTCTACTATCGAGATTTAGGGTATTTAATATTCAATTTTGAAACTGATTTTAAGGTGAAAAAAATTGGCCAAAAATCAAGAGAGATGTATTGTTGACTTCGTTGGTGGAGAGAGAGAGAGAGAGAGAGAGAGAGAGAGATGGAGAGACGATGTGAAAAGCATCATACATCGATTCTGTGACATTGAAATCATCGGGCGATGTAGAAGCTAGGTTTATCGATTGTGGATCCTGCGATTGTTATTAAAATTTCACAAAATACCTGAGAGTGAGAGGGGCCATGGTGGTGAATGACATGGTGATGGTGGAGCATAGCGGTGTGGTGGTCTGATGTTCCGGTGGTGCCGACGATTTCAAGATTCTCTTTAGTGGTGGTTAGGTGGTGTGTGCCTCGACAGGGTGAGATAGAGAGGGTGAGTGGTAAGATGTTGCCCTTGGGGGCACTTTCTAGGGTTGTTTGTTGTAATGAGTGGTGGAAGGAGTCAGAGGGTATGGTTTCTTATCTCGGTGTATATTCAACCTGCAAATAACCTAAACTCTGTTTTGTTTGTATCTGTCATCGCAATCAAAAAAGAATTTTGAGAGAAGCATAAATCAATTATGAAAAAGTAGACTTCACAAACATCCGATTTTAGAAATGCATAGAAGAAATAGAAACTTAGCGGCGGTGATATCTGATGATTTTGTGGGTGTTACAGTTGTAGCAGATGGAGGAGACAGTGGTGCCGATTAGAGATGACGATCCCAGATGAAGGTGACGCCGAATAGAGGTCCGACGCTAGCAGAAGGTTACAATACTGATTGTGGTTTGTGATTGGGGTTTTAGGATTTTTAGAGACATGGTAATGGCGGTGAGGGTGAGGAAGGGTTTCTTAAGGCGGTAGTCAGTGGTTACTGGTGAAAAAGAGGTTCTGGTGCGATTGTGGTGATGGTGAGGAAGGATTGCAGTGGTGGTGGTAAGTGGTTGAATACCAAAAGAGGCGGAGTGACTATGGAGGTGGTCGAACGTTCAGGGTTGCTTTAAGAAAATTTATGTAATTAGTTGCACCTACCTTCTTTGAATCAGGGGAGAAAAAAGGATGGTTGTTGATGAATTCGGAGATCTGGGGATTTCAAATATTGAATCGCAATATCATATAATTTACGCATCAAATAGTTGTATTTTCTGCGGGTTTGCAAAGATTTTTTCCTATATATCGGGAACATTCAATTGACTCGATCCGGTCAAAATTTGATAAGAAAGTTTATGCATTGATTACTTGTAATTTTAGCTTAAATGATTGGATCTCTTAATTTTAAGAGTTTCCATTTTTAGAAACCATTTTTCCTTTTTAAGGTAGTATATATATATATATATATATATATATATATATATATATATATATATATATATATATATATATATATATATATATATATATATATATATAGGGTCGAGATCATGAGAGAACCTAAAAAAACCTAGGAACCTAGGAACTTTTTTTCTACACAATATTTTAAAAAAAAAAAATTGCATCCAATTTTTTATTTAAAGCGTCTAAGAGATTTCTAAACCCAAAAAACTAAACCCTAAACCCTAAATCTAAACCCTAAACCCTAAACCCATATGAAAAAAAATAAAAAAAAATGATTTTTTTGCATCCAATTTGTTTATTTAAAGTGTCTAAGAGATTTCTAAACCCTAAACCTAAACCCTAAACCCTAAAACAAAACCCTAAACCCTAAACCCTAAACCCTAAACCTTAAACCCTAACCCTAAACCCTAAACCCATATGAAAAAAAAATTAAAAAAATGATTTTTTTTGAATTTTTTTTTTTGATATCTTCTAGATGCATCATAACAAAAATTTTGGTATATTTTTTTTTGAAAAATATTGTGTAGAAAAAAAGTTCATAAAATGGGTTCTTAGGTTCCTAGGCTTTTTTAGGTTCTCAATTGAACTTTACTCTATATATATATATATATATTATTCGATTTTTTTATATTAAAAACATAGATTCTTTTATATTTGTTTGGCTTATCCGTTCTTCGTTTAATTTCAAACATGCTTCAGGTTACTTTTATGCCATCACTTCACTTGTTAATTCCCAACTATTCAACATATATCAAGTATTTATGGACACAATTCGTGGTTTTTCCATGTAATTAAAGCGTTTCACTTTAACGTCATGTCAGATAAAATAATATTGGTTGTCATAAGACAACACAGCTAAAATTGAATAGATGTGCATTTGCGATAGTATTAAAGGCAGGTCTTTCTTTTTATCAAAGCGATATTATACTGACTTATAGATTATGTAATAAAAGTTGTAGTTTATTATTCCTCATTCATTGATAGACATGATCTTTGAGAGCCAACTAAGTAGCATGTGGATAGCATGTGCTTTGGTACAGGAACAAGACTCGTGGAAGGTACAACTCCCTCTTTACCAACTTCTTTTGGCCCTCTCTCTCCCTCTCATGTGATCCATCTTTTTAGAGTAAATTACACTTTTGGTCCCTGTGGTTGGACAAAACTAACAGATAGGTCCTAACTATCCATTTTCCACATTGAAGGTCACTAAGGTTTGCGTAAATTACCAAATAGAGCCCTGGGACATATAAAAAGACTAAAATGCCCTTATTTATTTATTTTTTCTTTTTCTTTAAATTTGTTATTTATTTTATTAATAAAAAAAAGAAAATACCCCACCACACCCCCACCCCCACGTCTCTCTCTCTCTCTCTCCTTCCAACAAGCCCTACCAAGATCATCATCTTCTACCTCAGTTCCTGCAACTTCTTCATTCATCCCTAAAAAAATGGCTACAAAAATTGGCGTATGAAAAAGATAATTACTAGAAACTGGTTATAGCATATATGTGATAACATCAGATATTACACTTACATTTCCAATAATCCAAACCAATAAGTTCTTAACCCAACGAGCACAAATATTTGACAATCTGAGTTCTTGGACTTACTACATTTTCTTTTAGAGACTAAGCTCCAATTCCAACTTGCATTTACTTAATATTCAACCAAGATTGCCAGGTATCAAAAAGATTGAATTCACCTTTGAAATTTCTGCCAAAAATCAAGAAATATGACATTTATAGTGGCAGTACCTTGTAATCGGACTGATTACTGCATTTCCGGCCACCTCTAGCCGTCGCCGGCCTACCACCGGCCATTATTGCCGCTGCATTCATCGGAAAAGTGCACCAGTAGCAGCAAACGCTGCTACTCCAAACCCCTTCTGCCCACATCGATCTCAATCCCTCCACCTCACTCTTTCCCTCTCGTGTTTGTAGTTGTACCACCACCATCTGCTATCGCCGTTGAAGCCCTCCTTGCCACCGCCGACAGCCATTGCCGCTACTGTTTCTGTCTTTTCTGCCTACCCTCAGAAATCGCGAGCCACTGAGACCAAACTCAGTCCCAATCAAACCCTCCGCTCTCGTCATCCCTCTCTCTCAGTACGAACTGTTTGAAATTAGTTTAGGAATGTGGTTGTAGATCCAGATCTGTAAAATCAGAAGGAGAGTAACAAACTCATCGCGATCGGAGGAGAGAGAGAGAGAGAGAGGTGGGGTGGGGGTAGGGTGGGGGTGGGGGTGGGGTGGGTTAGGTCTTTTATTTTTTTTATTAATTAATTATATAATATGTATAAAAGAAAAAAGAAAAAGAAATTAGAAAGGGCGTTTTAGTCTTTTTATATGCCCCAGGGCTCTATTTGGTAATTTACGCAAACCTTAGTGACCTTCAATGTGGAAAATGGATAGTTAAAACCTATCTGTTAGTTTTGTCCAACCATAGGGACCAAAAGTGTAATTTACTCATCTTTTTACATGTGTTGGTGGATAAACCCTAATTTTTAGGCTTCATGTATTTTGCCTATAGAATTTCCCATTTGTCAGATTTTACATTTGGGGTTTTGTTTCCAAAATTTTTGACCCGTCCTCCTTAGGATAATGATTTGATAGGAGTATAAACTTTTAAAATTGTTCACATTTAGTCACCAAACTTATTTTTGTGTTTGATTTATTAATGAATTTTCTGAAATTGTTCACATTTAGTCACTTATGTTTTTTTTGTACACGTATGATCTTTAAACTTTTTTTTTGTACACATATGACCAATAATTTAATTGTCATATTGGTAATAAAAAATTTTAATGGTCATATGTGTACAAGAAAAACAAGTTTAATGGTTGTATATACTATTTGTGATAGGTTTAATGATTTGATAAGATAACGAACTTTTAAAATTGTTCATATTTAGTCATCTAACTTATTTTTGTGTTTGATTTACACATGAACCTTTTAAAATTGTTTACGTTTAGTAACTTGTATTTTTTTGTATACATATGACCATTAAACTTATTTTTATACACATATGATCAATAACTTAATGGTCATAATTTGTAAAAAAAAAGATTTAATAGTCATATTTGTACAATAAAAACAAGTTTAATGGTTATATGTGCGCAAAAAAACATAAGTAACTAAATATGGGAAAAAACATAAGTAACTAACTGTGTATACGAGAGAAAGTTCATTACCCTTTACAAATAATTATCTCTATGTGATAATACTCATTTTATTCGACTAATGTAATTATCGATTGAATTTTTTTTTCCTTTATGGTAGCTTAAGGTACGATAATGGCCTTAAATTGTTACTACATGACTATTCATGAAATCGACTCGTTGTATAAAACATGTCCCCAATGAATATAAAAGTATAAGTTAACCTCGAGATTAGTTTTTCTGTTTTATTACCATGAAATAGATATTCCCCTAAATATTAAAAAGTATAAATACGAAGTCAAATACAATATATGCATATGGGTACATAATTCTTTGTTAAAGACTACCGGAGTACGATTATGTTAGATTAAATTATTGTTTTACTCTCTATATGTGTATACATACATGTACGCATATTAAGTTAGAATAAATATAAATTGGTTAACGGTTTTGATGGAATTTATATCATGTAACAAAGATAGAAATGGGATTAAAGTCCATGTTAAGGAGTAGAGTGTGGACCAATGTATATAATTTATTAGTATTACTTTTCATATAGGTAGGAATTTATTATGTTTCTCTTTTAGTGAAACAATATACACATTTGTACATAAAACCAGATGTACCAAAAAATTTGAGGACTAAGTCACGCAACCAAGAGTTATCATGTTACTACATATAACGCAAAACGGATTATAAAACACCATAAAAATCATAACGGCTTACACCCAACAAGTGAGAATGGTATGTGCGACATCCAGAAATAAGTGATTTTATTTAAAAAGGGGAAGGTAAAAAGTTTGTAGGTACAAAACAAAGGATGCCAAAACAGGAAAAACCAAAAGCATAAGTACATGAGGGTTAGGTGAATGAGGGAGGTTGGCAGATTCAATTATTTGCACATGGGGATGAATGAGAGGGCACATTGAAACAAACTAATTAATTCTCGAGTAAATTACAACTTTGGTCTCTGTAGTTTACGTCAAATTACAGTTTTGGTCCTATTTTGAAAATTGTGCACCGATGGTCCCTGTGGTTTCTAAATCTTTCATTTTTGATCTATGTGGTTTCTAAATTTTTCACTTTTGGTCCCTCCTTCTGTTTTTTGTAAACCATAGAGACCAAAATTGAAAGATTTATAAACCATTAAGACCAAAAGTGAAAGGTTTGAAAACTACAGGGACCACTGATACAATATATTTAAAACTAAAACTAAAACTGTAATTTAATGTAAACAACATGAACGAAAATTGTAATTTACTTTTAATTCTCTCTTATTCTTACTTCTATTTTTTTTTTTTAGAACGGCTCTTACTTCTAATTGACATAAAACTTTTGTATTTGCTTGTTATTATGTTTTATTTTAGGATTAAATACCAAGAATAATACCACAATTTTTTTTTCTTTTTTTCAGGAAATTTATATACTAGTTATTGTATTTTGACCTTTTTTTGGTTTAACGACAGAAAAAGTTTAATTTCCTTCAAAACAGAAACACCTCTTTGGTTATGAAAGATATAACGCTTAACCAAAATAATTTGAATTATGTTAAATATCACATACTTTGAATTATATAAAGAAATCGATATATCATTTTATGATGAAACTATCATCTTTTTTTTATAATTTAACTATAAACACTTTAGGAAGATAAACATATATTTTGTCTTTGGATATCATTACGTGGATATGTTATCCAAAACTACTATAGTTTACTTTTTCAAATATTTTTATTGGTTACATCATAAAAGAGGTTATTAGAATGGTTAAATCATAAAAGTGACACACTATAGTGTGAGTTTTGTATAACTCAAATGGTGTGTTTGGCAAAATTAGCTGGAAGCTAGTAGCTGGTAGCGGGAAGCGGATAGCGGGTAGCGGATAGCTGGTAGCGGGAAGCTCTGACTTTTAGTTTGTATATGACTGTTCAGCAAAAGTAGCTAGAAGCTTTTAAAATATGTAAAATTACATAAAATGACATCTGCGTAATTATTGGTTACAGTTTTAAGGGTAATCTAGTAATTAATGGTATAATTGGCAGAGCTTTTTGTTAAACGCTACTTCAACTAGCTTTTAAAATAGTAGCGTTTAGTTTAAAATAAAAGCTTCAAGCTCGTGTCACCGAACGAAGCTTTTAGTTTTTATTAGAGCTATTTCCTAAACGCTAGAAGCTAGAAGCTCTCAAACACTCCCAAAAGCTCTGTGCCAAAGACGTCCAAAGTATTATGGATATTTGTTGTACCTCTACTAGAGTTTTTTTTTTTTTAAACGTAAAGTTTTTTTGGTTTAATCATAAAATCATATCAAGTAGTTAAACCAAAAAAGTGAAACTACCGTGATTCCTTTATAATTAGTCAATTTCTATTACTCTGTCATATTTTTATTTTTATCAAAACATTGTATTTTAAAAACCTTATACGATTTCAATAATCAATAATCATTTTAAGATGGTTGTTTAAAATAGGTGATAGTTGAAAGATGTATCTTTTATTTGTGTAAAATTGTTTGAAAAAATTAGTTGTAAAACTTTGAAATGTGTAAAGTTACATATAAATAAAATCCAAAAGCTTTTAAATACTATTTTATATAACTTTTGAGTTACAATTTTTATAAATAATATATTAAGCTCCCACAATCGAACTTTTCTTTAATTTAATTTTTTTTCTAAAAGAAAGTAGAATTTAAATTTTCTAAAATATCTCAAAAGTTCGTTGTTTTTTATTTGAACAACATATATTTTATTAAATCGCTAGCAAGAAGCTAGACTAAAAACAAAAACAAACAAAAAACATTACACAATAGCTAACATTAGGTTCTGAAGCCAAACCACCTAATTTACCGTTCTTTTAAATCTATGATTACACCCGCATACGTACAATACTATCAAACAATAATACATTTTTGGGAAGAACATTTACCAAAAATGGTTTTATTTCGAAAACCCCATAAATCCCACCACATCAACAAAGAAAAGACCCTCCAAAAACTTTTGATAGCCTTTTGATGTTGAAGCCCTTGATACTAAATCAACCATTCTTCATAGGACATAAGCCAAGTCACAGAAATCCCCACCCAATTAAGAACTCGAACTGTGAGCTCCATGGCCACGTGACAAGAGAAAACAGATGACTAGCAGTCTTTCGTCCCATCCCCACAAACTGAGTACAACATAAAAGGGATATCTAATTTTTTTAGACAAATTACATCGAGTAGGAAGTCTATCTAAAGCCAGCATCCAAGAAAAAATATTGATTTTAATATGAACAAGTCGAACCCGCCTAGTAACTGGATTACCTAAAGACAACAACACCTCATCAATGACAGATCTAGATGAAGCAACTAAAAACTCACCAACCCCAAGAAACCAAATCCAACATTCACAGGCTGTAGAGAAAGAAATTGATGAGAGCAAATGAGAAAGAGCATCTTATTGCATGCTCTCAGCCCCCACCACCCCCCCCCCCCCCCCCTCTCAAGGAAATATGTGAAACTGGTAACTCAAGCCATGAGTCACCTTTGCATGAACCATGACTTGCTTGTAACGTCCCAAATTTCGCGACCAAAATTTTCATTTTTAAAATCAGAGTATACACGTAAAAACCATTTTAATACCATAAAGCCATTCATTCAATGTTTAGAGAAATGCAACATATCCAAAATTCATGACATCAAATCAAGTACAAAATAAATATTAGTGGAAGTCTCAAAACAAATGTGCTAGATGTGACACAGTCACGTCGCGCTCTTCACATTATTCGAAGGAGTACCTGAAAACATTTATGTGGAGAGAGTAAGCACAAAGCTACGTGAGTTCCCCAAAATACCACATATTCCATTACATCACATACATACCACATAGTGAGACTCGACACAATCCTACCCTCACGAGACTCAACACCATCCTACTCTTTCAACGTACCACATCAGGACTCGGCACAGTCCTACCCATAAAAGGGACGCAGCATCATCCTACCCTTACCACCTGTCATCATTGGGACTCGACACAATCCTACCCATAACGGGTCAGGACACCGTCTTACCCACAACAAGCACTAAACAATCAACAATTATAAGAAGGAATCATACAACTAAGCATTTAACAAGCAAGACCATACTAGTCTAGGTACATAATCTCACCATACGGTTCTCAAGCTACCTACGCATGCAACGTCATATATTATAGTGAGGAGACTCACTTGAATAGAGCTGAAGTACACTCACACGTCCATGAGTGCTCAACAACGAACCTCCTAAATCATCATTAAGCATCACTTAGTGACCCAAACCACTCAAAGGTTAGCTCCTTAATCCATATCTTAAATCCATCAAAGTTTGACCCAAGGTCAAACTGATCAAAGTCAACGGTCAAAGTCAACGCACATGGGTCGCGTCGCATCCAATGGCTCATCGTGCCTCTACGAGTCGCGATCAAGAAACGGTTTCCTTCTAGAGGTAGAGTCACTAACCCTTGGTGGTGGCGACACTATCTCTGAACATTCCAACTTCTTTCTTAAGTGCTTATTTCGTTAAGCCAGTGGCTAGGACTCTCCAAAAATCATCCATTTAGGCTGATAATGGATAAAAATGTAAACTTTATTGACATGCATGTCCAATACATGCCCAACCCAAACCCTATGTCAAAAGAGGTCCAAACATCAAAACTCTTGCATGGCTTTAAGAGAGCTTGAGCATGCTCTCTATTCTGGTTCAAAGACTCCATAAATGGTCTAGGAAACGACAAAACCTGGAGTATCCCCAACTCCATGAACTCATCATAAATGGACCAACACACCATAAAACATTACTAATTCTAAGATCCAGGCACAAAGAAATATCAAGTTGGAAACGTTTTTACTTACAGGGGTCCAAAACATGGAAATGATGATGGATCTTGGCCAAGATTGCTTCCTTGCACCACCACTTCTATTTTTCTTCTTCAAAGTACACCTCAAAGCAAGAAAGGATCTTACATAAAAGGGTGGCAAGGATTCGTTTCTAAGGTTTCACAAAGAATGGAGGCTAGTAAGAGAGGCATACTTAGGACTCAAAACCCGAGATTTAGGGTTTAGCATCTCGACGCATCACGCTGCAAAGCATAGCCGGTAGCGTCGCTAACAGTCGTGCTCCGCATGCGAAACTTAAACCCTTCTACGCGCCGCAATCATCAAGATGATAACACCCGTAGAGCCAAATTCCTCAAATTACTTAGAATTTAATTCTTTAAAACTTTTAGATTTATACCTGGGAAACGGGCTTTACATTGCTTATCCATCTCCAAAGCAAAAAAGAATTGGAAATTGGATTTCAGTGCTTTATCACCTAGCCAAATATCTTTCCAAAACAAAGTATTCTCTCTATTACCCACCTTCTTCTTACATAAGGACAAAAGATTAACTCCTTTTTCTTGCAACTGAACAGAAGCAACTACTATATCCAACCACAAAGAATACATATTTCTAGGAAGATCTCGATCAATGAACCCATAACTACCATGAATAGCCCTAACAACCATCACCCAAAGGGTATCACAACCTTTTTAACCACAACATCCCAACTGATCCACGACATCCTCTTTTTGTAAGTTTGCACCAATGAAGAAATTACTTTATAACGACTCCAACTTCTTTAGAATAGTTACTAGAGCTTTATAGAGTGACATATAAATAAGTATGGATCGACCCCAACACCGACTTCAGCAACGTTATCCCAAGAGTCTAGTCTCAACATATCACCACCCACCATAACCCCCATATAAATTAATAGAGGTTTTAAAGATATACAACCCACTTGAGCGACAACATGTTCCACCACCTGCGAATCCACACATATACCAAATAACTAACTCTTCTACAGGTTGATCTTCAGCCCTTTAGCTAGAAAAAATAACAAAGAATATTCACAATATTTTGCCAATGTTCATCTCCACATTCACCAATAAAAATATTATCATCGGCATAGAAAAGATGAGAAATCACCACAACGGAAGAGCCAATAGAGATATCAATAAAAAGTCATTGATCCATAGCACGAGTAAAAGAGATATGAAGACTTTCGATGACCAAAATTAATAAGAAAGAAGATAAAGGATCTCCCTAAATAAGGCTTCTAAAATACTGAAAATCCTCTGTAGGGATACCATTTACCAACACCAACCCATAGCATATGAAAGACAGCCATAAATCTAACCTCTCCACTTAGATCTGAAACCAAGCCTCCCTCAGGTATCATCAAGAAAGTATCATATGGTCGAATCATAAGCTTTCTCAAAGTCCACCTTGAACATCATGGTATTCTTCTTTTTAGCTTTACACCAAGAAATCACTTCATTCAAAATCAAAGGAGACCCCTAATGAAATTTGATTACTCATTACTCACCAAGTTGCCAGCCACTAAGCACAATCTGTTAGCTAAACTTTTAGCCACAATCATATGCATACATGCAATCGAACTAATTAGATGAAAGTAAGGAGGGTTACATCACTTCGGGAACTTACTAGAACCAAAGAATTCCAAAACAGCCTTAATCACATCACCTCCCATCAGATGCCATACTTCCTGATAAACTCAAAAGTCAACCCATCAGTGCCCGGGGACTTATCTTGGCCACAATACCACACTGCAATCTTGATTTCCTCATGCAAAACCTCCCCTTCTAACATAGTAACCTTATCCACGGACATCCTATTTAGAAAAGTTCAACATACAAGTAGGCCGTGAAACTAAAGGTCTCAAAAACTGTTCAGAAAAATGATCATAGAATTCTTTTTTTAACCCTCTTTGGATTCTCTAACGAATCTCTATTAGACAATATACCTCGAATAGCAAGATGATTACGTCTTATATTCAATATAGGGTTATTGTCGTAATGGCCCAACAAAGTTTTGTCAAATATTTTAAAATGTTCCTATACAATATTTTGTGTGTTCTATGTCCTTAAACTGGCCAAAAACATATCATTTGAACCCTTTTTGAAAGGGTTAAGGGGTTAGCCGGTTGTAATAGTGACGTGGCCATCCAATTGGCACTTTGGTCATCATTGTTAGTCCACATTGCATTGACATGTCATCTACGTGGATTATTATTATGTTAAGAATTTATAAAATATTCATGTTCTTCCCAAAAAAAAACAAGACCTCCCGTATCATATCTTCAATGGCTAAACGTACAAATTCACCCACAAAAATGGCAACAATTCGCTGCAACGAATAATTGGGTTCACTTCAATTCACACGAAAATCAATGCTTCGAAGAGGAAGAAGAAACTTTATCTCTCTGCGATCTTCCCTCCAACGACCACGAAATTGAGACAAATTCAAAGAAAGAAGACAACAATCCAGAAGACTTCGAATTCCGTTTCTATTACAGCGGCCCCGCCTGTGTTTCACCGGAAAACATGTGCAACGCCGAGGAGGTCTTCTTTCAAGGTCAGATTTTGCCATTACGCCACTCAGTTAGCTCCGGCACCGACGAGATCACCCGGCAAATTAACCGGTCGGCATCCACGAGTCTTTTCAAATTAACTCGTCGTGCAAACGTTAATGAAGGATTCTCCTAATTTCTCGTTGATTCGTTTATCCAATTGTTTGTCATCGGCATCGGAGGAATCAGTGGTTGCCGCCGACGCCAATTCATGTTCCACTACTCCTCTTCCATTGTTAACCACTCGTCCTTTTTGTTATTCCTCTTCTTCATCCTCTGAAATTGATAATCCCGTTGAATCCAACAACTAACACTTCCCCATCTATATATAAGCACGCAAAGGCTAATCATTCATAAGCAATTTTTCTTCCTTCGATTCTTTAAGAGACTTCATTGAAAGTTTTAATTTCTTCATCGAAAAACAATGGAAATCATGGCACAAAAAGCAACAGGAAGGGGCAAGCATGTTTATTTGGCTGCTATGGGACATGAGGAGGCTGAAGATATATATTATCTAAACAAGATCATTAAAAAGTTTGAGGAAAAGATAAAGTTGTTTGCTCGCCAAGATGTCTTACCCAAGAAAGTTATAGACATTAGAACAAAGTCCGAACGTCCCAAGAAGAAGAGAAAGATGCAAGAACGTGCACCGATTGTGAGCAACCAGCTAACCCAGCGGTTGTAACAATTCATCACCAATGAGATAAACGGAAAAGAAGCGAAGTTGGTGATCCAGAAAAAGTTGTACGCAAGTGATTTGAAGAAAAGCCAGAACAGGTTGAATATGCCGATGAAGCAAGTGGAGACGCATGATTTCTTGACGGAAAATGAGAAAAGAGACCTGAAGAACAAAAAGGAGTTGGATGTGCCATTGTTGGGGCCAAGATTACAGATGCACAATGAATCGATGGTTCTGAAGATTTGGCATATGAATAGCACCGACAACTACGTCCTCAAAACCAACTGGAACAACTTTGTGAAGAAGAATGAAGAGTTCTCAGCGCGTTGCCCCCATTACTCCACACATGAGGGGGGGATTACAGTCGCCGGAGGTGGGACAATCGCCGCTTGATTGTAGCTGTTCGAGGTGACCCTGAGGGGAGTACACTACAGCGTTTCCTCTTCATCAGATCTGGCCGGAAATCCAAGGGGTTGACGACAGTGCTGGGGCTTGACAAGCTTGGAGGCGTGAAGATATTTGATTTCGTTTTTTCTCCTTTGATCTTCTATTTTTTTTTTCTTTCTTCTTTTTGCTATTGAAATTACAATGTTGGAAGTGTAGGTGTGAAATCACAGGCTTTGGAGGCGTGAAGAAGAAGAAGACGACAGGGTATGCTCATTTTAATTACTTTTGAATTTAAAAAAATCAATATATCTACGTGGACCATAAATGATCCATTTATTCCAAGATTTTGACAAGGTAACATATGAAACCGGCAAAAAAAGGGTAGATACCTATTTTTAACAGGTCATTTATTAGTTTAAGGACTTAGAACGCACAAAATATTGTATAGGGACCTTTTAAAATATTTAACAAAACTTTGTTGGGCCATTATGACAATAACCCTTCAATATATCGTGGAAATATTTTTGAATTTTCGTATCCTTCAATAGCCCATCGAACCATAGCTTTTTTAGCCAGATGACTTATAGTTTGCTACGTAAATTCCATATATCTTCCATTGTTCACTTCTTGAGTGATTGCTATAATAGATTGGTTTTCACAAGCACAATTTTGTTAAGAGAAAAAATAAAAATACAATGTTGTATGTAATATGATTAAATGAAAGTAAGAAAATATACAACCCCTATGTATTTTTACGGTCAATATGACTAGTGGTGGTGGCGGTGGGTAGTGGTGGTGGTGGAGGTGGTGGTGGTGGTGGGTGGTGGAATCAATTACATTTCTCTGATTAATTTTTTTACTAAAAACGGAGAATTAAAATTAGATAAAGAGAATCAAAATTTTCCTATATTTTTCATTATCAGGATTAAAGAAACAGAAAAAATGAAATCAATTATACTTCTTTTATTCTAATTCTCTGTACCAAATATGCTCTTACATTATTATCACTTGATGCTATCAATAATTAAAGAAATTACATTGTTATTTCTTGAATTTAACTTAATTTTAAATATTACGTTTTATCTCGAAATTATGTTTCAATCATCTATGGTTTTAAAGCAGGTGTTTTTCCATCTATAATACATATATCATATTAAATATTACTTTGTTTTGGATGGTTAGATCAAGATAAACGAAAACGAACATCAACTTCTTCGTGGTGTTAATATTCGAAGAAAGGAATAAATAGTATCATTGATGTTTTGAGATGGACGTGTTAAAATTCCATATCGTTTATAATTAAACTTTCCTGGTAACGTTATATATTTGTATCGAACCTCATTATCTCAATCTGTATTCAACGATATCTTTATTAAATAAAGACAAGCCAACCATTAGATGGTTCCTGTTTTAGGAAATCTTAACTTGAAATAAATAGAAGAAAAATGAAAGGTTGCTAGAGGGGAATAAAATGGAGGGAAAATAATATGAAAAGAAAGCATGTGATCAGATCTAAAACTTTGTTGTTTAACAAAAAGAATTGAAATCTTAATTATATAACTCAACTTGTACATCTGGCTACAACACTTGTATGTCGTCAACCTTTAAGTGTCTATCACTCTATTATTTAATAGTATTAAATAGCTATAAGGTAGACACCAACTTGACACTTATACCTGAAACACAACGACTATATAATAATATTGTTACTAACGTATAACATCCTTTATTTTAAAAAGGAATTCAACATCTTTGATATATACAAAAGGAGAATAGTGACGGATTCAAACTGAAAGTTCAGGGGTAGCACAATCCTTTTTCATAGAATATATAATACGATAAAAGATTAGAAACTAATATTTCATTAAATACGATAAAATAACAAAGTAACAAACAATCTAGTGATTACATTTTAAAATTGACCTTTTCGGTCTTTCATTTTCCGGAAACGACTAATCACATTTTCAGTTTTAACATTCATAAGTGCTTCCGTTTCTACACTACAGATCAAAGCATCATTCAAAAAATTGTCACTCATTCTATTACGCAAATCGGTCTTCACACGTTTCATTGCGAAAAAATACATTTCAACCGTTGCCGTTGCGACGAGCAAAACCATAGTTGGTTTTAATAACTTATACACCAAAGGAAAATAGCGATGTTTCTCTGTTTCCACCATCAAACGAGAAAGGTCTGAAATTCCCTTCAATTGAGCAAAATTTTCATCACGTATCATAGATTGATGATAAATATCAAGTTGACCAACAAGATGAATATGTTCTAAAGCATTAAAATCATTTTGGTAGATCTCACTTAACTTCAACAACTTTGCTTTATCAGACCTAGAAAACGAATCACAAGGACTCAAAGTCGTCATGTTTTCTATCAATTCGGTGCTTACTTCACTAAACCGATCCCCAAATTCTTGAATTTGCATATCCAAAACCGTGTTAAAAATAACAACTTCAAAATGATGTTGGTTAGTAATATTGGTCGTACGGTTTCTTGAAATAACAAAATTTTTCGACATTTCCACAAATGTTATATTATGTTTTTGACAAAAAAATATACTTTCTTCAAAATTTGTGGAAACCCATCATTTCTTAAAGCTAGCAATGCTTCATTTGTTCCATTTACCAATGAAGTCGCTTCCAAAATATCTTGATATTTTATTTGAAGATGTTTTGACAAGCTTTCAATGAGGCCTAGAATTTCTAACATCAAGTGTAAATAAAACACAAAATCAAGTGTCTTGAAATATGCCAAAATACCATTTGCTTGATTACGGTTAGATAAAGTGGAACCATCATTTTCAATATACTTAAGTACGTCAACATCAAGTGGAACCATGAATTTCACTTTGCTTATGAAGGGCTTCACTAATAGATTGATTTTTTCTCATTAGATTTTCACACTTTTGTCGTGTTTTATTGTGATAACTATCGACATTACCCAAATGAGTATGCAATGCATGTTTTTTACTCCATGTGCAAAATCCTTCTGTCACAAATGCATCTCTCTCACCTTGATGTCCTACTATAATGTCTCCAAACAAATAACAATACAAACAATATGCTTTGTTCTTATACTCTAACCATTCAACAACAAAATGTCTTGTCTTATTACCAACCAAACTTGATGGAAAATTATGTCCCTCTTGGTTGACAAGCTTTTCTAATCAAATATTCCCTTCTTATTTCATCCCTTTGATTTGGATGATAAGATGTAATTTTTGGCTTATCTCCCGGGTCCAAAGGAAGATCATTCAACAACAACTAACCCTAATCAAATAAATATAGTTACCAATTTCAAGGTTTCAGTAATCAATTACAAGAAAAATACACAATTAGACAATAACAACTAACCTTAAATAAATAAATGCAATTGATAATTTCAAATGTTATATAATCATATTTCTAGAAAATGATAAAGCATTAAAATTTAATATAACCCTAAACTAAAACTAAACTAACAGGAGGAGGATTAGTGGCTTACTTGTTTCATTGTTGCATTTGAGGAATTAAGGGGAGATCAAAGCCTTAAAATGTATGTTATTGAGGGTCGGCCCTAAGAGGATGATGGAGGTGTGAGTGCGACCGTACAATACCCACGTTATGAAGGTGTTCGAAATTTCATTTTATCGCGGTTCCGTCACTAATTCGTCGCTATCCGTATCTATTCCATCGCTAATTAACACAATGTTTTTGTTTTTAATTCTTCAGTTATATTTTGTAAAAGTTTATTAAATATTGAATATTATCGTAATATTAATGAATTTTGTTTATATATAGAAAAACTATATTTAAGGACCTATTGTTTATATATTCTTCGGTTATAAAAAAAACTATAATTAGGGGCCTATTTTTTATTAATAAATCAATTTAAATATAGAAAATATAATGTGACATTGAATGTTAAGAAAGATCTGCTTCCATTGTTGAAAGATGGTGAAATATAGAAGTAAGAGGATAGAGAAAAATTGATGTAACTTGTGGGTTGGAAGGGTTGAGGGATATCTACTCCCCCACCCTAAATACAAAGACCAAAAAGGTAATTTTGTCCAAAATCTATAACACAAGCTATGGTAGTGGAACTGAAAGTACAACCATTCCTCATGGTGAATGATGTGGGTACGGTGGCGCATCAATGTGTGTGAACTCACTCAACTCTTTCTTTTTTCGGCGTGTACCATAAGTTTCATTACTTGTATACTAAAAGTAAGTTAAGAAGATGAATTATTTGTATTTTGAGTTTAAATTACAAAATTCATTTAAAATATCAAACTAACATTTTCTTGAAGTGGAGATTCCCCATATTATCTTAGCATGGAACCGCCTCTCCTGTTATAAAAAATTTTAATTGTTATTTTATCAAAAACCGACTAATGTATCTGTCTTCATCCTTGTTTATCTGCTATCAAATACATATGAAATTCAGAGTCTTTCCAATTCATTCCTATTCAAGATTATTTGGTGCCAAGACGATGCTATTATCATTCATTTTGACCCGAGATTTCGAATTAAAAGTTTCTTGTGACATACTACATAACTTGAAATAAAAGACATCCTCATCTTACAAAATTAATGCCAATAATTTAGCATAACATGGTGGAACGTAAAATTCGTGCAAGATATTAATTAAATAATAATAACATTATAACAAAGTCATATGGAAAGCACCATCGAGCATATCCATAAATCAACCAATGTGACAGGACGGAAGGTTTAATTTTCCCAGTACTCTTCATTCACCAGTCATTTCTTCATATTTTCAAAATTTTAAGCAATTGAAATCAAAATATACCATATAATATAAACTCACAAAATAAGTGTTTTAACATTTATTTAGATACTAAATTTTGAAGAATTACTGAAATTTTATCTCACCCATTTCACAACTAATCGCGCTGTGAAACTGAATCTCAAATTTCAAATTTCAAAAATCTCCATTTTCACCTTACATGGATAAAAAAAGAAAAAACTCCAAAATTTTCATGGCCATAAGTTATTATATCATGATTTAAAGTGTTATAAAATGGTACAAAAAATAACCCCACAAAATGCACAACTACTTGTATTAACTGAGACTGGTGTAGTATTTTAAATTTGAGAAGATTATACTTTTTCACCTGAATTAAAACAAACAAATCTGTGTAAGGGTTGTTGACTTGTTGGTAACAGGTAAGATTTTCCATAAATTGATTGGAGATAAGAGGATTATAAATTCAGGCAGACCAATTGTCAGAGTCCAGCTGAGGGTCCCAACTGTCAATAACTAATAATTTAAGGGCCAACCTCAAGAACCAATCACACAAATTTCTCTATTACTTTATATTCTATCTATTTCTATATTAATATTTGCATTTTTAGTAGTTATGGGTAGGTTCCTAATCACATGAGGGAGGGCAGACCAACATGAGCTACGTATAATATTTAACTTCATAGATTTTCAAATGTTATTAAACACAGTTTCGACAATAAAGGTCGACATTCTTTTAAATAATTTCCTTTATTAATTGTTAGAGATTTAAAGTTAAATACTTAATTATTACAAAAACATATGAAACTACAAAAATAATGAAAATTACAACAAGTCCGAACCATCGAAGGAAAAGAAAACTAAATAAACCCGTTTGACCCGGAAGAAGAAAACTAAATAAACCGGTCTAACCCAGTCCATAATAGGTAGTCCTTATCCAGGCCCACCTCTACGACTACGAGCGTCAATCCAAACGTATTTTACTGATCACATCACAGCACAGCCCAAAAAGGGTGTGGCCCAAAAAAGCCTGATAGGCCCGATCCATATCTGCACCTAGACCATAATACCAATTAACTTTTAGAGTGAATGATAGGTGTGTGTGTTCCATAGATATGTAGTTGCAAATGTATTACGACAGAATGTTATTACTAAATTAAATAATAATTCTCTAAGTCAAAGTTAAAAATTTATGTCATACATTATGTTATACGTTAGAACTTGGAAAAACCGATTGAAATGGCATTTGTTTGGCTCGGACTCATTTAGATTATACGGGGCACGCTCGTTTCAAGTTTTATGGCCCCAAGCTCGGTTCGGGTTTGTTAAGAAATATGCAGGCTCGGCAAGAACTTGGGCTCAAGCTCGACTCGTGTATTGTCTAAACGAGCTTAAGCTCGACTCGAGCTCGTTAAGAAACTCGTTTACTAAAAATTTAGAAAAAATTTACTTAAGGCTAAATCTCATTCTCAATTACTAATCTCAAATATGTTTTAATTTCAATTTATATAAAAATAAAATAAAATTTATATTACATATAAGCTCGTTTAGGGCTCGCGAGCCTAATCGAGTTTAGTGACACATGCTCGGTTCAAGCTCATTTAATAAATGAGCATTATATTAAGCTCAAGCTCCGCTCGAGCTCATTTGAAATCGGTCTCAAGTCAACCTTTAGCAAGCCGATCCGAGTAGCTCACGAGTCGGCTCGACTCGTTTGCACCCCTAATCACTAAGAGGAAACCGGGATTGATTTAATGATAAGAGGGTTAAGTGGGTCTTTTTAAATAACACATTTGTCATTAAATAATAATCAAGTTTTATATTTGTTGCATCTAGGTTACTCAAATTTCTTTTCAAGAGGTTAAACCAATCAACTTTCATTTTGAATTTATGTTTTTCTTGTTCTATTGTTATGATATATGTACGATTTATATTTGTTATGATATATGTACGTTATGTTTCTTTAATCTTGGTATATGTTGGATATTGCGGAACCCTCACCACCACTCACTTTTTACTTATCACATAGGCGTCACCCTTTAAATATTGGAAATAATAAACCCTCATCAACCCTCGTTTTTTTAATTAAATAGATAATATAAATAAATTTAACTAAATAACAAATATTAGTTAAACTAAATGAAACAATTAATTAAAAAATAAAATTACAAACCATAAAATAAAACGACAAACTACAAATTAAATAAAAACGACAAACTACAAACGTAAAATATTTGCGAAACTACGACCGGTATTTTTTTATGATATCGACTATGTATTTTAAAACTATTTCGAGTATTTCCCCCTTGAGACCCTCTTCGAGATTCGACGGCAAAAACTTTATGTGTTTTAGTCATTGTTTTTCTTTGCAGATTCGTTATTTGTCTTCACGGGCTGGTTGACGATCTTGGTCGGCTCGTTGTTTATCTTCGTATGCTTTTTTTTCAAACTCCATTCGTTCGTGGAGGTTTAAATTATATTTTTCAAACTCCAAACGCATAAGGGAGATGTCGTTTTTTTCCGGCCACGTCCCACTTAACAAGGACGCTTTCCCTTTCCATTTCGACGCATGTCTACCTGTCGGACGGACGAAAGCGGCAAACTCAAGCTCGTCCTCCTCTGCCTCCCTCTCATTTAAATCGATGTTGATACGAGTGTCCGATGATGTTGTGTGGTGGCTTGTGTCGGACGTTTTCGATTGTTTTCTTGTAGGGCTCGCAACATCGTTTTCGTTGTTCGAATCCTTTCATTTTTTACAATTTTCTACTATTCGCCAAAGCTCCAAGCACTTGAAGGATGTTCCTTTGTTACCGGACTTGTAGAATTTTTAGCTTCCTCAAAAATGTTTTGCTCTATTTTCCCGCTTCTCCATTAGCTTCATAGGTTGTGGATCAACCCCTTGAACTTCATTACCGCACAGTTGATATCGCGGTATTTGGTATTCAACGATTCTTTTAAACGATATGGCTCGCGACCTAACTCTTGGTGAAATCGTTCCCTAACGTGCATCCAAAGGTGGTCGGCCGCTTGCATTGTTCGAGTCGTCACATCCTTGGAAACGTTGATCCAAGCTGTTTTCCACTTTTTTGTCGAAATCTCCATTTTTTGGACAACGAGTTGGGTTTCGGGCACTTTTTTTGGAGATTCTTGGGTGTCAGGAATTAACTCGGGATTGGGGATTTGACATTTTGGGTTTGGGCTTGGAAATTTCTGAGAAAGGGATTAAAATTTGTGTATAAGTTTTGTGGAGGGATTGACGAAAATGCGGCATTTGATATGGGTAAATATTTGGCGAATAAATTGGAGCGTCCATTTGCAGTCAGTAAACATTTAGCATATAAAATTGTTTGAACCCGAAAATGCTTGGGCGATTTCGAGTTGATTGTGGGGTGGTGTTGTTTGGGAATTTTGGGAAGCCATTTTTTTTAGAGTTTGTATTGAGTAAAATGTATATAATAGTGTGGGAAATATGCAATGTTTTAAAACCCGGGTTTTTAGTTGACCAGTGTGGTGACCGGGTCATGGGTCAACCGGTGCAACTGTCGGGTCAACCCGGTTTTTACAATATCCATACATTATATATTTTTCAACATAATTATATATTTATAAAACATAAACAATGTAATTTTATCTTTTTGGTACCAAAAAATATATTTTTTCAAGTTTTCATAGGAAAATTTTACTAAATTTGATGAATTAATAGTAGACTAATATTAAAAACTTGAGTCTTTAACTCTTTAACCAAGTTTTTAAAGTCCGAATTCTAATTCTTTGTTTCAACCGTCGGGTCAATCAAGTTTCGTGTCACTGGTGCAACCGCTCTTTTGAGAAACCGGCCTGTTCAATTCGAGTCGAAAATTAGCAAAAACCTTTTCATAATTGACCCGCTATTTTCACATGGTCACAGTCACCGGTTCGACCGGCCGGGTCAACCCTGGTTTTAAAACATTGGAAATATTGTTTAAATTGTGTAAAATAACGACATATATATATATATATATATATATATATATATATATATATATATATATATATATATATATATATATATATATATATATATATATATATATATATATATATATATATATATGTATATATATATGTATGGTAATTTTGAAAAAAAAATTACACTAGCCGTCAGCGAACCATTTGAGGAGGGAAGTGCAAGTTTTTGTTTTTAACCGTACAATGAAGAGAACCGTGTGAGGAAGGAACCCGCAGTCACCACCCAACCGAGGCGGTGTACCTATGCGAGTTGATCATACCTCTTGGTCTAAACAGATGATTACATGTTTACATACATGTGGACATATGGATGTTATTTTCATGGAATTTCTAGGTTGTTATACACATAAACATGTGTGTATGTGTGTGTGTATGTGTGTGTGTAACTTCAATCATGGACTAATATAAATCATTGTACCGAGAGACTAATATCATTTATACGATTATTCAATTTATAGTGAACATGCATGTACAATATCATTTTGTTTTTTCGTTTTTTTTTAACTTTTAGGACTTATTTTTTATCAAAAAATAAATAAATATATAAAAATTTATAACTTTTTGTACTCTAGAAATAGACCTTCATAACTTTTTGAAATTTTTGTGCTTTGGGTCTAGAGGTTTTAGGCCTAAATCGATAAAAATAAATTTTATTATGGGAAATAGTTAAATAAAGATAAATAAATGAGAATACATTTTATAATCTTATACTATGATTAGAAATGCAATTCAATGAGCCAAAATAAGGTTTTTATGAATGATTTAAATATTTAAAGCTCATTTTGAACAAAAAATGAGAAATTAAGACATAGGGACTAAAATTGTCAAGTTTGCCAAACGTGGTATATAAAGAATTGACTTGTCTAGGACTTGGATGATTGAGAAATTATTATGAACGATTGAAGTAGAAACTTACGTTATGGTAGATATTTCCTTTAATCAATAAAAGGGTTTAATTATAGAAATGTTAGTAAGAATTATCATTTTTGTCAAATGACTAAACTACTGGTGAAGGTTGACCTAGTTAATGACAGATAAAATAAGTTATGTTCTTTGGGAAAAATCTAAATATGAAGACTTTCACTTAAAAGAATGGTTAAATGGTGCCTTCGATGAAAGACCGGAACTTTAGGGACTATTGAGTAATTTTTTGAAAGATGTGAGGTGTAGAAGCATGGGTTCTCCCCATTTCTTGTGCCTGAAACGATTTGAGAGAGGGAGGAGGGCGTAGGAGGTGATTTTTAGTGGAATGGGGATTTGTGCTAGAGTTCGAGGCTCTATCAAAGCCTTGAAGTCCCTGACCAATCTAATGTATATCCTTCTCAATTCTAGCTTGAAACATATTTAGGCCTTTGGGGTATTGCTTAGATTCAAATTTCTATGGTTAGATGAGGGTCTCCTTATGATTTTATTGGTATTATTTGTGTTTGTGAGCAATATTTTATCTACATACAATCCATGAATGATCTAGATTCATATACTTGAATGGAAATAGGTGTTATCAACCTTAGATTGTTGAACTAGTAGAGTATTGGATGAATGTTATGGTATTTTGACTTCTAGGGATGTTTTTGGATGAAACAAATCATCTATTGATGGTTTCCTTATGATTCCATTCAAATTATGTTGGAAAAACCCTAGTGATTCATTCAATCTATTGATGGGTTTGGGTGATATAAACCTTAGAATCTAGAACTGGTGGTACATTGGAAAAACATATTTAGGCCTTTGGGGTATTGCTTATATTCAAATTTCTATGGTTAGATGAGGGTCTCCTTATGATTCCATTGGTATTATTTGTGTTTGTGAGCAATATTTTATCTACATACAATCCATGAATGATCTAGATTCATATACTTGAATGGAAATAGGTGTTATCAACCTTAGATTGTTGAACTAGTAGAGTATTGGATGAATGTTATGGTACCTTATGTTCTTGATTCCAATATTATGATTAGATTGGTCATGGAAATGGAATTTGGGTGAAATGGGTTTATGAACTAGTGGTTTATTGATCTTTTGTCAAAGTTTTGGATGAATGGATTCATTTCTAAATGTTTCCTTAAGGATTCCATTAGTTGAGATTGTTAAACACTTGAGAGATCATGTTGGGTAAAATGTAATTAGGGATTCCATAATAGTGTTTAATTGGAATTGGAATAAGAGTTTTGGGATTATTGATAATGACATTTTACACCATTATTATACCTTTCATTATTGTTGTTTTATGCCTATTTTCAACCAAAACTTGGTGTTTCTAACTCTATTTTAGAGTTTAAGGATGTGCAGATCTTAATCGATTGAGAATGATGAAAAATGAGGCATCATTAACCGTTTTATCGTTATCCAAGCAAATACTTCAAGTCGGTAAAAGCCTTCAAGAATTGAGAACAAAAGAAAATTGGTCATTTTCGATTTTAAGGGCCACTTTGAAATCGCCACCTCAAGTGGCCAGCCAAGTGGCGATTTATTCCTGACGGGGTTTTAGGCAAAATTAGGGCTCAAAATATATAATCTTTCACACATACTTTTGAGAGAAGCTTAGGGGCGATTTTTGGGGGTTTTGCTTCGCAAGCAAAACCCTTGGAAGATGATCAAAGATTTAGAAGCAATTTTGGAAGATGGACGCATTTGACACATTTGAAGCTTTGATTTCTCATATTCAATGGAGTATTTGTTTGCAATTTTGTTGATAAACTTGTGTAAAATTTTGTTTCTCTAAAATATGACTTATTTATTTGTCTTTAATATGCTAGATATTCTTTGTTACAAGAATGATGTATTTTAGTTATGAAAGTATGAAGTATATCTTACATATTTTTTGTTAGTTGTGTTGAATATCTTGTGCTTAGTGCTTTGCTTTATTGATAACATTGCAATGATTTTTCGGTTTGATTTGCTTGAAAGAGTGATTGTAACTTGTTATGAGATATTTGATCCAAGGTAAGACATTGGATAGACATATACCAACTAAACTCTAGTACCATGTGAAACATTCATATGCTTAATGGGCTTATTATCTATGTGTGTTAATTGAGAGATATAACACATCATCTAGTAAGTGTTCTTGTTACTCCTCGATAGAGGGTAGTGAGAATTTTAGGGTTTGTTGTTTTCAATCGATATATGTTGCTAAACTTGAAATAGAAATACCATATTTATATTGGACAATAAATGAATTTGGACTCCCAACTATCTTCCTTTATGTGCTTTCGATCAGTGATCGTATCCCATTCTCATTATTGTCTTTTTAGCTTAACTTGTGTTTATGTTAAGATCTATATAATTTATGACAAATTACTATCATCCGGTTAGTGGTTGTTATTGCTCATTATAATGCTTGATACCCAAATTTTATTGGATTGATACTCCTGTTTACCACGATATTACTTGATTGACACCGTGCACTTGTGGTTGTAAAAAAGGGTATAAAACCTCCTATCAACTATTCCATTTGGGGATAACCATTTAACTAATTTCTTGTGGTTAAGTGAGGTACTTCAGTGTGATGAATGACTTGTAACTCATTATTGACTTAATGTCAAGTGAAGAAATGAGGACCTTAAGGTGTAAGGAGCTTAATGAGAAAGTCATTAACATTATGAGGAAATGGTGTGTTTTGAATGGAAAACTTGAAATTAGTCATTGATTGGTTGTATAAGTGTTTGGGAACCTTGGGATGCATTTGGATTTAGTTGGGACTAAAAACGTAAAGAAATAAGGTTTGCCCATTGTTCACACGGCCCTGTACACTTGTTCTGCGCGGCCCGCGCATTTCACGATTAAAGTTTTAGTCCTCCTGATATCCCACATGATTCACATGAGTTTGGTCCTTGGGTTTGCACGATCTGCATGCCCTCTACACACCTTATATTATGACTTTTTCTTTATGTAGCACTCTCCCTAGGTTTGGATCTTTGGTGTTTGCTTTCCCAACCTTGAGAACTTATGTTTAGGAGTTGTTTAACATATTAACTCTTTATAGAAGCATTGTTTAACCTTAATATATGAAGTTGATAAGAATAAGAAGTTTGTTCCCTAAGATGTCGGTGAAATAAGTGTGACACATCCTTTATTTGACATGTAGCGAAGGAGTAGGGTAATAACAATCTAGAAGAGGATGAGGACTTCTCTAACATATAGACTAAGATGAATTTACCTGAGTACATGTCCCTAGTGTTGGATTAGGCGTCTAAGCCATTACTATAATTTAGAAATATACTTGAATTGATAGCAACACAGTCCTTTTGGGTTGCCTTCAAAACCAGCAGAGGACAAGATAAGTTGAAGAAATAGAGACATGTGATTTATTAATATATTATGAGAATAATATATTAATTAGAAATCATGATATTTAATTAATGATTAATCATAAATTAATTTAGAATTAATTTTGGGATTAATTGGATTAATTAAAAGAATAAGGGGTTGAATTATAATTGTTCAATAGTTGACCAATAGATAAATATGTACATTGATATATATTGGACGAAATTATATATATATATATATATATATATATATATATATATATATATATATATATATATATATTCGAAATATATATGTATATATACATATATGGGAGTTTTGACTATTTATGGCAATGATAAGTAGATTCAGTTATATGATAAAAGCCTTATCATATCAGAAATCCAAATAAGACAGTTATATGCCTTATGACTTATCAGTTTTGGGCTATAAACAGGGGCCCCCATGACCCCTTTAAAACTCGCCAACTATAAGGGGTTCTCCCATTCTTCTCTTTTTTTGTTTCTTGCTTGCTTGGTTCTAGGTATGAGCCATTAGAGGCACGACACTTGTGGTGCTTGCTTCCAAGGCATTGAAGGTATGAAATTCTAAATTGTTTTTAGAATATAATTTTAATTATATACCTTATGTTCTTAGTTATAGATTCAATTGAGAAAACATAGATCCTTATTAGGGTGCATGTGAGCTTAAGATTTTAAGCTCATTGTTTGCATAAAAGCCATCACCTAGAACTTATTTTGGTATGTGTTGTATTTAACAAAGATATTTATGCATTCAATCAATGTGCTATACTATAACTATATGTGTGCGTTCATAAAAATATATTTATGATGCATTTTAGATGATTTTGAACATTTGATATGATTTTGAATAAATGATGATGAAAATATGTTTTTAAACTAAAGGTGTTAGAAATATGATTTCAAAACTAAAGAAGATGGAATGGCGTTTTAAAAACTAAAGTTGCATCCTACTTGTGCATTGCATTTGCATTTAGGATGAAAGTCTGATATGGTCACTCATATTTATATGGAACTTGAATAATGATGATTGACGATTGACGTGTGGTTAGATTTTGAGATAATCACCACTTGCACGTGTAGAGGCTAGCTACCATACGTGTGCTGCTTGTGTAGTGGCTTGCAAGTACCTAGCTTTTGATAAAAGGAACAGACGGTTTCTTCAAACCATTGTGGTGAGATAGACTTCGGGATGGAGTTAGTTGCATGTGCATTTATTACATGCATAATTTACCATTTTTATGATGAGATGATAATTTAATACAAACGATATTTTATGATAACAAGTTGACCATGTTGATTTTGGGACAAGTTCAGAACTATATTTATGATGTTTTTAGACGTAGCAAGTTTTATTTAAATGCCTACAAATATGATATTGGGGACAAATTTCCCTTCAACCCACTTTTATGATGTACATGTATTTGAAATCATTTGGGGGCCTGACTCGAGTATGGTGACTGACACCACTACTCTCAATGAGTTCGTCCCGAGTGAACTCACTAGGCATTTCCAGTGCTTGACTTATTTTCACATGTGCTCAGGTTTACGATTAAGGATGACTTATGTAGATCATGGTATTTTAGAAGGCCACGGGTTGTTTGGTTTCATATGAAGTATGTAGTGGTATTCGGATTGTAAGTGCATTGCTCTTTTACAAACAAAGTTGTTTTAAAGTGGGACCGTATGATTTTCCGCAACTTAAACTCTGAACTGATTTTTAAACGAAACCCAATGAATTTTAAAACGGTATTCAAAGGCTAATTTAACCACATTTATATGTTTTGGGACCAAAGTCCCCGCATGTGATGATTTATGCATTTGATAGAAACTTATGGGTTTAAAAATAATGCTTTTACAATTATCCTTTAGCGAGAGGTGTTATAATATATATATATATATATATATATATATATATATGTGTGTGTGTGTGTGTGTGTGTGTGTGCGCGCGTGTGTCTATGTATGTGTGTGTATTGTGATTATTGTAGTATTATTTTCTTAAGTAATGAAAATATAAAACTTTATGCTAGAAAATAGCTTTTTTAAGCTTCCACTTTAACTTTGTTAGATAATACTAAATTGGATTCCTAAAAATAAAAGTTTTTACAAGCATGTAATAGTTAACCAATCACACAAGAAGCACAAAAAATCCTCGAAGTTTAGTAAAGACAACAATTTGGGAGATAAAATGTGTTATCAGGAATAAAATTCTTCTTAAATGTCATAGAATAAACACACCTCTCTACCTGAAAGAAAAGTGAACAATAAAGTCATTAGTAACTTCTACAACTTCAATACCGACAAAAGATACAAATATATTAGTGTAATGACTATTTCTCGTTTGATTTGTAAGCCATTAATATTAAAAGAATCTTAACTTGTATGGTAATGAGTCTTTCCTTTATCATATGAATCACTTTTCCTTGTTATTTTGTATATGTTGATAACTGTTATCAAATATGCATTTTTTAAGAGATTAGCCTTCAAATATGGACATTTGTGGATATCTTGACGTTATACTAAATGTTAGACATAGTGATGCTCTTGTAGACAATTTATTGCTTTATTATATTCGTGTGATTGTAATGAGCTCCACAATTGTTGTTAATAGTTTATTGTAACCCAAGTGGTGGACTTACAATACAAACATGTTTTTGAAATTGACAACTTTTTGTAAATAGCCAATAAATTATTGCATATTTGTTTTATTGTATCCGGTATATACAAAATATAGGGTATTGTTCTAACTCCTTAGAGAGCAAGGACGTTTCAAAAGTTCATATTTCCAAACCCTCTTTAAAGCCTTCATCATATGTCAAGTACATAACTATAAACACTGCACAAAAACTAAAAAAATATATAACACAAATCAAACATTTGGCAACAAACGCTAAAATGACCATTTGGTGTTGTTGTGTTTGTCATTATGTTCACATACCACTATATTATACTACTTTTCTTCATTTTCGTTATCTTCCCCCCATCATCATATAAACCTAGCATATTGATCAGATATAGGTCTATTTCCCTTAAATTACCATCATCATCCTTACCCTGGTAGATGTTGGATTTATAGGATCAGTTTCATGCTACTCCTTTCAACTATTGCTCCAACTTTACATTTCCATATACTAGACAGTGTGTTATTACTTTGATAATTCCCTATATTGTCTCATATCAATTCGAGAGACATGAGAGTGGGCACTACTAAAGTCGCAACAACAACAAATATTTGATGCATATTCATATTAACAGTGATTTTATTCATATTTACTTGAATTGAAACTGATTATTTGAAGGATGCAAAGTTGATGGCTAAACCAGCACAATTAGAAACCAAGTCAACCAACCTTTTTTATAGCTGATATGATGTTAGTTTGAAGCTCATGATGAGAAGTCAAAGTTTTGGAGGTTATTTTAGAAAGATTATTGCTCATTAACTCAAGTTTGGTAGCTTTATTAAATTGACAATAAATCCTTGAAGATGGTGAGTTCCTTTTGAGTTCTTGCAATTTATGAAAAGAATATGCATGATGTTTGGTAAGATATGTAAATTGTAAGCCAGGATTTTGAAATTTTTATATAGTGACATAAAATAAAGATATAGTTGCTTATCAATTAATAGAAGAAATTAGCTAGTCATGTGCTTGATGCACCGAGATGTTGGGTTAGATGGTTATTTTTATTTTCATCCGGGTATTAAAAGTAGATTTATGTTAATGTGAGGGATGCTTGTATATCAGACTGGTGTTTATCTAATTTATCAATAGATTATATTTATGTATAATAAAAAAAAAATAAGTTTAGGGCTTTTTATTGTCAATAATATTGAGCGATGTATAGATTCATAAGACCTAGTTTGGAAAACACCAGTGGAATACATTGTAGGTCCCTATTTTCAATAGGTATTCCTTGAATAAGTGATGGAATGTAGTGTTTAGATTGTCATCCTAGGAAACCTAAAGTTAAAATGTCAGTTTAACAATTGAGTCATCAATACCAAAATCCGCCATAGCATGAGAGATACTTTAATGATCAATTTGAGCAATAGTAACTTTGGGTGATTTTGGAGGAACTACATCATATGGTCATTCAGGAAGAGAAACAAAATTGGGTTTTGTATGGGGCTATGTGATCTAATACAATGATTCTTTTGAAGGTAAATAATGAGAGGAAGTTTACATAAATGAGATTGAATGGGACTTACTTGCAACAACTTCATTTACATTGTTTATGTAAACAAAAGGTTTTTAAATCCAGACACACATTTTTGAATTTATAGGTGGTACTTTGTGCTTAGAATGTCGTAAAACATATTTTTTTTGTGAGGATGATTGTAACGACGGTTTTCCAAAAAAAAAATGAATAGTAACTCCGGCGTGAATAGTAACTCCGAGAGATGAAGTAAGCGCTTACCTCGTGATGACATCGACGATGACGTCGTGATGACGTCATAATGACGTCGTGAATAGTGTCGCTGATGTCGTGATGACGTCGTGAATAGTGTTTTTGAGCCCTATAAATAGAGGCTCAACCTCTTCATTTCAAACCACAACAAACACCAAACAACCTTACGATATCGGGGAGTGTTCTGGTGAGAAAAATAGATCGGGAGAGGTAAGGAACGAGCGATAGCTTGTAGCAAAGTGCTCGAGAGTTGTCGGAAGAGTTGAACGGGGAACGAGCCAGCGACAATACTAAGTGAGTAATCGCTACTTTATTTCTTTAATAGTTTATAAAGTGTTAAACTATTATATGTGGAAGTTATGTACTATTTGTAATTCCAAAAATAATGCCCAATGATTTACTTACGAGAACGGTGCCTAGGCCGGTTACATGGGATCTGGTTGTTGGATTTTCCGAAAGGCTAAAATGCTGAAAGGATCCTGCCACCCCATCTAATCTTCTACCTGGCCGTTCTTTATTTGATAAATCACGAGGTATCATATTGGAATTATAGAGAATATAAAGCAGAGTGATGGTGTGATCCGTAGTAATGCCGGTTGAAATAGTAGTTCACCTATAAACAAATATATAGGTACAAACCAAGCAGTTATAGTGGGTGTAAGAAGGCAGGAATAACCAGATACCGTATACCAAAAATCAATGTGAGTAATCTATCCCTAAGTGTTACTTTTACTGTGGGGCCACATTATCGGTTATTGTGATTGAGACCATCTTTCCATGGGGTCACATACTCGGTAATTGTGGTTGAGACCACATATATGCTGTGACGATCGAATTAAGTAGTAATTGTGGTGGGACCACATACAAATGTTGTGATGGCCTACTTGGCTGGCAGTTTTATCACACATTCAACAGGTGTACATTGAGTCCTTGAGACTCGGTATCACAGGGGGCTGTGATATGATGTGGAAGCTGAAAATTTAATGTTGTTATAACACTTATCGATTATTCACTGAGCTTGTAAAGCTCATCCTTGTTGATACTAACTGTGCAGGTGCTGTAGACCCTACTAAAGGGAAGGATCTCATTCGGGGTTAGAACTGATGACCGTAGCAGCCCGGCTTTGGGGAGATACCACTTGTACCTTTTTCTTGTAATATATACCCTGTATAATATTTTGTTGAATAAAATATGTTTTAAAGTGTGGAAAATAAATGGGTATATTTATATTGGAAGTCGGGTGTTACAAGTTGGTATCAGAGCCGAGGTTTAAGTGAATTAGGTTTCTATAGGGTAGATACCTAGACTTGAACCTTAGGAAATAGTGGAATTCGGAATTGGAAAAGGATAATTTATGTTATCTGATTAAGAGACTAATATTTCTGTTGAACTTTGAAGATGGCAAACACCAGGAGTGGTCAGAGCCGAGGAGGTGCTAGGCAGGGAGCTTCCAGGGGAGGCAGATCTCGATCACAGGGCTCAGTGCACCGGGAGGCGGGAGAGGCAGCAAGGAACCAGCCGGATTTACGAGCTATCATTACTGATGTGGTACGGGAGCTATTACCCACTATAGTAGAGACACATAGGGAGGGTACTGCAAAGCAGGTGCATGATGGAGCCCCCAGAGACGAGGGACACGCCGAAAGTGGAGTACACGTGGCAGATAAGGGTAAAGGCATGGAGGGAACTTTGGAAGTGAAAAACAAATGTACGTATAATAATTTCCTTAGTTGCAAGCCTAAGGAATTTACGGGAACTGATAGTCCCGTACAAGCGATGGAATGGTTGATACATACGGAGAAAGTTTTCCGGATTAGCAAGTGTGATGAGGTAGACAAGGTAGAGTTTGCTACCAACCTTTTCGCTGGAAATGCCCAGTATTGGTGGCAAGTTTTCAGTAGAGCTTTGGGTTCAGATTTGCTTGGAATGTTGACCTGGGAACAGTTTAAAGCAAATTAACTGAAGAATACTGTTCCGAAGTAGCAGTGAAGAAGCTGACAGAAGAGTTCTTACATTTGGAATAAGGGACTCGTTCTGTGCAAGAATATACTATGGATTTCCTGGAGAAAGCTAGATTCTGTGAACATGAGGTTGATACTGAGAAAAGAAAGATAGACAAGTACGTATGGGGATTGAAAACCCGGATTCGAGAGGTTGTACAGCCACTCAAGCTGACTACCTTTCGGCAAGTAATTGATCGGGCGGTGGAACGTGAGGCGGAGCTGCAACGCCAACAAGGTGAAAGGAGGGCCGCAGAAGCAAAAAGAAAGGCTGAGGAACGTCCGTGGATTTCTCAGAAGAAGTCCCAACAATCAGAATCTGGGTCGCGGGGTCAGACTCGGAAGGATGAAGGCAAATGGTGCGACAAATGCCGGAGGAAGCATACGGGAGATTGTCCTACTAGTCCCTCACCATTGTATTGTTTTAAGTGTGGGAAGACAGGACACTATGCTCGAGATTGCAACTAAGCAACTCGAGTATGTTTCCAGTGTGGAGCCAAAGATCATATCCGATCAGAATGTCCACAGCTAAAGACATGAGGATCCCGAGACAGGACACGGGAGGAGCAGGGAAGAGAAAGGAAGGAGACACGAGGTGGACCAGTAGTCTCCCGAGCATTCCAGATGACAGTTGAGGAGGCCCGGGAAAAGACTGATGTCATTACAGGTATTTTTAAATTGAATTCGATCCCTGCATATGTATTCTTTGATCCTGGAGCCACCGACTCTTTATATCCACATCATTCATGCCCCAAATTTCTATACCCTTAACCTCGTTGAATGAAGAACTGGAGGTAGAAGTAGCAGGTGGTAGATATGTATATGTCTCTGAACAGATGCCAGGGTGTCAGCTTGAGATTAACGGGACCATTTTCCCTATTGATCTGAAGCCGATCACCACCAGAGAATTTGAAGTAATTGTAGGAATGGACTGGTTAGCATCCAATGATGCTCAAGTCGATTGTAAAAGAAAAAGAATTGCAGTTCTGGCACCAGACGGGTCGCAAATAATAATTCAATGTGAACGGCCACGTACAAGGATGCCTGTCATGTCTTTTGCCAAAGTACGACGTCATAACAACAAAGAAGGAATATTTTACAAGGCATGTGTGGTCTCGACAGAGCCTACCAAACGATCCGTTGAAGATATCGCTGTTGTAAAGGAGTTTGCTGATGTTTTTCCCGATGAGCTTCCAGGATTACCTCCGGATCGGCAGCTAGAGTTTACCATCGATTTGGTTCCAGGAGCATCCCCTATTGCTCGTGCTCTTTATCGATTGGCACCATTAGAAATGGCAGAGTTGAGGAAGCAGTTGCAGGAATTACTCGATCGGGGATTCATTCGACCGAGTACTTCACCTTGGGGAGCACCTATCCTGTTTGTGAAGAAGGACGGGTCTATGCGAATGTGTATAGACTATAGAGAACTGAACAAGATCACCATAAAGAACAAATATCCATTGCCCAGGATTGATGATTTATTCGATCAACTTCAGGGAGCATCCTATTTCTCTAAGATTGATCTAAGATCGGGATATCATCAGCTGAAGATTCGGGAGTCGGATATCCCGAAGACTGCCTTCCGTACCCGTTACGGACATTATGAGTTCCTGGTGATGCCGTTTGGGTTAACCAATGCCCCTGCAGCTTTCATGGACTTGATGAACAGAGTGTGCCGTCCATTTCTTGATACCTCTGTTATCGTGTTCATTGATGATATACTGATTTATTCCCGAAGTCAGGAAGAGCACGAGACGCATCTACGTCAAGTTTTGGAGTTACTCCGTCGAGAGAAGTTGTATGCCAAGTTCTCAAAGTGTGAATTTTGGCTTCGTGAAGTTCAGTTTCTGGGACATGTTATTAGCAGCAAAGGTGTTGAAGTTGATCCTGTAAAGATCGAGGCTGTAATGAAGTGGGAGCCACCGCGGAATCCATCAGAAATACGCAGTTTTCTTGGGCTAGCTGGATATTACAGGAGATTTGTGGAGAACTTCTCTTCTATTGCAGCACCTTTGACTAAATTAACTAAGAAGGGCGAGAAGTTTGAATGGACTGAGGAGCAGCAAGCTGCATTTCAGAAGCTGAAGCAAGCTCTCTGTGAAGCCCCAGTACTTGCATTACCACAAGGTGGGGAAGACTTTGTGATTTACAGTGACGCTTCTAGGGTGGGCCTGGGATGCGTTTTAATGCAGAGGGGCCGAGTGATTGCATACACATCCAGACAATTGAAAGAAGCTGAGAAAAGATACCCGGTACATGATCTTGAACTAGCTGCCGTAGTATTAGCATTAAAGTTGTGGAGGCACTACCTATACGGGGTAAAGTTCAAGATCTATACGGACCATAAGAGTCTCAAATATTTGTTCGATCAGAAGGAGTTGAACATGAGGCAGCAGAGATGGATGGACTTACTCAAAGACTATGACTGCGAGATTTTGTACCATCCAGGGAAGGCGAATGTAGTTGCAGACGCGCTCAGTCGAAAGGAGAGACCCATTAGGGTTGTGTCTGCTTGTATGAGCATAGTTAGTCGGCTACCTGAGCTGATTCGAACAGCCCAAGAGGAAGCAGGGAAGGCGGAGCATGTGAAAAGTGAACGCATGGTTAGCTATATTAACCAACTCGAGGAAAATTCTCAGCGATTGAAGACCTTTAAAGGTCGAGTATGGGTGCCAAAGCAGGGTGAGGCACGGAAGTTACTCCTCGAGGATGCGCATTGTTCTCGTTATGCTATACACCCGGGTAGCACCAAGATGTACCGGACGCTGAAACCGATGTATTGGTGGCCGGGAATGAAGCGGGATATAGGAAGATATGTGGAACGGTGCCAAACATGCTTGCAAGTGAAGTCCAATCATCAAAAGCCGTATGGAGAAATTCAGCCTCTACCAGTTCCAATGAAAAAGTGGGACGAGGTCACTATGGACTTTGTGACAAAACTTCCTCGGACGCCACGAGGACACGATGCAATATGGGTGATCGTGGATCGACTGACCAAATCCGCTCAGTTCATACCCATACGTGAAGATTATAAAGTTAGCAAATTAGCCAGAATCTATATTGATGAAGTAGTCTGTAGACACGGGGTACCATCCTCCATTATATCCGACCGAGATAGTCGATTTATGTCTGGGTTTTGGCAGAGCTTCCAAAAGCAGTTTGGATCGAAAGTTTTAATGAGTACTGCTTACCATCCTCAGACTGATGGACAGAGTGAAAGGACTATTCAGACATTGGAGGATATGCTTCGTGCCTGTGTTATAGATTTTGGTGGAAGCTGGGAGGATCACTTGCCTTTGGTGGAATTCGCATATAATAATAGCTATCATTCCAGCATTCAGATGGCGCCATACGAGGCATTGTATGGAGCACCATGTCGTACTCCGACATGTTGGACAGAGTTAGGGGAAAAGCCGTTAGCTGGACCCGAGATTGTAGCACAAACCGAGGAGAAAATTTGAGAAATTCGAGAACATTTGAAGGTTGCTCAAAACCGCCAAAAGCAGTATGCTGATCGTCGATTGAAACCTATAAAGTTTAAGGTTGGCGATATGGTGATGCTTAAGGTTTCCCCGTGGAAGGGTCTGATTCGTTTTGGAAAGAAAGGTAAGCTGAGTCCTCGCTTTATTGGCCCGTTCCGGGTATTACAAAGGGTGGGAGCTGTAGCCTACCGGTTAGAGCTACCTGAGGAGCTAAGAGGCATTCACAACGTCTTCCATGTGTCGCATTTGAGAAAGACTCTGTTTGACGAGTCCCAACGAGTGCCTTTACCTAAAATTGAAATAGATGAAAAGCTGAGGTATCCAGAGCAGCCAGAAAAGATTTTAGACCGCAAAGTGAGACAGCTACGGAACAAGAAGATTAATATGGTAAAAGTACAGTGGCGATATCACAAGGGCTCGGATGTAACTTGGAAAGCCGAAGAGGAAATGAAGGCGAAGTACCACCAATTGTTTGCTTGATTCCGGGGACGGAATCTTATAAAGGGGGGGAGAACTTGTAACGACGGTTTTCCAAAAAAAAAATTGAATAGTAACTCCGGCGTGAATAGTACTCCGGCGTGAATAGTAACCGATAGATGAAGTAAGCGCTTACCTCGTGATGACATCGACGATGATGTCGTGATGACGTCGTGAATAGTGTCGCTGATGTCGTGATGACGTCGTGAATAGTGTTTTTGAGCCCTATAAATAGAGGCTCAACCTCTTCATTTCAAACCACAACAAACACCAAACAACCTTACGATATCGGGGAGTGTTCTGGTGAGAAAAATAGATCGGGAGAGGTAAGGAACGAGCGATAGCTTGTAGCAAAGTGCTCGAGAGTTGTCGGAAGAGTTGAACGGGGAACGAGCCAGCGACAATACTAAGTGAGTAATCGCTACTTTATTTCTTTAATAGTTTATAAAGTGTTAAACTATTATATGTGGAAGTTATGTACTATTTGTAATTCCAAAAATAATGCCCAATGATTTACTTACGAGAACGGTGCCTAGGCCGGTTACATGGGATCTGGTTGTTGGATTTTCCGAAAGGCTAAAATGCTGAAAGGATCCTGCCACCCCATCTAATCTTCTACCTGGCCGTTCTTTATTTGATAAATCACGAGGTATCATATTGGAATTATAGAGAATATAAAGCAGAGTGATGGTGTGATCCGTAGTAATGCCGGTTGAAATAGTAGTTCACCTATAAACAAATATATAGGTACAAACCAAGCAGTTATAGTGGGTGTAAGAAGGCAGGAATAACCAGATACCGTATACCAAAAATCAATGTGAGTAATCTATCCCTAAGTGTTACTTTTACTGTGGGGCCACATTATCGGTTATTGTGATTGAGACCATCTTTCCATGGGGTCACATACTCGGTAATTGTGGTTGAGACCACATATATGCTGTGACGATCGAATTAAGTAGTAATTGTGGTGGGACCACATACAAATGTTGTGATGGCCTACTTGGCTGGCAGTTTTATCACACATTCAACAGGTGTACATTGAGTCCTTGAGACTCGGTATCACAGGGGGCTGTGATATGATGTGGAAGCTGAAAATTTAATGTTGTTATAACACTTATCGATTATTCACTGAGCTTGTAAAGCTCATCCTTGTTGATACTAACTGTGCAGGTGCTGTAGACCCTACTAAAGGGAAGGATCTCATTCGGGGTTAGAACTGATGACCGTAGCAGCCCGGCTTTGGGGAGATACCACTTGTACCTTTTTCTTGTAATATATACCGTGTATAATATTTTGTTGAATAAAATATGTTTTAAAGTGTGGAAAATAAATGGGTATATTTATATTGGAAGTCGGGTGTTACAATGATAAAGGCACTTGTGCCATTGGAAACCATTTTGTAGTCATTGTAATCTTATGTGACAATGTAACACCCCTTAATTTCTGATCCATTTAGTTAATAATTTTTTCCCAAAAGTGGATTAAGTTCAACCAAATGTAGAATTTGGTCCCAAAATAGTTTACCAAAGAATGAGTTTAAAATCTCAATGGTGTACAGTTATATCATAACAAGAGAATAAGCAACCACATAATCTATGGTCTTCTAAAAGGTCATCAATATCCAATCCTCCAAACATCATATACTGATACATGCAAAATAATTAAGTTATACTAGGGAGTCTAGTGAGTATATCCAATATTAGTGGTTTAAAAATGAGATTAGGTAGAACCCAACTTTGAACGAATATTTTCCCAAAAGTTTGTATACCCTTTATATATATATATATATATATATATATATATATATATATATATATATATATATATATATATATATATATATAGTTCAATTGATAACCTAAAAAAAACCTAGGAACCTAATAACCCATTTTTTAAACTTTTTTTTCTACACAATATTTTTCAAAAAAATATATATACCCAAATTTTTTATATCATGCGATTAGAATATTTAAAAGAATTTAAAATATTTTTTTAATTTTTTAAATCTCTTAGACATTCTATGTACGTCACTTTGAAAAAAAAATTAAAAAGTTTATGTATGCATATGAAAAAAAAAGATTTTTTTGAATTTTTTTTAAATATCTTAGACGTTCTATATACGTCAATTTGAAAAAAAATGAATAAAAAATTTATATTATGCATATGCATATAAATATAAAAAAATGATTTTTTTAAAACCTCTTAGACGCACATAAAAATTGGGTGCAAATTTTTTTTTTGAAAAATATTGTGTAGAAAAAAGTTGCTAGATTCTCTCACTTTTTTAGGTTCTCCCATGATCTCGACTATATATATTCATGTACAACTAATCTCGAACCCTTGTTCTCTACACTCATAAAGTCCTTTTCATTAAGGTAAATGGTCGGGCTAAAACTGGGTAAGCAAGCTTACAGCCGTTGTCGAGGCCAAATATCCCATCACCAGAAAGTTTAGGGTAAACATGTGATCATTAAACATGTCATCCATGGAATAGGTTTGAAAGGCCTATCCCTAAGATATTGTAGCTTATCATAAGCACATCACAAAAGGGGACAATGTCCCCCAAAGGTGCCCAAGCCACACACAAGTCACAATCCCTTTTACATGCAATACACATGAAGGATAGATTCACAAATTCAAAATATAAAAACATAGAATAACTTTTATATATATAATTCATAAGTAAAAGTTAAGTTTGAAAAAAATTTACCACCAAAAATAGTTGGTAAGACATGTATCATTATGATAATACTTTAACTCTGAATAACCCTCCTTCAACTCCTAATCAACTTGTGGTAGTTAGTGGTCACCTAAAAAGATGAAAGCTAAACTATAACTTATTTTAACCATTAAGTCACTCTATTAAGTACTTGTTGGTGAAAATGTGATTTCATTCCATTAGTATCATCTATATAACCATCAATCTGGACATTATCCAAAATAAAAAAAATTGACCCTAGCCTTCACATGTATTTACTCGACCAATTCACCCTAAAAAGGGAGGGATCTCGATCGAGTCACATCTGAACATGCCCAATTTCGCGATTTCTTTCATGTCTAGCCTCATACATGTGTCCAAACCATTTATATACTTAACCGAATAAGCTATAATGACTTATATTAATCCAATAACATCTTAATATCTTAAACCCCATTCTCAATCATCTTTAATCACAATTTATGTTGTATTTTTAATGATTTAAGAGTATTTTTACACAACATGCATCTAGTTAAACATAATAAGCTTGATTCAAGTTCAATATGATCATCAAAGTTGATGTTCTCACCAAATCATCAAGAAATGATCATTTTAATGTCTTACTAATATGTATTTCTAGAGTTTCATGGAATATTATTGGATCAAACACTCATCACACTTCAAGCTATAACTCAAAATTTCCAATGGAGCTATGTCAAAATTTGAAGTTCACACAATGGTTCAAACCATGAAGTAGCCAAGTAATAGTGGATCAATTTGTTTAAAAATGGTTTAGAAACATTGAAAGGAGATTAAAAACATCAATAGCTTCATTCGTGGAAGCTAGATCTAAACTCCACCATTAATGGAGCTTCACAAACCTTAAAAACTCATTTAAGTCACTAGTAAGTCAATGATGATAACAATGATGATCATATAGCTTCGAAATCATTAAATTAACATCGAAGCACCATAAGAATTAAGTTTTTAGGCTACAATTTTGGATTGGAGTATTTCACCAAACTCTAATTCGACCTAAATGATGAAGAGAAATAAGATAATACCTTCTAGGAGTTTGAAACTAGTTGCTAAGGTTAGGAGTTGATCTAAAGTGTTTAAGTCTCAACTCTAACCTTCGAATACCACATACTCTTATCTCCATCTCTCCAAATCATATTATTCCTCTAAATAATGAAAGAATATAACTAGCTTGTTATAATACTTTGCCAACGTGACAACTGAGTCCCCAAAATGCTCATTTTCACATTTTACTCAACTTTTCCTATATTCTACATCTAATTTATGATATTCACATTATAGTCATAATAAAATTATTATGTATCAAGTAAATCCATTTAATAACTTAAAATATAAGCAAACCTAACTTTCACAAAATTGACGTTTTTAGACCTTATGTCCTAAATTTCACTAATTGGTCTCAAGTCTTATTTCAACCAAATAATTACATATTTATACTTTCTAATGTTAAGTTCATAACTTTTAGTTTTCAACACTAATCCAACTGTATTTTACAAGCTCTTAAGCTTTAACCTTTTTAGTCATTTTCTCGTAATTTTTCTATTTAACTGTTTCATATTATTTTTTAACATCTAAGTAACTATATACATCCATTGTAACTTATTCTATTTATATCCAAGTTTTATTCTAATTGTTTGAATTGAATTGAATTTATTTTCAAAAAAAATATTTTTGACCAAAAATTATCAAAACGAATAGGCCCAAATGTAGATGTTACATAAAAACTTGATAATCAGTTAGATGAATCAACATAAAAGTATTGAGCAGAGCAATGAGTCGCAGTTGAAAGACTCGAGATTTGTCTATAGATAATACTAGCATTGTGAACACTCGTGTCATTGGCCATGTAGTTTAGTGTTTTTTTATGTCTGAGTCATTCACATGACCAACATCATTGAACTTATACTTTATGTAATGAGATACATGGAAATTCAAAAACAAATACGTAAGAAGAAATGTCTCATGAGCTACATGTGTTTTGGACTCAACAAGTAATCAAATATTTCAAAATAATCTTTTATTGAACTTATACTTTATGTAATGAAATATTACTTATTACACCAAATTCGTATCTTTATAGAATATTTGGTCTCACATACTTTATGTGTTTATTGTAAAATAATGCTCAACCATTTTATTTTAAAGTGTTTTAAAAACCATATAAGTCTCCTCGTGTTATATAATAAAATATTTAACTTGGAACATTGAAAACTCCTATTCATATCATTTTTATGTAATCAAAATACTTGATAAAACATTGTATAACTATTAAACTTCATATCTTGAAATATAAATACAAAAATTGTTCAAAACTTTCAATATAATATTTTTTAAAGTCAACTTGCATGCAATGATATGAAATATAATGCATGATCATAAACTTTTTAATAAACTATAATTTAAAAAAAAAACTTCATGTATCAAAAAATAACTCGAAGCATAATATTAAACTTAGCTCAATGAAAAACCTAATAGATTTCTCCGTGTCATTGGGTTGAAAGACTGAATTATGGAAACCTCACGGATTCTCCCCGTGTCATTGGATAAAAGAAACAAACATGAAAACCTCACGGATTCTCTCCTAGTTATCGAGTCAAATAACCAAATCATGAAAACTTTACGAATTGTATATGTGTCTTTCTTACTAAAGTGAGATGAACAGATCAACTCACTAATGTAGACTACGACTCTCTGGCCTAGACATGTACTTCGCAATGACAAGTACCGTCCCAAAAGTGCCTTTTGTCTCATTACGGGGACATGTTCGAACCTCTCAAAAAAAATCGAATGCATTCGGGGCATACTCAAAATCCAAAAAATCATAAATTAATAAGAAATCTAATTATAACAACTAGCATGCAATGTGTTTTTTACTAAATTCTCATCGCAACCATTCTTAAAAAATATGAATTAAATTAATAAGCATAAGTCATGCTAGTCAAAGTATCGATAAACTTCTAGCAAAGGTTCCAAAGTAAACCAACTAACAAGCACATCTCATTATTGAAAATATTATTAAAAACATGACAATGTTTATAGAAATAAACTGAAAACAATAAACATGTTGGTTACTTGAAAATTTCATAGGCCATAACAATGTGTATATTTTTTACTTTCAATACTCGTACTAATTATGTAAAGAATAATACTTTGATTCATAAAAAGATAACTTTATTATCCATGTATCTCATGATAAAAAAAACTTCACATGTACTCACCTTAGTAGCTAGGCACGTCTAGCTGCATTAATTCATTTGCTATTGACTTTAACCACTTCCAATCACCCTTTACTGTTTATTGATTAAAATAAAATATCGGTAATATATTACACAGCTAAACATATAACATGTGTCTATTCATTCTTAAATATATATAAAAAATTGTCTCATAAATATTGGAATGCACAATTCCAATCCACTTTACCAAGTTATGTCCCCTTTTTACAGGTTTACCTTTAAAGTGTCCACAATTCTATAACTTGACCATGATAGAAAATCAACCCTTTGAATCAAATAAACTCATCACATAACACTTGATTCTTGGTGTTTTAAACTCATTTAATGATATATAATGAGAGCAAGTTCCAATTTCAACATCTAAATAATACATTTCTAATTCATGTTAACAAAAGCTTAGGTTTTAGGCTACCTCCATATTTCTGTGAAGAACTTGGGATGTTAGAGTTGCCCAAAGTGAAAGAACTCCAAATCACCAACACCTCCTACTACGCACTGGACAGTCGTCGTCGTTGGACCATTGTAGGACCACTAACACAGCCATCAACAATGTTGTTGGGCCGTCTTTCGCTTGATCTTTGATGTTGTCTAATTCCCTTTGTCACTCGCTATCTCTTGATCTCTTTGTCTCTCTCGATCTTAATCTCTCAATCTCACATTCTCTCTCTATTTGTCTATCTCGAGCTTTCTTGAATCATCATGACACCACCCTCAAGGGAGTGCATGACGTGCGTCTGCTTCTAATTTTCCTTTCCTGTTTTTCTTCTAAGGAGGCGTAAACAAAAAAGAAATCAGTCCCCAGTTTAATATAGTTTTGACCAGGCCAAAGGTGGCAAATGTCTAAATTGCCCCTTAGTTCCCATACATTAGTAAAAAAAATCGGCATTTATCTTATATTTTTCCTGATTTTTAAATTATCATAACTCTTTCAAACCCCTTTTCAATTATCTTATGTCTACGGATAGATGGCCACGAGAATTACAACTTTTGTGATTCATGTTTTCTTTGAAAATCCTTGTATCTTGAGTCAGTCAGTCCAAAACACGGGTGGTTGAAAGTCCCATCAGATTTAGGGTTTCAAAGTGCCATAACGAACATAACTCTTTCGTTTTAAGCCAAAATCGAACGAGTCTTGATGTTTTCAAAATATTTGTTAGCATTATTACAATTCTCTTCTACTATCCTTTAGTTGAATGTGTCTATATCTTGAACTACAAAACCACAAACACAAGCCTTCAAAATTTCCCATTATTTTTGTATTTGAATGCTAATTTTCAAGTAATCATATCTCCTTCATTTCTAATCCATTTTGTCTAAATTTTTCCTTATATTTTCATTGCCACGAGTATTACAACTTTCATTTTGAAAGTTTGTCCTCATTAAGTCCAGATCTCAAGCTATTAGTACCCAAACATGACCATTTGAAATGTCTCATCATCATTTTGAAAGTTTGTTCTCGATTTTCATTTTTCATAACAATTGTTCTTAAGCTGATTCTTTTTGTTATTGTTTCATTTTCATGTCTTTTATAATTAACATTTTTGTCATTTTCTCATATATTGCCTTTAAGATAGAGTTTTATGGTCTCAAAGTCGGCACTTCTTGTCATCTTATGTGAAATTATATTATCACGTTATTTCTATTTTTGCCCTTAAACGTTGTTCATTTGTATCATACGTATATAAAACTCATATAATTCTATGTAGGGGTGTTCAAATTCGGATATCCGAAAATTTCGGATAGTGGATACTGATATCCGATTTTATAAAACTTTTTTTCAAATTTAATTAAACTAGTGTTTGGACAGTCCACACGATGCTGCGGAAGCCCGATATATTGAAAAACGCAGCTCGACAAAAAGAAATTATGTAAGGGACGAAAACTGTAACTTTAAAATATAATAAGGGACCGGAATCGTAACTTACGAAATACCAATTGTGACACCCCATTTCTACTGTTTTTAAATACTATGGTTTTTCGTACAAATACATGAATATAAAAATACGGTTTATCAAAAACCGATAATTTACATTTTTAAAACTGTGGGTGTTACAAATCCATACCAAATCTAACCATAGTAAGCAAGAAGATGATTAAACCTTGCGTCCAAATTAAGAGCTAACTCAAGCTCCACTCCAGCTAAACTTCATCCCATTTATAGCAACTTATTTTAACCTGGAATACATGGCAAAACATAGAATACGTAAGACAAAAATTGTCTCGTGAGTTACATGAGTTTTAGACTCAACCCTTTAACTTCTTTTCCAATCTTTATATAAAACTTATGACATAAAACATCTTTCAAAGTTTTAAAATATTATTATACCATAGCTCTTTATTCTTTTCAAAATCATTACATATCATACATTGCATAATTATCTTCTTTCAAAACTTTATAATAGCAACATAATATAACTCTTTACTTCTCAAAAATTATTCTATGACATACTTTACGAAAATAACATCGTTCTTACTTTCTTTGACTGGTTTTATAAGCTTGTTGGATTTTTATACTTAGGGCTTTAATCACTATAAGTTATACCCCAAGTCTCTATGGCTAGAAAGAACGGATCAATCCTCACCATAGAAGTGCTGAGACAATCTACTTTGCGATGGGGATTTTTCCCCAGTAGACCCCTTACCTAACCCGGGTAGGTTGGAACATAGTTCCCTTACTAACGTTGCTTGCTACAATTACCAGTCTTGCAAAACATTTACTGCTCACTTTTACATTACTTACTTGCATAGTGGCTAATTGCCAAACTTCACCATTTCTTGTCTTTATGGCTAAATGCCAAATTCATAACTTTCGTTTCACATAATTTATGTGTTTAAAACATGTCTTTATAACAATTTAGGCTTAATGCCAAATCATACTTTCCAAACATCTTATGGCTGTTTGCCCGTTCATACTTGAAAACATATACAATTTGTAACCGAAACATACTTCTTAAACACATTATGGCTATATGCCTATCCATACTTTCAAACATGTATAACTTGTATTTCAAAATATACTTTCACATAATTGGTACATAGACCAACATACTTTCACTTAATAAAATTTGTAGTTCAAAACTTAGCTTCAATTATATCATTATACTTTCACAAACAAGTTAGAAATAATACTCTTGCATATAATTTCACATATAGAAATTTTATAAGAAATCTTGAAAATACTTACTTGCCATGTACCCCAGAATGGGTAAAAATACTACATGTACTCACCTCAAGTCGGCAATGTAGAAATCCATGCGGAAACTCCGCAAATCCAACTAAGCTCAAAACCGCACACCTTATACTCCTATAAGGTAGATTAAGTTATTATATGTCATAATAATTAAGCCGTACCTTAATTATATACTTTTAGAATTAAAACACTTATTATATTTATCTTTCAGCTTTTAACCTCAAAGCAGAAAGTCTGTTTGTGACCACTTAAGCTCATCGTAACCTCAACAAATCAAGGATATTTTTAGATATTTACCTAGACCATCTCTTTACCTTTCCAGGGATGTAAGGAACATGTATTAACTATTTTTCCTCTATTTTATATGAATTAACCAAGATTGGGTATCAAAATATGTTAAATCCAGACCAGATTGCAAAGATTGCCACTTTAAACCTGGAAATGATCATCAATAAATTCTGGGAAAAATATTGGACAAACACGACCCTAATTCAAAACTACAGGCCCTGACCTCATGTCATTTTCATTTCTCAAGAATAAACGGAAAATCCCCAAAAGATGACTGATACAATCAGTCCACCTACTGAACCACTTTAAAGATAGAACCATAACACAAACTAGACACCTACTGAACCACTTTAAAGATAGAACCATAACACAAACTAGACATAGATCTAGGTTCTGGTATTTTGTAGGAAGAAACTAGACACATAGCACGAACTTTCACCACTGGTCTTGCCCCCAATACATTTTTGTACAATTATTTATGAATTTCTAAAAACATAATTCACTGTACAGGACAGTCCTAGACCTGCTGGTGCAAATTGCAACTTCCACCCAACTTTCGTATGGAACCAGACCCTAGGAAAAATCATGAGTAAAATAGACTCAATAATAGAGGTCTGAGAGTTGGAACCAACTCAAAATACGTTTTGAAACTCAAGATATAAAATTCACAATACAGAACAAATCAGAAACGATAGTGCTGATGAGAAAAACACTGGTCTGTGATATTTCCCAATTACCATAAACTTGGGAATGGAATCAGACATCCATCTTTTCCAGATATCAAATTTATTTAAATACAATGATTCTAGGAGGCGGAATTATGTAAAAAGCTTTCTCCAAACTCCTTTTATAAAATAAACAAAACAGCATAGCTAATCTGAACGGAATTAGAGCAGTATGTAAAGATGAGCAATTACCCCATACATCCGTTCTTTAAAACAGATAATGATCTACTGTAGAAAGTTGCTCAACTCAATTTGTGAACCGTGTGAACCGATACTAACCTTATTTGACCTCTGGAACTCCAGATATGATTTTCGCAAGAAGAGAGACTCACCAGAGGAATCTGCCAGAAACCCTAGGTCATGTTGCGAAATTCATAACTCCACTTCTAGACATTGAAATCGAAAACCCTTCGATCAGGCCCTTCATTTATATCTTGGGAACCTTCATTTAAAATTTCATGGCGATCCAATATCTGAATCTCCGGGAAATCATCAAACACTAGGGTTGTGTCTTCAAAAACGGGAATAAAGAGCGATGGAGAGGGTGAGGGTTTGAGTGATTCACTAGTGTGAGCTCCAAGACTCATCCGACGCACACATATAATTGCACAAACACTGTTCATTCAAACTTTTTAGGAAAAAGTCAAGTTTGGTCCTTCTACTTTGGCACACTAATTTTTTTAAAAGCCTCAAATAATTATTTCCATCAAAAGGAGTCTACTAAAACGACAATATACCCCCTCCTCAACATATCTTAATTTCTAGGTTATTAATATGAATATTACTTTTATTTTAATTATATTTATTTATATAATTTATGCACTAAAATAATTAATTCGCGGAAAACAAAAACGTATCGGAAAACGGGGTGTTACACCAATAATATAACTTTATAATAAATAGGGATGAAATCAATTAATTCGAAATTAGTTGAGGGGAAAAAACGTAAATATAAAAGTTTGCTATTTAAAGAATCAAAATTGTTATTTCCAAATAAAAGCTTATTTGGATTTTGTATAAAATGCTTTAACAATTATATTATAATCTTAAATTAATAGTTCTGATTCTGAAAAAAGTAAAATTGAAATCAACAGTAAAATCTGTGAGTGAATGAGAAGTTGCAAATTAATATATATATATATATATATATATATATATATATATATATATATATATATATATATATATATATATATATATATATATATATATAGCATAAAAAAATCATTTATCCAATAAATACATCAAAATAAACATAGGATGAAAAGTCAAAATAAGTCAAGGTCAATGTCTCTCCAATGTTAACAGATAGGTCCTACGTTTTGTTTTTATATGAAATCACTCTATACACATTTATTCCCAAAAATCTCTTCAAGATCTTATTATCGCCAGAGACAAATAGCGAATTTGAAAAAAAAAACGGCACTCAGGGTAATGAAGAGTTGCATCCACTGTAGATGGTTTGAATTTTATTAATAAGAACGTGAAGTGTCCTTTCAATTACATGCGTCCTTTCGGTTCCAGCTGCAAAATGATATATATATATATATATATATATATATATATATATATATATATATATATATATATATATATATATATATATATATATATATATATATACAGGTAAGTAGCATCATTTATTTCCACCTTCATTTTCAGTCTCATCTTCTCTTATTCATAGTTTATTTGTATTCAAGCTCATAATTAAAGTTGAGTCATGGAAAATAGATCTTCAATGGGCGATCGGTCGAACTCTGGACCTGGTTTTCTGCAAGGAGAGGGTACTTCAAACCAAGCATTCTTAATAGAGTTCGGTGACTCTAACATTCCAAACATCTATCATCCATATTTCGATTATCTTTCTAATGTTTTGCTTGATTTTGAATTATGGTACAGTCTTCCAGATATACTACCAATAGAGCAACTCCACGGTAAGCCAGAAATTTTTCCCGAGCTGAACATTAATTCAGAAGATCCAGTGCATGCATCTTTAGACTTTGCACTCGATCAGACTCCATACCTTCTACCAGGTTAAATTCTTTAAATGATTACTTCTATGAATATTCAATTTTGTTTTATTATCTGACAATTGTTATTCGTAGACCCATCTGTGGATGATCTATCTGGCTACAATCCATTCATCGACGTACCCTCCACGAGTAGTAAGATCATCCCCGTGAATCAAGGAGTCATGACTGACATTCAGAATGAAAGTCAATTACAAACAACTCATAACATCAATATTGAAATGAATCCCGAACTTGGGGTTGGTTTTCAATATCAAAATCACCTTCAAGTGATTCAGAGGAACTAGAAGGATTTCAAAATCCTGGGTCCATGATTGAAAACCTACAATTACCACCGATAGAAGCTACTGATTTTAATGAATCAATGTCCATCTTTGGTTCAGAAAATCAGGATCATGTTCAAATGATCCCGATTAGCAATAGTACATTTGAACTCAATCTTTCGATTCCAGCAACCACAGTAGCTGGCAGTAGAAGAGGTTTCAGACACTCATTAAGTAGGGAAATAATAGCTGAACACTTCAACGAACCAATTGAGAAAGCTGCGAAAGAACTCAACATTGGATCGACACAGTTAAAAAAACGCTGTAGAGATTTAGGTATCGAACATTGGCCCCAACGACAACTTAAGATTCTGCAAACGCTTATTGATCGTGTTGCGGTAAAGAATTACATTTTTTTTATATCATAAAGTTATTATTACCAAAATTATTTATGTCACAGGAACTTGGTAACGAGTTTAGTGGAGCGGCATGATTATCGAAAGATTTAATACCCAACCTAAAAAGGGAGAAAGAAGCAATAATTGAAGGGTCACAATCGGGTCTAACAGACGGCACAAAGAAACTAATACAAGCTGCTCATAAGGTTGAATATAAGAAAAGAAAATTTCTGGAAAAGGGGGAAACTTCATCAAGAACTCATACACAGCAGCAATCTCTGCCATCTAATTCTTGTATGAGTAGTATTAATCCTGGTTTACTCGAGCCTGTGAGTGAGGGGAATTTTGGAGGCTCAGTAGGTAACCTAGCCTGGTTTCCTCCTTTTTATAGCTACCCCCAACTGGTTCCAAATTGGAACCCTTCCTCTTCACTTCCCTACTTATACACTCCCCAAATGAGTCAATATTTAGCCCATAATCATGGGGTTACGGGTTCCAACCCTATCGAGACCCCACACCTTGGAGCTCCTCCTCCAATAACTGAAAACATACCCCTTCCAAATCCTCAAGAAGGTACAAGTCAACCTAATGATGACAAAGAGTGGAGTGTAGAAGATATTTTTTCGCTTCCTTCTGATTCTTCAGTTTAGGTTAGTAGTTCTGTAAACTTTTCTTAATGTATTAATATAAAGTTATAGTAATCGATCACATGTATTGATGTGTTACTACTTTTATTTATTATTATTATTTTCCAATCTTTCTTTCTTTGGTCACTGTAGTGACACTACTTTTATCTTTATTCTATAATCATAATTCGTTTCCGTTAGACAACGAAATTTTTAGTTATACTCTTTCTTTTATATTTGTACTATATACTCCATTAACATTTTCAATATATTTATACCTTCTGGCCATGTCTCTTTTACTGGTTCCTTTCATATTGTCTCGGGAGTATTAACTATCTTATTAATTTCTTTTACCTTGTCATACTAAGTGATATATATCCACTGCATTAACCTTTAATACTTATAATCTTACTTATTTTTATTACATGGGCATATAATCCCTATGTTATTCTTATTACTCTCTTCACAATCCTTACTTACCAGACTACCATAATTCCTTTACGATTCCACCAGTCTCAATACATATCCTGTGATTATGATAATACGGGCCCATATTACCATAATCACCTATACATATTGATTCTGTTGTTACCATAAAGTTTCATGGGACACTGGTTCCTTTAACATATAACACCATTATAAATACATGGTGATCAATATTGGAAATCTTACTACTTTATAAACATGGCCTTAAATTTAGACGGTTACGGAAAATATCATATAATTTTCCTAACGTTCAGATTTTTGCTCACTCTAACGTTAGCTTAACACTTCTTAGTGTTATATATCTACATATTTTAAATAATGCATAATGTCTTAATCATTTAAGACATCATATAGCATACTTTCATAAACTAACATTTTTTTATAGTATTAGTTTAAGCCTAGGAGTGGAACGATCCAATCCTAATTCGCTTAAACTATGGCTCTGATACCAACTTGTGACACCCCATTTATACTGTTTTTAAATACTATGGTTTTTCGTACAAATACATGAATATAAAAATACGGTTTATCAAAAACCGATAATTTACATTTTTAAAACTGTGGGTGTTACAAATCCATACCAAATCTAACCATAGTAAGCAAGAAGAGGATTAAACCTTGCGTCCAAATTAAGAGCTAACTCAAGCTCCACTCCAGCTAAACTTCATCCCATTTATAGCAACTTATTTTAACCTGGAATACATGGCAAAACATAGAATACGTAAGACAAAAATTGTCTCGTGAGTTACATGAGTTTTAGACTCAACCCTTTAACTTCTTTTCCAATCTTTATATAAAACTTATGACATAAAACATCTTTCAAAGTTTTAAAATATTATTATACCATAGCTCTTTATTCTTTTCAAAATCATTACATATCATACATTGCATAATTATCTTCTTTCAAAACTTTATAATAGCAACATAATATAACTCTTTACTTCTCAAAAATTATTCTATGACATACTTTACGAAAATAACATCGTTCTTACTTTCTTTGACTGGTTTTATAAGCTTGTTGGATTTTTATACTTAGGGCTTTAATCACTATAAGTTATACCCCAAGTCTCTATGGCTAGAAAGAACGGATCAATCCTCACCATAGAAGTGCTGAGGCAATCTACTTCGCGATGGGGATTTTTCCCCAGTAGACCCCTTACCTAACCCGGGTAGGTTGGAACATAGTTCCCTTACTAACGCTGCTTGCTACAATTACCAGTCTTGCAAAACATTTACTGCTCACTTTTACATTACTTACTTGCATAGTGGCTAATTGCCAAACTTCACCATTTCTTGTCTTTATGGCTAAATGCCAAATTCATAACTTTCGTTTCACATAATTTATGTGTTTAAAACATGCCTTTATAACAATTTAGGCTTAATGCCAAATCATACTTTCCAAACATCTTATGGCTGTTTGCCCGTTCATACTTGAAAACATATACAATTTGTAACCGAAACATACTTCTTAAACACATTATGGCTATATGCCTATCCATACTTTCAAACATGTATAACTTGTATTTCAAAATATACTTTCACATAATTGGTACATAGACCAACATACTTTCACTTAATAAAATTTGTAGTTCAAAACTTAGCTTCAATTATATCATTATACTTTCACAAACAAGTTAGAAATAATACTCTTGCATATAATTTCACATATAGAAATTTTATAAGAAATATTGAAAATACTTACTTGCCATGTACCCCAGAATGGGTAAAAATACTACATGTACTCACCTCAAGTCGGCAATGTAGAAATCCGTGCGGAAACTCCGCAAATCCAACTAAGCTCAAAACCGCACACCTTATACTCCTATAAGGTAGATTAAGTTATTATATGTCATAATAATTAAGCCGTACCTTAATTATATACTTTTAGAATTAAAACACTTATTATATTTATCTTTCAGCTTTTAACCTCAAAGCAGAAAGTCTGTTTGTGACCACTTAAGCTCATCGTAACCTCAACAAATCAAGGATATTTTTAGATATTTACCTAGACCATCTCTTTACCTTTCCAGGGATGTAAGGAACATGTATTAACTATTTTTCCTCTATTTTATATGAATTAACCAAGATTGGGTATCAAAATATGTTAAATCCAGACCAGATTGCAAAGATTGCCACTTTAAACCTGGAAATGATCATCAATAAATTCTGGGAAAAATATTGGACAAACACGACCCTAATTCAAAACTACAGGCCCTGACCTCATGTCATTTTCATTTCTCAAGAATAAACGGAAAATCCCCAAAAGATGACTGATACAATCAGTCCACCTACTGAACCACTTTAAAGATAGAACCATAACACAAACTAGACATAGAGCTAGGTTCTGGTATTTTGTAGGAAGAAACTAGACACATAGCACGAATTTTCACCACTGGTCTTGCCCCCAAAACATTTTTGTACAATTATTTATGAATTTCTAAAAACATAATTCACTGTACAGGACACTCCTAGACCTGCTGGTGCAAATTGCAACTTCCACCCAACTTTCGTATGGAACCAGACCCTAGAAAAATCATGAGTAAAATAGACTCAATAATAGATGTCTGAGAGTTGGAACCAACTCAAAATACGTTTTGAAACTCAAGATATAAAATTCACAATACAGAACAAATCAGAAACGATAGTGCTGATGAGAAAAACACTGGTCTGTGATATTTCCCAATTACCATAAACTTGGGAATGGAATCAGACATCCATCTTTTCCAGATATCAAATTTATTTAAATACAATGATTCTAGGAGGCGGAATTATGTAAAAAGCTTTCTCCAAACTCCTTTTATAAAATAAACAAAACAGCATAGCTAATCTGAACGGAATTAGAGCAGTATGTAAAGATGAGCAATTACCCCATACATCCGTTCTTTAAAACAGATAATGATCTACTGTATAAAGTTGCTCACCTCAATTTGTGAACCGTGTGAACCGATACTAACCTTATTTGACCTCTGGAACTCCAGATATGATTTTCGCAAGAAGAGAGACTCACCAGAGGAATCTGCAAGAAACCCTAGGTCATGTTGCGAAATTCATAACTCCACTTCTAGACATTGAAATCGAAAACCCTTCGATCAGGCCCTTCATTTATATCTTGGGAACCTTCATTTAAAATTTCGTGGCGATCCAATATCTGAATCTCCGGGAAATCATCAAACACTAGGGTTGTGTCTTCAAAAACGGGAATAAAGAGCGATGGAGAGGGTGAGGGTTTGAGTGATTCACTAGTGTGAGCTCCAAGACTCATCCGACGCACACATATAATTGCACAAACACTGTTCATTCAAACTTTTTAGGAAAAAGTCAAGTTTGGTCCTTCTACTTTGGCACACTAATTTTTTTAAAAGCCTCAAATAATTATTTCCATCAAAAGGAGTCTACTAAAACGACAATATACCCCCTCCTCAACATATCTTAATTTCTAGGTTATTAATATGAATATTACTTTTATTTTAATTATATTTATTTATATAATTTATGCACTAAAATAATTAATTCGCGGAAAACAAAAACGTATCGGAAAACGGGGTGTTACACCAATAATATAACTTTATAATAAATAGGGATGAAATCAATTAATTCGAAATTAGTTGAGGGGAAAAAACGTAAATATAAAAGTTTGCTATTTAAAGAATCAAAATTGTTATTTCCAAATAAAAGCTTATTTGGATTTTGTATAAAATGCTTTAACAATTATACTATAATCTTAAATTAATAGTTCTGATTCTGAAAAAAGTAAAATTGAAATCAACAGTAAAATCTGTGAGTGAAGGAGAAGTTGCAAATTAATATATATATATATATATATATATATATATATATATATATATATATATATATATATATATATATATATAATTAGCATAAAAAAATCATTTATCCAATAAATACATCAAAATAAACATATTTGATATTACATTGTAGTATTCAAAAGCAAACGAAGTAAAAAAGAGTATGAGATTAATCGACAAAACATAGTAATATATAAAAAAAAGTAAATATATCTTTTGCAATTCGGATATCGGATATCCGAAATATCTGAAATTTTGTAAAATCACTATCCAAATCCGAATCCGAAAATTTGGATATCCGAAGTTTGGATATCCGAAAATTCGGATATCCGATTTTTTTGGATAATTTAGCATCGGATTTTGGATTTTCGGATCGGATTTTCGGATACAGATATTTTTGAACACCCCTAATTCTATGTACCAACATATTTACTCCTAGTCCTTTGTTGGTCATGTAAAATGATCATTTTACCCCTTATTGGCGATTTTTCCCTTGTAATAACTTGTTGAACTTTCTACTTTCTTCTTACTTTTTAAACATCCAAAAGTTTTTATGTTACAATCATCAAATTCTAAACAACCTGCGAAATAAACACATTAATCAGCACAACATCGGACATACCCCAAATCAACCAGTATTATAAGCAAAGGAACCAATACAGACACGCAAAAAGAGGGACGAGAAACGTCATGCACAAGTTCTATAAGCCCAAAACATCCCAAACAAACCATCTGGATACAGACATCTCTACCATCAAACCTTGAGTCCGATCTTCGGACTTTATTGCAAGATAACTTGGACATTTTTACATGGAAACCGAGAGACATGACAGGTTTCCCGCATCATATAATCGAGCACCAACCTAATGAAAAAGTGCGACATAAGCCGGTAAGGCATAAAAAGGGGGAAATCGAGTGAAAGACATAATGCCATAAACTTATAAGTGGAAAAATTAGTCGTTGTAGACATAGTTAGGGAGGAAATTCCCCCTTTGGGTAGTCAACTTAGGAATGGAAAAGAAACACGATGGGACATGGCGTGTGTGCATAGATTTCAATGGCCTTCATAAGGCATGCCTAAAGGATTGCTACACATTTCTCGAAATCGACAAAAATATCAAGTCACTAGAAGGGTTCAAAGGGAATAGTTTATTGGACGCATGAAAAAGCGTACCACCAAATCCACATTGCAGAGGACGATGAAGAGAAAACATCTTTTCACACGGACATGTGACATATTGCTACATAAAAATGCCATTTAGACTAAAAAACATGATGCAACCTACCAGCACATGGCGAACACGATCTTTAGAAAACAAATTGGCAAAAACATTAAAGTATACATTAATGACATGGTGATAAAATTTTGAGAATATGAGATGTTCCTAAAAATTTTTTTGGAAACATTCGTCAACCTGAGGAAAGCGAACATGTAGCTAAACCTAGATAAATGTGTGTTTGGAGCGAATGAAGAAAAATTCCTAAGATACATGGTAACCCAGGAAGACATACAAGCTAACTCGAATAATGTACAAACATTTGTGCAACTATGATATCCAAAATCAATCACTGAAGTCCAAGCATTAAATGGTAGACCGGATGCGTTAGGAAGGGTCCAAGCAAAACCAACCGAAAAATCACTTCCTTTTTATAAAACATTTAAAGGGTCCATCTCTAAATAGAATTTTCACTATAGCCAATAAGCAGAAGAAGCATTGCATAGACTAAAAGTTTCGTTGGCATGCTTACCAACCCATGCATTATCAATACCTTGTGAAACCCTATCCATGTATCTAGCAGCAACAAAGGAAGCCATAAACGCTATCCTCGTGTGTAACAGGGATAATACGCAAGTCCCAATCTACTTTGTCACCTACATGCTCCAAGGAGTAGAAATATGTTATATGGGAATAGAGAAACTGACATTGTTCTTGATACACATGGCGAGACAATTAATAAGATATTTCCAAGCACACTGAATAGAGGTGTTAACAAATGAGCTAATCATGTAAGTTCTGCTCAAACCTGAAAAGTCAGGAATAATGGTAAAATAGACAGTAGAGTTTGGGGAACATGAAATAGAATATCGACCGAGGACGACAATCAATGGACAGACACCAGCTGACGTCATTGTCGAAATAATGACAGACGCTCATACAACAGAACCAACCCCAACATGTGAATCAATCAAAGCAATGGAGCAAATTAATGAACAACCGCGAAATCAGAAAAGATGAATGAATATTGTACACAAAAGGGTACTTAAGTAATGAATGGGCAGGGGTTGGTCTAGTCTTGACAAACCTATACGAAAATAGATAACATACACGTTACACATAATCTTTAAAGCATCTAATAACAAGAGATAAGTGAAATCGACGACTGTAAAAAGCAAACCAGTCAGAAGATTTCCTTATACAATAGAAATACTGAAACAATAAAACATTTAAAGACACGTGATAAGCAACGCCAAAGCTATAACCTTGACCACAACATTTGGGCACAATTGTAGGAAATAAATGTTATAATGTTCAATAATATCCACAAAAAACCGTGCAGGCGACAACCGAAGTCCACATTGGAAATATTATAAGTAAAAACCAACCTTACCAGTAGGAGGCTGGGTAATATTTGAAGAAGACGAATAAACAAACAGTTGTGTAGAAGACGATAATAGTTGACCACAATCGACTCAATAAATCAGTGTCAACATTAGACTTACAAGTATCAATATTGGTCCCTATGGTTGATGAAAATAAGAAATGATAAGTACGATGAGAAAAAGTGAATGATAATGCCTAAAGGGTTTAAAGCCATACATGATGAACCATTTAATATGATGTGATAGAAAAGTTAATAATAAACTTCTCTACAAGCAGCGATGTGACAGGCCCATAACAACACTGGCACAAGTCACGTCCAAACAATAACCACAAACATGATGATTTATCCTTTTGACTGGGGGATTAATAGAGGACTTCACCAGAACAACTCGACATGCCAAATACCAACACCCGGCCATGACAAGCAAATCCTGCCCAATGGTTATTCAACTTGCCTACCCTTTAAAGGCCCATGCCTAATCCATCCGACTTGACAAACCAACAAAAGAATTCAGAGCAATAGACATAATCCTAAAAAGGATGAAAAATGACATATTACACAAAGAGGATGATATTATAATATACAATATACGATACAACCAAATCAATAGAAGAAGGGAGAAACCAACCAACCCAGACATAATTTAAGAGGTTATCCAATAGACATCGCCTTGCTTATATATATGAAACAGAAAGGTAAGTCCAACATAGAGGAAAGAAATTAGTAATACCAATACCTAATTTCTAACTTAGACATCATAGAGTATTATTGGGAGCATCATGGTAATACTTCTGACCACCTTTACTTTTATTTGCAGGGAATCTCGTTAATCTCACTATGCTTGACATCTCCATCACCATTCGACCCAAATACTTGACCCGACCAACAAACGAGGGAGCATCAAATATTTATGTATGTTGATCACCATGAAAAATATATAATAGACTGTATTGTAAGATAAAGGATTGAACATGATGAAATCGATTGTAGTGATGCTGAACAAGATGATAAGGATGTGGATAATGAATATGAAGATCAATCAAGAAGTTTTTTCTGGTGATTCCTCAACGGAACACGAAATCGATGATGAAAAAAATACCAACAAAGACTAGCCACGAGGATTCGTTGTTGAATGCACTTTGTACAAATCTCAACAAAAGTCAAATTGCACAAGTAGTAGAATAACAATTTCCCAATTCGCGACCATGTGTTAACTTGAAGGTCAATGATCCAAATTTGTATAATGTGATTTTAAGACAAATAACAACCAAGAGAGCTATTTACAAACTATTCTGTGGCACATGGATATAATTACCAATATGAGAGGAATGATAAAGATCGAGTACATGTGCGTTGTGGGACACCAAAGAAAGACGAAGAATATCGGGCCTTTGAACTGTAGGCATCATGGATTAACTAGGATTAAAGTCTACCAATTGAGTATTTAGAAAATAACCATGACTATGCAATAATATTTCATGGTTGATCACTTGTTACTAATAGATAAGTTTGCAAAAAACTATGAAATAAATATACTAAAGATCCAACAATGAGTATACAAAATGTGCAAACTGATATTGATAAGAGGTTTAATTTAAAGACAAGTATGGGGTCATGCAAATGAGCCAAAAAAAAAATTGCTTTATTAGAGATTGAAGGTTGTTTTGAAGAGAACTACTTCAACCACTTATTTTTTTTTTCAATAGTGTAAAAGATGAGTGTATAAAAGGTATTATATGAGTTATTATCTTGGATGGGTGTTTTTTGAAGGGTGTTTGTCAATAGGAGTTGCTTTCAACAAGATGTGATGCAAATAATTACATCTACCCAATTGTGTGGGTTGTTTGTTCAATCGAAAACAAAATAGATAATAATGGTTCATAAAGTACTTGATGGAAGTTACAACTATGGTTATTGGTACTTGTAATGGAATAACCCTCATATATGACCAACGTAAGGTATGAATTATCATTGGTTGTATTTGGTTGCGTGCTTTGATACTAACTAACTTTCTTTGTCATAATAAACTTGTGACAACTAAAATTTTCTTGAGTATATGAATTTATTTTTTTGAAAAATCAAATATTTTATATGTACATAAACTTGTCATATTAGCCTTATAGTATTAAGAAGGTAACTTATAATAGTAACATAGGAACCCGAGTAGTAATGAAATCGCATAAAGGACTAAAAGCGAAAATTTTATTGAGCTATCTTGAAAAATTAATATCTCAAAATCTAACAGAAATTAGGAAGAGGTTATCAAGATGACTTTGTTAGTATTTGAGATAATAAAAATATAAGAAAAAGACTCGGGCCATTTGGAGTTGTAACGAAGGAGTTGAGAAGGTTTTAAAATGGCCCAAAAGTGACAAAAATGACCAATGAGTCATTTTCAAGGGTTAATAACAGAAAATACATCAAGATACAGACAAAGGTCAGTAGATGAAAGTTGTAGAGCTCATTCTCAGCTTTCTAAAGGTGTAAAGTATGTAACATTTGGACATCATATGAATGAGTTATGCCCTAGTAAAGTCAAGGAAGAATAAAGAGAAAAGCTGAAAATTTCTCTAGACTAAGAAGACTCGTCTTAGTCTTATAAAATCAAGTAAAATTTAGACTAAGAAGACTTGTCTTAGTCTTAAGTCTGGAATAAGGGCAATTTCGTCATTTCCCATTTAAAAATCAGCCAATCAGTTCTTTTATCCCTCTGTGACCTGCGTGATACCCCAAACACGTCTTCCCCTTTTTCTTTTACGCCAAATTGAAATCAGAAGAGGGAGAGATCGAGAAGCAAAGACACGCACACACTCTTGTGTGCGATTCTGATCGGGAAAGGAAAATCCGCCGGCCTGGTCAGTAATTTTCGAGTAGAGGGTCACGAGGAGGAGCTTTGCCCAGTAGCTATCGGCAACAGCAAGGTAGAAGACGCAGGAACAGTGCCATCGCACCATTTTCCGGCGATTTTCCGGCGAGGGGTCATCAGCGGCCGGCGGGAGCTAGAGGGTGAGCAAGGAAAACTTGTGCTTTGTCCATTTTCATGTTTATATTACTTCAGTTTCAGAAATTTTGAACTTTGGGACAGAAATTGAAAGAGGGGTTAATTGATTTTCAAACCCTAGTTCCTAAATCCGAAAAATTTACACATGCATGTCGAGATTGAGCATAGATTCTTGTTACTATCACTGTTGCAAGTCAAAAATCACACATGGAATGAAAGTATTGAGTATTGGGTTTGAGATCATTGTTGCATGTTTGAGAAAAGTTGAAAAGATGAAGAATTTTATGGTTCTATCACACTGATGAAAAAGTTCTGTTAGATATAATCTGATTTTTGGTTGGATTTTTACATGCATGTTAGCAAAAGGTTGACTAGATGAAGAATCATGGAATATCTATCACTTATTATGGGGTTTTTATCAATATTTTTTGTTTTGAGCTGGTAATTGCTAAAATAGATGAAATAAAGTTTCAATATACATGGATGTTAAACATTGGAATTGAAGAATGATGGAATGGAATTGGCATGATGGAATTGCAATCTCCTAGATTAAGAGTGTGTAAAGAACACACCGTGTTTAAAGTTGAGAATTTTAGTTTATACATATATTGAAGTCGATAATTTGGAAAGTTGAATAATTAGCTCATAAAATTCATACTTTGTGGACTTAAGAGCGTTTAACTTATTAATTGACTAAAATTGAACATTCCTAGAATAACACTAGTTTGAACTAGTTTGAAAAGAGTTATATGAATTAGACTTGTGTAACATACGTGGTATGTTAGTATTTGATTATTATACTAATCTTCTATATTATCAATATAGAAGCTAAGGAGTGTGCAGAAGCAAGTAGAGGCAAAGACTAGCGGACCGAGGTGAGTACATGTGGCATTTTCCCTCCTTGGGTACATGGCAAAATGTTTTTATAGTTTACGTGATTTTCGAGTATGAAATGTTATGCAAATTTATTTACCTATGACATGATTTTTTTAAAAGTCTCATACTATGATTTGAAAGCATGATTTGGCAATCAAGCCATAACGATTTGAAAGTTATTGAAAAGTATTTTTGGCAGTATGTCACAATTATTTGAAAGCAAGATTTGGCATCAAGCCTAATATGTTTTGGAAAGTGTGATTTGACATCAAATTGAAATGGAAGTGAAAAGATTGGTTTGTCACTAGCCTTAATGTGATTTTAGCAAGTAATTTGATGTCAAACCATATTATGTTTACTTTTTATGACTGGTATTTAAGATATGAATGAATGCAGCTATGCAAGACACTATGAACAAAGAACATGATTATTTGTGCCCGGGCCATGATGTTCCCATAACGGAACCTAGAGGAATCTACTGGGGTGGTACCAACCCTGTCGCGAAGTAGATGTCCTAAAGCTTATGATGCTAGGATGGACTGATTTCGTTCTTTCCATCTTAGCCTAGACTTGGGGTATCACTTTAAGTGATTAATGCCCTAAGTATAAAAACCTATTTATGATTGATTACCAGTCCAGCTTAAATAAATAAAGTTTTATGATGACAGCTTATTATTAAAAGCTTACAAGCAAGATGATGACATGTTTCAGTTAACAGTTTTAAATGTTTTTAGCAAGAGATATGATATGCTTGATTTTAAAGGCTTTGAAAAATATTTATATCAAGCTTTTAAATGTTTTCAGCAATAGATATGATATGATTTGGTACAAAGATTTTGAAAACGATTCATATTATACTTTTAAATGTTTTGGAGTCTAAAACCCATGTAGCTCACGAGACATTTTTGTCTTACGTATTTCATTTCTATGCCATGTATTCCAGGTCCAGGTTCGCAAGAGTAGGATGACAAAGTGAAATGCTAGATATGTTTTGGGAAGACTAGATGGAGTGGAGCTAAGCATATCTCTCATCTTTTGATGTTACGGTTTAATCCTTCTCTGCTTGCTATGGTTTGTTTTGATATAAATTCGTAACGCCCGTGGTTGTAAACTTGTAAACTAAATGTTTGGTTGGACTTTATTTTTGATATTCATGTCTTATAGACATGAAGTATAACAACCATGTTTAAGCGATAGCACCATTGTGCTTTTAATGTTGTTATGTTTAAAAAAAAAGGACAAATTTTGGGGCGTTACAAAACTAATGTAAGCTATCAGATAAGTGATACCACATGCCAAACATTGCTAATGTGACACGCACATATACATGCACTTTAATAAAATATTCAAAGGTTCTTTTTTTCAAAAAATGTTTTAGGAAGTAGTAAAATCAACAATTGAACAATCATTTATGTTCTTTATGAACTAGATCAAGGAAGTCAGTGTTGATGCCTACAATTACTTGATTGAGAGAGTTCTAAGAGCTTGGTCAAAAGCGTCATTTGAAATTGATATGACATGCAATACAGACGACAATGATGCCTCTCAGAGTTTTAATTGTGCAATTGTACACAATAGTAAGAGTCGAATTATTGCAATTTTAGAAGAAATTAAATTTTATTATAGAAATGATCCATATAAAAAACCTTAAAGAAAAAAAGGGATAATAATGTATGCGCCTCTACCAGGTCGAAGTCCGATAAGCTTAATCAGGCCCAAAGGTACCCGATTCTTGAAATGTACATTGTATATGTACCAATTATGTATGGTAGGGATGAGCATATCGTCTGAAAAAACCGAATCGAACCGAAAACCGACTGAAATTGAACCAAACCGGGTATTCGATTTGGTTTAAAAAAATGCTAATTATGTTTCAGTTCGGTCCCCGAACCATGCTTACTCTTAGCACTACACCTAATCATGAAAAACCGAACCGAATCGAAAATGACCATAACCAAATCAAACCGGGACCAAATATACATATTCAGTTCGAGATTTATAGGTTTTAAGAAATTCTATTTCGGTTTCGGTCCAATTCAGTTTCGATCCGGTTCTCATACCACGCTCACCCTTAATGTATAACCTTTTAGTAGATTGTTTTAACTTATTTAATCAAGTACTGATGTGTGCCTACAAGTAGATTCTAACAGTTTAAGGCTAGATATAACAATGAATCATTCATTGTTGACTTATACATTCTAACCTCTTTCTCAATCTCTTCAAGCATCAATTTTTGTTTCTCAATTAGTTCCTTATATGATGGTACTTTCTTATGCACATTGAGACGAAGACGGTGATAGCGGGTAGTTAACTTCGGGTCTACCCAATCGAAATATTCGCAATTTCCTTTGGCTTCTAGAAGTCAAAAAGAAATTTAGGGCAAACATTCTAAAAAAGATGTTATAAGATAACCACTTACCAGATAATTATAACAAATATTAGCCTCCTACCCGACTTCCACTAGCTTTCTACAGAAACACAATCCTCGAACGTTAATGGAAGACCGAGATCCCAAATTGGAGCTCCCGAACGAAGACGAAGACATGACGCTTGCACACAGATTATATATAAGCGCGATCGTCTTAAATCGATGTCCCTACTTCTACGAGCTAGGATGATTATGCATACAACTAACTTGGAAAAAAAAAAGCGAAATCATTAGGTCATGGGCTATCACCAGTCTAACGAGTTCAACGACCTTTTAAATAGAACAAAATCTAGTGACTAAACGAGCATGAATACAAAAGTTTATTGCCTAATTTCAATTGTAGTCTAAAAGAGAAAAGGAATACGACACCGTATGACATTTTCCGTGTATATTTTAACGTACTACGCACACAAACACAACCGTACCGCTATATAATAACTACAACAACAATTAGGGTTTTTTTAACCCTCTTTCTCTTGATTTTACTTCCCCCATCGACAAATTTCTCTGTATACACTTCTACAATCACCGTTCGCCTTTCTGCCGATTGTTTGAATTGAATTAAAACACTCACATTTATCTTTAATTTATCGATTCCAGCTCTCAATACTTCTTATTGCGTTTGTTAGATTTTGGGTTGATTCGGGTCATTCATTTGATAAATCGGGTGCTATTTTGTGTGATTTGTGAACGACGATGATAAGGGTTCAGTATTTCTTCGATCGTCGTTGATCGTTGGATACGAAGGGGGGTTTGGGGTTTTGTATGGAAACTCGTAGCCGGAAGAGGGCGGAGGCCACCTCATCAGCCCATTCTTCTTCATCATCCGGCGGACCTACCACTCGTTCCAACAAACGCACTCGTCTCTCTACTACCACCTCCTCCTCCGCCTCAGCCGCAGCAGCTTCTAACATCGTCGCTCAATCCGTTTCTACTCGTTCACGCGCTTCTAACATGGAAAATTCCACCAACGAATCGTCCGGGTCTGGGTCGGGTCGTGGCCGTCGTAACAGGAAGAATACTAATAACCAGAATATGGTATCGGATAGGGATAATTCGGAAAAGGGCAAAGAGAAAGAACATGAAGTTAGGGTTAAGGACCGAGACAATATCAACAGAGACAGCCCTTATGGACTGAATATCGATATGAGCGCTGATGGAGGTGACGACGACGATGATGATAGCGAGGGCGGTGGTGTCGGGATTTTGCATCAGAATTTGACTTCTGCAAGCAGTGCACTTCAAGGTCTGTTGAGGAAGCTAGGTGCAGGGTTAGACGATCTGCTTCCTTCATCAGCAATGGCGTCGGCCTCCTCATCTCATCAGAGCGGTCGTCTAAAGAAGATCCTTTCAGGTTTGCGTGCTGACGGGGAAGAAGGAAAGCAAGTCGAGGCTTTGACACAGTTATGTGATATGCTTGCTATTGGGACTGAGGATTCACTTAGTACCTTCTCAGTCGATTCTTTTGTGCCTGTCCTTGTTGGGTTGCTTAATCACGAGAGCAATCCTGATATTATGTTGCTTGCAGCAAGGGCACTCACACATCTCTGCGACGTGCTACCATCTTCATGTGCTGCTGTGGTGCACTATGGTGCTGTTTCTTGCTTCGTTGCTAGGTTGCTTACCATTGAGTACATGGACTTGGCTGAACAGTCATTGCAAGCTCTTAAGAAGATATCTCAGGAACACCCAACTGCTTGCTTGCGAGCAGGAGCACTAATGGCAGTGCTCTCTTATCTTGACTTCTTCTCAACAGGAGTCCAGCGTGTGGCATTATCTACTGCTGCAAACATGTGCAAAAAACTCCCATCTGATGCAGCTGATTTTGTCACTGAAGCTGTTCCCTTATTAACAAATCTTCTTCAGTACCATGATGCCAAGGTGTGTACTGTGTAGTGTGTACTACAAGTTTCTGAATTTATCCACATAGTATTTGTTTACTAGCTTCTTCTCATCTCATTCTGATCTTTTGAGTATGCATTCCCTTTCTAGGTTTTGGAGCATGCTTCAGTTTGTTTGACTCGAATTGCAGAGGCTTTTGCATCATCTCCTGATCAGCTTGATGAGCTTTGTGTCCATGGATTAGTTAAACAAGCAGCTACTATCATTTCAACCAGTTGTTCTGGAGGTGGACAAGCATCCCTGAGTACATCTACATACACGGTACGGAACAAATTTGCTATTGTTTGGAACATGGTTTTGCTATTCGGGTCTTTAGTCTTTACTCTTTATTGCTTAATCTGAAACTTTACAGGGTTTAATCCGATTGCTATCCACATGTGCAAGTGGCTCTCCTTTAGGATCCAAAACTTTACTCCATTTAGGGATCAGTGGGATTCTCAAAGACATATTATCAGGTTCTGGTCTTGTTACAACAATGTCTGTGTCACCTGCCTTGAGTAGACCACCAGAGCAGGTAACGTAAATTTTCTTTATTCATCTTTTCTTATTCACTCTTGAAGCTTTTTCTTGATTTATGATTGTTTCTTTTGGTATATAGATTTTTGAGATTGTGAATTTGGCAAACGAGCTTCTTCCTCCATTGCCAAGTGGCACAATAACTCTTCCAACCAGCAGTAATATATATGTGAAAGGGTCTCTTTTAAAGAAGTCAAATGCTGGAAGTTCTAGCAAACAAGAAGAAACAAATGACGGTGCACCCGAGATTTCAGCTAGGGAGAAGTTGTTAACTGAACAACCTGAGCTTTTGCAGCAATTTGGGATGGACCTTCTTCCTATTCTGATTCAGGTTAGTTAAAAAGAGAGATAGTGGTTTTTTTTATGGAAACAAACTGACATTTTCTTGATTTTGTTACAGATGTATGGTTCAAGTGTAAATCAACCTGTTCGTCACAAATGTCTCTCGGTTATTGGGAAGTTGATGTACTTCAGCACTGCTGATATGATTCAATCTCTACTTGGCGTCACCAACATATCAAGGTGATTACATCTTTGGTTTATGAGTAAATTACATTTTTTTACCCTATGCTGTAGTGATTTTCTTTAGATTTGGTCCAAGTAGGAATCTTTTTCCATTTTGGTCCCTATTTCACTGTTTAACAGCCCAACTGTTAGGTTTGTGACAATACAATACCATTTTATCCCCCTGTCTTCTCCATTAATGTCAAACTGGAACAATGTAATTTACCCTTTATTTATTCAGTTGGTGTAAAAGTTTTAACATTATATTCTTTTTTTAATACGAATGAAGTTTCTTGGCGGGTGTTTTGGCATGGAAGGACCCACAAGTCTTGATACCCTCCCTTCAAATAGCAGAAATCCTAATGGAAAAACTCCCAGAAACCTTCAGTAAAATGTTTGTTCGAGAAGGGGTCGTCCACGCAATCGACACGCTCGCCACGTCATCGGGTAACACTCTTTCCCCACCATTATCAAACGAGAAGATTAACGATTCTATACCTGGATCATCATCCTCACGCTCAAGGCGTTATCGCCGCCGCATTACCTCCAATACAGATAATTCAAATCCAAACACACCCGAAGACTTCAAAACCCCGGACCCCACAACAACCTCTCTCGACCTGCCACCTGTCAACCCCACTCTCCGCGTCTCCGTCAGCACAACCGCAAAAGCATTCAAAGATAAGTACTTCCCTTCCGACCACGGAACCGTCCAAGTCGGGGTCACAGACGACCTTTTACACCTCAAAAACCTTTGCAAGAAACTCGGGGCGCCACTCGATGATCACAAGACAAAGTCAAAGGGAAAGTCAAAAGCTTCCGGAAACAACAACCGGTTCGTTGACTTTTCACCCGAAAAGGAAGAGAATCTCTTAGGAGTGGTAACCGAAATGTTAAGCGAACTCAACGGGGTCTCCACATTTGAATTTATCGGAAGCGGGGTTGTGTCCGCTTTACTAAACTACTTTTCTTGCGGTAATTTTTCAAAAGATAAACTCTCGGAACCGAAACTTAGACAACTCGCGATTAAAAGATACACAATGTTTATCCAAGTCGCGCTTCCCGCGACTATAAACGACCCGAAGCGGGCCCCGATGACTGTTTTGGTTCAAAAGCTACAACATGCGTTGACTTCCTTGGAACGTTTTGCGGTTGTGTTAAGTCACACCTCGCGGTCAAATACCGGAAACACGCGTCTCGGTGCGTTGTCACAACCGTTTAAGCTTCGGCTTTGTAGGGCCCACGGGGAAAAAACACTCCGTGATTATTCTTCAAATGTTGTGCTGATTGACCCGTTGGCGAGTTTGGCGGCTGTGGAGGATTTTTTGTGGCCACGTGTGCAGCGTAGTGACAAAGGGGCTGTGTATGTGGGGAATTCGGAGTCTGGGACGACAGGTGGTGGGGCGGGTGCTTCGTCACCATCGACTCCTGTCTCCGCAACGACACGTCAGCAGTCCACGAGGTCTAGGGGTTCGATTAGTATAGGGGATAAGAAGGAGACGACACCATTGGAGAAGAATGCGAGTTCTTCAAAAGGGAAAGGGAAGGCGGTTTTGAAGTCGGGTCAAGATGATGGGAGAGGACCTCAGACTAGAAATGCTGCCAGGAGACGCGCTGCTTTGGATAAAGATGCTCAGATGAAATCTGTTGATGGCGGGTCCACTTCTGAGGTTTGTTATAGCAACTTACTTTTGTTTTTCAGTGGTGTAAATTGTAATTTTTTTTTTTTTTTTTTTTTTTTTGTTTGGTGTAGGATGAAGACTTTGATATATCACCGGTTGAGATCGATGATGCATTAGTGATTGAAGAAGATGATATTTCTGAGGATGAAGATGAAGAGGATGTATGTTTTAATCAATAAATCCCAACCTTTTTTAAGTAAAAAAAAAAAGAAATTATTAATGATTTTTGTTACTTGTTACTTCCAGGTGGTAGGAGATGATCTTCCCGTTTGCATGGCAGACAAAGTCCACGATGTTAAACTACCCGAATCCACAGAAGAAAGACCTAACGACACACAGACAAATCCTGCTTCCGGTTCAAGCAGCCGCGGAACCGGAATCCGCGGTTCCGATTCTGCCGATTTCAGAACTGCGAATTCCTTTGGTTCAAGGGGTACGATGTCGTTTGCCGCTGCAGCCATGGCCGGGCTGGCATCAGCAAATGGGCGGGGCATCCGGGGCGGTGGTCGGGACCGCCACGGGCGACCCGTATCTGGATCCAACGACCCACCCCGGTTGGTATTCTCATCAAATGGAAAGCCACTCAACCGGCATTTAACAATCTATCAAGCCATTCAAAGACAACTCGTGCTTGATGAAGACGATGATGAACGATACAACGGGAGTGATTTCGTGTCTAGTGACGGAAGCCGATTATGGGGCGATATTTACACGGTTACATACCAACGAGCCGATAATTCATCTCCAACCGTGGGGTCCACAACCCAAACTAAATCCACCAAAACCGGTTCGGGTTCCGGTTCAAGTTCAAACTCCGACCCACGGGCCCATCAAATGTCTCTTTTAGACTCCCTTTTACAAGGCGAACTCCCGTGTGATTTGGAGAAAAACAATCCTACTTACAGTATTCTATCTTTACTACGTGTACTAGACGGATTAAACCAGCTGGCGCCACGGTTGCGTGTCCAGTCAGCAACCGATAGTTTCGCAGAAGGGAAAGTTTCAAGTCTAGACGAATTAAACGTGACGGGAATCCGGGTCCCGTCAGACGAATTCATAAACGGGAAATTAACTCCCAAACTTTCTAGACAAATTCAAGATGCGCTTGCTTTATGTAGCGGTAGTGTTCCATCATGGTGTTATCAGTTAACAAAAGCCTGCCCGTTTTTATTTCCATTAGAAGTCAGAAGACAGTATTTTTACTCAACCGCTTTCGGTTTATCGCGTGCATTAAACCGACTCCAACAGCAACAAGGTGCAGATGGACACGGGTCGATGAACGAGCGGGAATTCAGGGTCGGGAGATTACAACGCCAGAAAGTCCGTGTATCCCGGAATCGGATTCTTGATTCCGCTGCTAAAGTAATGGAGATGTATTCGAGTCAAAAGGCGGTTCTTGAAGTGGAGTATTTCGGTGAAGTTGGTACCGGACTCGGTCCGACTTTGGAGTTTTATACTTTATTAAGTCACGACTTACAAAAAACGGGACTGAATATGTGGAGGTGTAATTCTCCGGAATCGGATGTTGACCATGATGAAAAGAAAGTTGACCTGATTTTAGCACCTTTAGGGTTATTCCCGTGTCCTTTTCCTCTTACTGTTGATACATCTGAAGGTGGACAGTTTTATAAAGTGATGGAGTATTTTCGTCTTCTTGGTCGTGTCATGGCTAAGGCACTTCAAGATGGAAGGCTTTTGGACCTTCCTCTTTCAGCTGCTTTTTATAAGCTTGTTCTTGGACAGGTAAATAAATAACTTTTTTATTTTTTTTATTTTTGTTTTGTTTTGGATTGAGAGATGGAGATTGTTTTTTGTTACAGGAACTTGATTTGCATGATATTTCGTTGTTTGATGGTGAATTTGGGAAGACATTGCAAGAGTTGCAAGCTCTTGTGTCTAGGAAACAGTACCTGGAGTCTATACATGACAGGGGTGAAATGGTAAATTTGAGGTTTAGGGGTGCACCAGTTGAAGATCTTTGCTTGGACTTCACACTTCCTGGGTATCCTGATTTTGTTCTTAAATCAGGCGATGACAATGTACTTTGATTTTCCTTTTGTTATCTTTTTCGTTTATGGGTTTATGTAATTTGGTCATGAACTTAGGTTTTTTAAAATTTACAGGTGGATTTAAATAATTTGGAAGAGTATATTTCTCTGGTGGTTGATGCTACTGTCAAGACTGGTATCACAAGGCAAATGGAAGCATTTAGAGCTGGATTTAATCAGGTTATTTTCTTTGTTAACTATTTATGAAATTAGGAAATAGACAAAGAAATATCAAGCTAATGTTTTTATTACATAAATTTCAGGTTTTTGACATTTCTTCTCTACAAATTTTTTCACCAAGTGAGTTGGATTATTTACTATGTGGTCGCAGAGAGATGTGGGAGGTAAATTACTCATCTTTCTTGTAATTAAATACACATCTTTCCATGAAAATAAGATTTAATATAATTTTTTTTTTTAAAATCCAGGCTGACACGCTTGTGGAACACATAAAGTTTGATCATGGATACACTTCCAAGAGCCCAGTGGTGATTAATGTATGTCAAAATGTGCAAAATTTTTTTAAGGAAGAATTAATAATTTAATAAAATATATTGTCAAAATGTTATGTGTGTTTAGTTGCTAGAGATAATGGGAGAGTTCAATCCAGAACAGCAACGCTCATTTTGTCAATTTGTTACTGGTGCACCTCGCCTTCCTCCAGGTGGCTTGGCTGTGTTGAATCCTAAGTTGACTATTGTGAGAAAGGTAAAAGCTTTTTTAATTACATCTCTTGATCTTTAGTTTTTATTTAGTACATAACAAAAGATGTTTATAATTTTGTTTTTTTTATAAAAGAAAGTGAAAATGTTTTGTTTTCTGGCTTACAGCATTCTTCAACTTCAAACAACACGGCATCCAATGCGAGTGGAGTGTCGGAATCTGCAGATGATGATTTGCCAAGTGTCATGACATGTGCTAACTACCTAAAGCTTCCTCCTTATTCCACCAAGGTAAATAAATACTTTTAAAAAAAAAGTTTACTGCAATTTTTTAAAAGGTTAAATGCGAGAAATAACAACGTAATGATTATTGATTTTGTTATTTGCAGGAGATCATGTACAAGAAACTCCTGTATGCAATTAATGAAGGACAGGGATCGTTTGATTTGTCATGAATTATATCATCGTTTGATTTGAATTTGAAACTTCTAACGAAACTGTGTATAATTGTATCCCAAAAAATCAATCTTTTGAATCGTTTCTTAACTGGTGCATAATTGGGGCTACTCACAATAAAGGTTTCTTTCGGGGCCTTCCCCGATGCTTAAGGTCAGTTTTCTTTTTCTTTCCTCAAATCACTTGTAATTTCTCACCATTTTAATATTTTGTTGATTTAATTATTGAAATATCCACCGATAATTGAAATCTTAATTTGAATTGTTTGTTTTTTTGTTCAGTTGAAAAAGATTGGTGGAAAAGGAGGGTACCCGAGAGAATGAATGAAGGAAGTTGTTTTTTATTACAAGGGTTTTGTAAATAAATAGTGGAATGTCGTAAAACTTCTGCTGCTTATAACTTGTTCACATTTTGCATGCATTTTTACTTTTTAGTCTGCTTTATTTACATGGAAGTCGGAATTTTTGTCTTATACATGGAAGGCTGAATCATTTTTTCATGCAACTTTTGTTTGGAACGTGGTTAATTTCATATATTATTTTGCTCTTCAATCTCTTAGGCCTCATGTTACATTTCAGACCGCGATTAATGTTTGATTAAATAAAATTGTGAATTTTTTTGTTTAGCCTAAAAAGTCAAATATATATATTTTCAAAAAGGAAGGGGATGAAATGACATGTATTAAGCATTATAATGATCATAGATTATAGTTTGTGATGATTTCTCAGTTAATCGTTTAGTTAAAGCAACGTGAACTATGTTCTTGAGGGTACCGAGCTACATGTGAAGCAAATAAGTCGTAAGTCATTATGTGTGAATGCCTGTGAGAAAGGTGTTGTATTATTTTCATCCTCTAACCGGATAATACTCGTAAAAGGTGACCATAGATGAAAACCGTGGAACATTGTTGATAATGTGATGAATTCTATCTACGATAAACGTGTCTTGCTTGTTTGCCCAATTAATGATTGTTCTAAATAGAAAAACTTGTTAAAAACAAAAACTCAATGCTTCGGTCTCCTTTTTCGACGATGTGTCTTAATTCAAAGTCAATTAGGTTGGTTGGTTGCAAAATCCAATATGGTATTTTGTTTCGTAGTTATATTTGTTCATTTTCTAACATCTTGGTAATCTTGGTAATTTAATACAATTCGCCATCATAAAAATACTTGTATGTATGCTTTCTAACATATTATGGTGTATGTCATTTTTATAGGATGTCAACGTATATGGACTGCAAACAAAATACATATGTATGTTGTCCATGAATATGATATATGTATACGTGTGATGGTTGCATTACATATGCATTGTACATGGAATGCAAATAAAGTACTTTAACGTATATTGCATATTAGACATCTTGTTAACGATGTTGTTGGTATATTCGGTGTATATGGTGTAAATGAAGCAGTGAGGGAATTGATTCCACAAGCAGAGCATATTGATACATTTATGCTACTTTGAAAAATAAGTTTCAACAAGTTGTACTGAAAAAATTGTTTTGGTAGCTTCCAAATGCACAATGAAAATTGGTTTTGAAATAAGTGTGGTCTTCACTTTAAGCCACACTTACAACGTACATTTCTTTATCAGAATCGATTAATGAACCTCTAATTAGAAGAAAGTGACATCTTCAATGAAATTGATTGATCATTTTCAAAACGAAAGGAAGAAAAGAGAGCAAATAGCGGATCATGAGTTTGAACCGAAGGAACAAGGGTTATACTGATTTTGAATCGCAACTACAACGTTCATTTAAATTAGACCACATTGGACACCACATCAATGCCACGTGCATCCACGTGGCAAGTTGCAACTAGAAACCAATTGAAATATGCTCCAAATGCCAAGTGGTCTTAGTTTTGAGATTTTAAGATTTAAATCGGCTCAAATTGATGTTCATGGATTGCAAATTTTGACACTTTCATTACTAATCTTATCAATAATCCTATTTGATATATATATATATATATATATATATATATATATATATATATATATATATATATATATATATATATATATATATATATATATATATATATATATATATATATATATATATATATATATATATATATATATGTTCAAATACATCCAGCAATTATTGTGTGATTGTAGGACCAATTGTGGTCTAATCATTTATAAAGGGTATTATGGAAATCAATATTATAATTAATTAAAAATCAAATATATAATCTCAGGAACACGCTTTCTCACTCATCGAACCCTAAACACCCATCATCATGCTTACCCCCTTCCGCCATTTTCACTCCACTGGAAATCAATCGTTCACCGCCGTCATTTCTTGCCTTCAACCGCTCAACGTACTCGCAAATCAGCACCACCGCCGTCGGATGTTATTTAGCACCACCGTCGTTGCAAATGATTTTGACGGAAATCAGCAGCACCGCCGTCGCAAATCAGCACCACCACCGGCGCAAAGGATTTTGACGGAAGCGAGGGTTTGTGATTTTCAGGTCTAAGATTGAATGCTTGATCATTATCCGAGAATGGTTCATGTTTTTTAGCACTGTAAATTTTTTTTTTATCAAAATGCATTCTCTGAGAATGTCTTTGAGAATGGTTCATGTTCATTATCTGAGAATGGTTCACATTAACCACAATTGTTTAGTGAAAAATTGATCAGATAACACTTTCTTACATTTACTGATAAATATTCTCAAAGAATGAAAGTGTTGTGGTTTCCATTCTCAGAGATTGCACATGTGTTACTGTTACATATTATCACAGTGAACAATGAACGAATAACACTTTTTAAAAGCATTCTCAGATAATATTCATTCTCAGAGAATGGTTCACATTAACCTAGTTTCTTATTTTTTTTTACATATTCTCTATACATATTCACAGAGAATGGTTCATATTAACCCAGTTTCTTATATTTTTTTACATATTCTCGCATCCTGAAAATCCCCAATCTCGCATCCTGAAAAATCCTCAATCTTGAAGTCATGAACTGCTGCGTCTTCCTGCCATTGTTGATTTCTGATGCATGCACCTCTTGAAGAATGCGGACGCAGAAGAATTGTTCTTGTCGGAGTTGGATCGGAATATCGGATTGTAATTTTTTTGATCGTGTAATTGGATTCTCTAATGATTGAGTGTTATTGTAACCGATTACAAATCGTGTCCGTGATATTAACAAACTAAGATTACATGCCGTTGTTATAGCTTGAGTTATATTACTATTATATCCTTAATCGTATTTTTTAATTAAAATAATTAAATTCTTTAATTTTATTTACAAGAATGTCATTTGATCATATCCATTGATTCTCTCAATCTAACGGTCCAAATTATGTCCTACAATCACACTATAATTAAATAATATATTTAATACTAACTATATATATATATATATATATATATATATATATATATATATATATATATATATATATAGTTAATATATTTTATATTAACTATATATATATATATATATATATATATATATATATATATATATATATATATATATATATATATATATAGAGAGAGAGAGAGAAAGTTAGGTTCATATGAGACCATGAGATTTTGTGAGACGGGGAGACGAAATTTTAGCAATTCATTTTGGCTGTAAAACAAAAACAAATGCAAAATAAATGAAAAGAATTGAAATATATATATATATTTATTTATTATTTTCGTAATTTTTTTATTCAAAAAAAATTAGCGTTTTTGTTCATAATCTAGTAGAATATTACACTATTTTGTGTAATATTCTAGTAGAATATGCAACAACCAGCAACATTCTACTGAAATATTTTTTTGATTTTTACAGGTTTTTTTTAAATTTTTGTTTAGATAAAATAAATAGCGAAAATTAGTAGATTTTTTTAAACTCTCATTATTTTAGCATATTTTAATTTTTTTATTTTTTGATCTCCAAAATGAGTTGCAAGGATTGCGTTTCCCGTCTCACAAAATTTGCACGGTCTCATCTTTTTGATAAATTTTTTTTTTGTGATTTGCCCATTATAATAATCATATAAATATCAGTTTAATTTGATATTATTATCAAATAGTGATACATTACCTAAAATAATAACTTTTGATCGTCTTTCTAAGGCTGGAGGGAATGGTTGCCTATGAAACCATCGCCATCGCCTGCCACGTAGGATCCACGTAGGATGCCTACGAAATGGATTTTCTATGCCTCTAACTTGGAATGGTTGCCTATGAGATGCCTATGATTTTTTTTTGTTTTTTAATTTTTTGAATTCAATCCATAAAAATAAAAATTACATAAAAATAAAATTAAAAACGTTACATTAAAATTAAAAACATTATATTAAAATTAAAAACGTTACATTAAAATTAAAAACATTACATTAAAATTAAAAACGTTACCTAAAATTAAAAACGTTACATTAAAATTAAAAACATTAAAACAACGTCTTCAATCGAAAAAATCCGCTGTATCGTCCACCGGAGGCACGTTAAGATCCACATGATTAATGCGATATATATGTTCCATCAAATCTGCACGTAGCTCGTGGTGTTTGGCAATATCGCGTAGCTCCCGTCTTATTGCGAGGTACTCCCAGTAGCGGACCCAGACCAAAAGTTCAGGGGTAGCACACTAGTCTAATATTTTTCCGCATATTATATAATAAGATAAAAATTAGAAGTTAAAATTTCATTTAATATGATAAAATGACAAAGTGTCAGGCTAATGTACAAATTACATTCTAAAGATGACCTTTCCGATCTTTCATTTTTCGGAATCGACTCATCAAATTTTCTGTTTTAATAACCTATTGACCAAAGGAAAAGAACGATGTTTCCCTGTTTCCACCATCAAACGAGAAAGATCTGTATGTCTCTTCAATTAAGCAAAATTTTCATCACGTAGCAAATAATGATAATGTATATCAAGTTTACTGCTAAGATGAACTCGTTCCGATGCATTAAAATCATTTTGGTATATCTCACTTAACTTTAACAACTTTTCTTGAATTTGGTGCTTACTTCACTAAATCGATCCCCGAATTCTTGAAATTGTATAGCCAAAACCGTGTTACAAATCACAACTTTAAAATGATGTTGATTAGTGATATTAGTCGTAAGGTTTCTTGAAGTAACAAAAATTTCCAACATTTCCACAGTTGCAATATTATGTCTTTGACAAAAATAACATACTTTCTTCAAAATTTGTGGAAACCCATCATTTCTTAAGTCTAGCAATGCTTCATTTGTCCCTTTTACCAATGAAGCAGCTTCCAAAATATATTGGTCTTTTATTTGAAGATGTTTTGACAATGTTTCTTCGGATATGTCAAATTTTCAATTTTGGGAGCATTTTATAAAGTAACATTATAAATGCTCTCGTTATGTTCTCTAATCAAAGATAATAATTCTATGAAAAGTCCTCTAGAAAGAGAGGCATCTGACTCATCATGACCACGAATCAGTCACAAGAGGAATCTTCAGAGTTACGCACTTACGCTGGAATCGATCATACGTCCTTGCCTCATCAAGTCATCGGACTTGATATTTTCTTTTCCCTATTCTATTGAAGACTAGTTTAATTAGTGGCTCAAATCAAATTGTTAAGCCTCAATTACCAAAAATTGATTTGGGTTATTTTAATATAGTATTGAGTATTTTGGCTTAATTAGTTTGAACTACTAAAATGATTATTTCTATGATTATTTTTTTTCAATTAAACTTTAGTTTGAACATTTAATTTTAGACTAAATAATTCAGGGGTAGCACAATTTTTTTCCAGGGGTTGCACCTATATATAAAAAACGAAAATCGAAATTTTTGCTACTACTCCGAAAAATTTCAGGGGTAGCACGTGCTACCCCAGGCTACCATTAAGGTCCGCCACTGCGTACTCCGGAGAACCAGGAACTATTGGCGGATGACTGGTTGAAGCCGCGAGTTGCTCGTTTTCCACATACTTGCATATAGCCCGTCCCTCGTCCTCTAAAATACATAGAAATAAATGCCGCTCCATCCGAAACCGTCGGCGAAAATTGTACCGTGGGTAAACACAATATTCGTCAAAATAATGACGCATGAGAAGGGTGTGGGCTGCGGCTCGGTCTCTAAATATCCTGACTCGCGTACGCGGATGTGCACTTTGAACGGCATCGCCCTCCTCTTGTTGTTCTTCAAGTATGTCGATAACCCGTTCCATCCCGTGCAGCATCGCCAAACCAACGGGTACGATCCAGTCATCCGACATGATTTTGAGAGTAAAAACAGAGAAAATTTTGATGGTTTTGATATGGGTTTGAAGTATGTTTTGTGAATGGTTGTGTGTATATTTATAGTGTGAAACAAATTTATTTTTTTTTAAATTTTAAACAAACTAGCCGTTGTTGTGGGTGAGTTAGACAAAAAGTTTTTTTTTTTTTTAAATTTTATACAAACTAGCCGTTTACATTCATTTTAAAAGGGAAATAATTTTTTTTTATTAAGTATGCCGCCAATGTTTTCGCCTACGTCCGGATACCGCCCAGCTATGCCGACCACCAATGCCGCTAAAGCGGTATGGTGGATGCCGCCGGCATCAATTGCCACGGAGGATACCGACGGCATGGGTGTATCCATTCCGTGTAGTCTAATACTCAAAGTTCTATCTTCCCAACCTAAATTGGGCGGAAAAGTTTCCCACTGAAAAATATTTCAAAACTCCCTCCAAAACCAGCAAAATTTACACAAGGAACGATTACATCTATCTGACTCCATACAAACAGCATACTACGCAAACCCACTGAATCCATCATGTCAACGCACAGTGACGATCTTGATCTTCTTCTTTCACTTCAAGATAGGGTGCTAGAAACCCCTCCTTCATCTCCTTCTCCCCATTCACCCGGTAATAACCTATATTTTGTTATCTAATGTTAGCGTACTTTCTTTACCAGCTTGTTAAATTGCAAAATCAGTGTGTGTTTCGTCTCATTTTGTTCGGAGCAAGAGCACGACGCATGTTGCTATCCTTTTACCGTATCAGTGTGCGTTTTGTTGATTGTTCGATTTACAACAATAGCTCACTGATAGATCTGATAGACATTGAATATGGGATGCCTATCTGGTAAACCCTAATTTGTGTGTTTCGTTGTTCGATTTAGGTCAATGAACTTTAATTGCACACAACCTATTCTTTCACCATCTCCATATCCGTGGAAGTTTTGATATTAATTTAGGGCAAAACAATCAATCTAGTTTCTAATGGATTGCTTAAACTTTACAACATTGGATAACGTTTTTTCTCAGTCTCTTCGTGACTGCACTGCAACTTTTCTCAATTTCCAAGAAGTTCCTGATTATTGAACTCGGGCAGTTAATAAACAAGCTTGTAATCATTTGTGCTCATTTTCAAAAGTTAATGTGTAATCTCTCTCAACATCTACATAAATACAGGATATCTATCTGATGATGGATCCACGAGGCATAGGGGACATGGAGACATGTCCGTCTTCAGAACTGCTGTTGAAGACTGTCTAGATTATGATCCTCAACCCTCCAAGAAGCCAATCAAATCCAGCCATTCAAAGAGCTCAAGTGATGTTGAGGTTGAAAAATTCTCAGGTTTGAGAATCCGGTAGGTACCTTCTTTACAATCTGAAACACAAAACATGTACATATTAAGTTACATAGAAAACAAGCACACCCTAATAAAATTTCACACTCCCCTTTTTTTCAGGAATCAATTGGTCTCACGGACAGAATTGAGTGATCGATTAGCTGATATTCGTTTCGTTCGATTAACAGCAATAAAGTACATCATAACCCTCCATGAAAATTATCTTTTTCTTCATTACTTTGATCATTAAGTTTCTTTTATAACTTTTGTACTATTTTAGGAATCTTTTATCAGGGGACACTCTTTCTGGATGCTGGGCAACTGTTGGTGTTTTATGTGAGAAAGGGGAAATAAGGACTAGTTCAACAGGGAAGCCCTACAGCATATGGACATTCGGATGTTTAGATGAAAAAACTGTTTCCGTTTTTTTGTTTGGAAATACATACCAAAAGAATAGTAAGGAAGAAATTGGAACAATTTTTGCTTTATTCAATTGTGAAGTACGGAAGAATGCAAAATCGGTATGAGTTTATTATTTATAGTGATCAGTGAGATATTTTTTGAGAAATATTAATCTTTTTGTATCCTTTTTCTTTTCAGAAATCAGGATTTACTTTGACGGTTTTTTCTGCTCCACAAGTGTTAAAATTGGGAACTTCTGCTGATTTTGGACAATGCAAAACTTGTAATCAAGTTATCAACAAGTATGTGATCATAATTCTTTATAATTGATATATTTTTCAAAGTACAGTGTTGTAATATGAAACAATGAAAGTAGGATGCTATGGTAAACAAATCATCAAAAGTCTATGCTATTTCTTGCATTTAACCCTACTTTCATTTTTTTTTTTCTGTTTCTAGACGCCATGGAATATATTGCAAGTACCATACAAAGGTAACATCTATCAATCTTTTCTTAGCTTTCCAATATTTTTGACATATTATTTTTACTGACAAATTAAATATTTATTGATAATTTCCACAGAACGCATCAGAAAAATATACAACCACAAGAGTAGAATTCAGGGGAGGGTACAAAAACAATTTTGCATCTTTTACATTTCTATTCATCTAAATTATTTAACATTCCAAAAGACTGCACAAAAAAAATAAAATATAAAAAATGGCTCATTTTTCATTTTTTTAGGAATTTAAAAACAGCTTTCAACTACAAAGAGAGAATGCAGTCAGAAGGCATATACATGGTTGAAAACCAGACAAATGTACCAAAACCTGGACAGCCCATGAAAGTTCATTCTGTTGAAGGATTAAGAAAGGCCTTGAGGTTTAATTTTTTATTCCATATTAAAATTTTATATTTTTAAACAAGAGAAAAAAAAAGTTAAAAACATTACATGGCTTTATATGTACTTGTGTAACAGTAATGCAGGAAAAGTGACAACTAATGTATACTCGCAAGGAATACGATTTCTATCACAAGTTGCAGGTATTATTATATTACATTATTAATTTATTTTTATCATAATTTATTTTATAATGAAAATTTGATTTACAGGGAAACAAAGTACAGTTATAAACAAACCAATTCAAACCTCAGATAAAAGGTGAAATGTCATGATTCCTTCATTTATGTTTCTTTCTTTTTTAGGAAAGTTGGTGTCTTTCTAATTTTCTTGTTTTTTGGTTTTTGGATATAAAAGGAAATCATCGGTTGTGGGGTCAAATCCTCCCGAGGTCAAAACAAGTCAACAAGTAAACGCAAAGAGAGTAAAGATTGAAAAAGGTCAAACTTCAGCAGTGAAAGTCAAACAAGGGAAGGAAAAGACAGTTGAGTTAGAAATTGTTAGTTCAGATGATGAATCCGAGTCTTTCTTTTAAGACTTGTATGTGTTATTTCACAAGAAAACTGTTTGACTTTCGTTAGGTTGACTTTTTCTCCATTGAAATTTTGTGTAAATTGTAAGAGATTAATTATCTTGACAAGAAATTCGCTTCATTTTCATGCCCAATATGAAAATTTTCTACCATCGGGGTGACCTACTTCTTGAACATATGTCAAAAGTCAAAGTTCTAGGTTGACTTAGTTTACATTCATAGAATGACAGTGTTTGAAAAGTCAAACATAAAAGTGAATGTGGTTGGATAGGGTGGATGATTGATCACATGGAAAGTTGTTACTGTTAAAAGAAATACTTTAAATATTTTATAAGTGTGGGATCAACTTTGCATCATTTCCCCAACTAAGATCCATCTTTTGCTTTCTAGTGTTTCCCACTATTGGTTGTCTCCAACTTATTATATGTAAAAGTATGTAACTCCCTGCATATTTAAGCAAAGGTACGATTGATGAATAAACACATTACAAGATAACAATTCAGCTTCTTGTCTATAGCATCTCTATCATTTCAGCATTCTTCTTCTATATGAGTTAACATGGTATCAGAGCGGTGTTAGATTCTAAACCAACTCATCATCTACCAAATGGCAGAAGGTGAAAATTCAAACAATGATCTAGCTATACAGCTAGCAAATCTTATCAAACATTCCCAATCTCAAAACCCCAAATTATCCGACAGCCTACAAATCAACCTCAAACTCAATAGCCAAAACTACGCTCTATGGACCCGAATGATTCGGGTCGCTATAGGCGGAAAATCAAAAGCCCTGTTATCACACTTAACCTCAAACCCTCCAGATCAGAAGGATGGAAGATTCGAGCAGTGGGAACAAGATGATTTGGTCGTTTTTTCGTGGCTAATACAAAACATAGAACCAGTTCTTGCAAGTAACCTAACCGAGTATCCCACAGCAAAGTCACTATGGGATGCATTGGTGGTCACTTACAGCAGCGGGAAAGACAAGCTGCAAACTTTCAACCTTCATGTAAAAGCAAACGAAATTAAACAAAATGTTACTTCACTGGAAGACTTCTGGATTACTTTACAGGGGATATGGGGAGAAATCGAAAGAATCGATCCAAATCCCATGAAATGTCCAGAAGACATTCAAACATACACCCGAATCAGGTCTGACCAAAAACTGTTTCAATTTTTAAATGCTATTGATCGAAAATATGATTTTGTTAAACGAGATATCCTCCGATGGGATCCTCTACCAACAGCCGAAGCGGCTTATGCTGCTGTTCGGAAAGAGGCGGCTCACCAAAATATTTTGGGAACCGTTTCAAATGAAACTCAAGGGTTAGCGATGGGGCTGCTTACCTCCGATTCCGTTGGTGGTGGATTTGCCTCAACGGGTATCCGTCGACCGGAACACATCTCAAAAAACAACCGATTTCAGAAAGAAGACAAAACACACCTAAAGTGCGAGCACTGCGGGATGATGAAACACACCAAGGAGCAATGCTTCAAGCTTGTCGGGTACCCCGAGTGGTGGGTCGACGGGCACAAGAAGGGCAAATCGGTCACCGGAAAAAACGGAGGAGAGAGGGGTAAGGCTTCCGCCGCCGTGGGCAACAGCAACGCCACCATCAATGGCGACGGTAACCATGGCGGATTCGGAGGCATCGCAGCGGGAATCGCGAGAGTAACTTCACCTTCAAACCAACCAGTGCCTGTCACCTCCGCCGCCGTGAGCAACAACCGAGCCACTTCGAACGGCGACGGCGGATCGAGAGTCGGCGGATCGAAAGTCGGCGGATCGAGAAGCTTGGATGAGGTATCCCGTGAAGATTACGATGGCTTAAATGAAAACGCAGGTAACGGTATCACCTCCGCCGCCGTGAGCAACAGCCGAGCCGCTCCAAACGACGACGGCGGATCGAGGATCGGAGATGGGAGAAACGTTGTTGCAAGACCACATGGAGAAGATGACTGTTTTTGTGAAATCGCAGGTAACGGGAATAAGAGATTCCCGATTTTTAACCCTAAAACAACAAAAACCGATTTAGACCCTGAAAAAAGGAAAGTGTCAAAAAAATACCCCTGAAGCTTATTCCATGGTTTTTTATATATAGACAAGTTTAAAAAATTGCAGAAACGACCCAGAAAGTGGAGGAAGTGCAAATATAATGTTTTCTAGTGATAATATACGAAATAAAAATTGGATACTTGACAGCGGGGCCACCGACACCATGACTCATGAAATATCAGATCTTATTTCGGTATCCAAACCTCGGAAAGTACAAATACAAACTGCAAATGGTGAAAAAATGGAAGTTAAACAAGGAGGAACAGTTGAGATTTCTCCTATGTTAAAACTCTCTAATTGTCTCTACGTTCCGTCTCTATCCCAAAACCTGTTATCAATAAGCCATGTTACAAAAGAACTAAATTGCTCAGTTCTAATGCATCCCACCTTTTGTATCTTACAGGATATCAGGACGGGAGCGATCATTGGGCGTGGCACTGAGAAACAAGGATTGTATTATGTGGATGAGGTGACTCAAAATGGTACTGTAATGATGGCTCATGGAACCATAGAAAGAGAAGCATGGTTATGGCACAGAAGATTGGGTCATCCCTCTACGGGTTATTTACATACTCTATTTCCTAAACTGTTTCCTTCAAAAAATTTATCGTTGTGTGAGACATGTGTGTTAGCCAAAAGTCATAGACAAACATTCAAACCAAAAAACACCAGGGTTGATGTTCCTTTCTCACTAATTCATTCAGATGTATGGGGTCCATCACCAATCATTGGAGGACAAAACCTTCGTTTCTTTGTGTTGTTTGTTGATGACTGCACTCGAATGACATGGATTTATTTCTTAAAAAATAAATCTGAAGTTCTTGACAAATTCATTATGTTTCATACGATGATTCAAACCCAATTTCAAAAAAATATCCAGATTTTTCGATCCGACAATGGAGGAGAATTCGTTAACACCTCTATGAAACAATTTCTTCAATCAAAAGGAATAATCCATCAAACTACATGCCCACATACACCAGAACAAAATGGTGTGGCTGAAAGAAAAAACCGTTTTTTGTTAGAAATAACCAGAGCTCTTTTAATCGAATCAAAAGTTCCAAAAACTTTTTGGCCTGAAGCTCTTGCCACAGCTACATACCTAATAAACCGACTCCCAACCAATACTCTCAAATTTAAAACTCCTCTACAAACCCTATCTGGATTTGCAAAAATTCCCTCATTTCTTATGCTAGAACCAAAAATCTTTGGGTGCACTGCCTTTGTTCATATACCAAAGTCTCAACGAAATAAACTCGACCCGTGTGCGGAAAAATGTGTATTCGTCGGATATGGAGTGAATCAAAAGGGATACAGATGTTATAACCCCAAGACTCATCACATGTTCACCACTATGAACTGTGATTTTCTAGAAACAGAATACTACTATGCCTCCCAACATAGTGGTCAGGGGAGATAGAGTGTTCAGACGCACTAAGTTGGTTAGAATATGTTCAGGCAACATCAGAAGAAAATACCAACGAAATTACTCAAGAAAAATCTCACAACATATCCACACAATATACAAATCCTAACTCTAGTGCCGTCCCAGATCAGTCTCCCAACCTGACATCCGGGGTATGTAATACTCAGTTCACTCATACACCTGATTCTCTTGAACATGTTGAACTTGTTACCCCTGATCATGAAACTGCCATAGAACAAGAACAACTAATACAGTAACAACCAACAGAAAGATATATGTTACCTCCAAGAACTAACAGAGGGATTCCACCAAAAAGATATTCTCCAGAAAGAGAATCTCGAGGTTCCAGATATCCTATGGCAAATATGGCTAAAGGAAACTTGACTCAAGAAGCCAGGGCCTTCAATGTTGCACTATACTCTGACGAAATCCCTACCAACGTAGAGCAAGCCTTGAAGACAAAGAACTGGAGAAATGCAATGGAAACTGAAATAGAAGCATTAGCAAAAAATGACACATGGAAAAAATGTGTTATTCCAAACGAGAAGAAACCAGTGGGATGTCAGTGGGTTTTTTCAATAAAACATAAACCTGATGGTACTGTTGAAAGATATAAAGCAAGGTTGGTCGCCAAAGGCTATACTCAAACCTATGGAATTGATTATGCTGAGACTTTTTCCCCAGTTGCAAAGATTGATACTATTAGAGTCCTCTTATCCATAGCTGCAAATGAAGGATGGCCGCTACATCAATTTGACGTTAAAAACGCTTTTCTACATGGAGAACTAAAAGAAGAAGTCTATATGGAAGCTCCTCCTGGTTTCACGAAGAATTTCAAACCAGGTGAAGTTTGTCGCCTTAAGAAATCCCTCTATGGGTTGAAGCAGTCTCCTCGAGCATGGTTTGGTAGATTTACCTTAGCAATGAAAAATTACGGTTTCAAACAAAGTAACTCTGATCATACTCTGTTCCTTAAAAGGAGAAATGAACGTGTAACATGTTTAATTATCTATGTTGATGATATGATAATTACAGGAAATGATGAGGAAGAAATGGCAAAACTAAGGAAGAACTTATTCCAAGAGTTCGAGATGAAAGATCTAGGCCAGCTTAAGTACTTTCTTGGAATTGAAGTATTAAGGTCTACACAAGGAATTTTCATATGCCAAAAGAAATATGTTCTAGACCTATTAGCAGAAACTGGAATGATTGATTGCAAACCTGCAGAAACTCCCATGGTAACAAACCAAAAGTTGTATATAGACAACCAAGCAAAATCAGTCAATAAGGAAAGGTACCAACAAATCGTGGGAAAATTGATATATCTCTCACATACTCGCCCAGATATTTCATATGCAGTAGGGGTAGTTAGTCAGTTTATGCACCAACCCCAGGTCTCTCATATGGAGGCGGTATGGAGAATTATCAGATATCTCAAGAGAACAGCAGGGCACGGAGTGTTGTTTAAAGCAAACGGGCATCTAAAAACCCAGATCTATACTGATGCAGATTGGGCAGGAGACAAAGGAACTCGAAGATCAACATCGGGATATTTCACCTTAGTTGGCGGAAATCTAGTCACCTGGAGGAGTAAGAAACAAAAAGTGGTATCCCTTTCTAGTGCTGAAGCAGAGTTCAGGGGAATAGCACGAGGTGTCACAGAAGCTCTATGGATACGAAAACTTCTCACTGAAGTTGGCCTCTTCCGTACAGAAGCAATTAAGATTATGTGTGATAATAAAGCGGCTATTCAAATATCAGAAAACCCTGTACAACATGACCGAACCAAACATGTGGAAGTTGACAGACATTTCATCAAAGAAAAACTAGAAACTCAAATCATTGAACTACCGTTCGTTCGATCAGAAGACCAGATAGCCGACATCTTGACAAAAGCTGTAAATGAAAAAATTTTCAATAACTGTTTGGTCAAGTTGAATTTTGGGAATCCCACCATTCAACGTGAGGGGGAGTGTTAAAAGAAATACTTTAAATATTTTATAAGTGTGGGATCAGCTTTGCATCATTTCCCCAACTAAGATCCATCTTTTGCTTTCTAGTGTTTCCCACTATTGGTTGTCTCCAACTTATTATATGTAAAAGTATGTAACTCCCTGCATATTTAAGCAAGGGTACGATTGATGAATAAACACATTACAAGATAACAATTCAGCTTCTTGTCTATAGCATCTCTATCATTTCAGCATTCTTCTTCTATATGAGTTAACAGTTACTAACTCTATCTTGTGATTTTTTATATATAAAAATTGTTACTACAAGTTGTTTCCATAATTAGCATATGGGTGTACCATCTATATCAAATGACTAAGCAATTTTGTGGAATTACTCTAGAAAAAGTTTAGATGTACAATTTTGTGCCAAACAAATTAGGTATGTAAGTTGAAGGAAAAAGATGTGTGTAATGCACGTTTTAGTTTGGTCTTGTAGTTTATTTATGGACATCTACCGACAAAGATGAAACAAATAGGATGAATATGTAAAGTTGAAATAAAAAAAAATACACGTTCATGTATTTTTAGTCAAGTCTTGTAGTTTCTTTGCATAAATGCGTATTGATGATGATATAACAAACATACGTAGTCCAGGTCTTATAGATAAAATACATGGATAATCACAAAAATGACTAGTTTATGATGTGATTTTAAAAAAACTGATCATTATTTCAGAAAATTACAAAAATCACCATTGATTTCGTAAACGTGAAAAGGTGCAAGAGTTTCGAAATATCTTTCTTATGCAAAAAATACAAAGATTCTATTAGGTTTTACAACTCTCTACTTGCCAAGTCCCACAAAAGTTCCAAAATAGTTACTATTTTTATGTCCAAATTATATAAAAACCCACTACAATTTGCAATTTTTTTGTTTAACTATCGAAATTCTTTTTTCCATTGAGAGTTTGCTTTTTCTTTTTTCTTTTTTTTTTTTTATAAAAAGACATGTGCATAAAATTGAGTTAAATAAAAATCATTATTGTTTGAAGTTTGTTCTGTTTAACCATCTAAAAAATTTATTTTTATAACTCAACCACTATAGTTTTGGATTTTTTTAATGGAAAAACCAAATCCAACCTAAAAAAGCAAAAAGTGTTTTTTTCAATTGTTTTTGTAGTTCATTATTGAAAAAAACTCATAGTGGTTTTTGTGAAAAAAAATCTCTCAAAATATTAATCTGAAAAAAAAATTCTTTCGCAACGCAATTGCAATTTGCAAAGTACAATAGTATAAAAAATTTGGTCTCTTTATGTTATAAAAGGAGATGAAGCTTCATAGTCGGTCCACATAAACTCAACTTCCATTACATAATTTAATATCTTTATTCAAGAAGGCCACTAAAGATATAGGAGTATGATCTTACCTCTTTTTTCCTACTCTGAAGTGGCCGCCAAATAAGCATGTTCTTCTTATACACGAAGGCAATTCTTGAACCTAACCATGCATTATGCTATTTAAAAAAAAAAAGGAAAATGGCCAAAGTTTTTTCTTAATTAATTTCGCTGTAACTATCTTGAAATTTAATTAATAGTAATTAATTATTTTAAATTATTAGATGAAAACTTTCATTTAAGGGTTAAAACTTTTTGCCCTAAATTACAGGTGTTATAATTATCCTTCGTAGACTACATCTTAAAATTCATGGTTTCTAGTTGTTTATCTGATTTAGGATATGATAAAACATTCCAGTAGTTTGGAGGATTCACATTGGTCACTTAATTCTTCATCCGTAATGAGAAATCCATATCTTTGTGGTTGTTGAAAATCTCTACTAGATATGTGAATGCCTTTTGTTTGTCATGATTGCATTTTTTGTTTGGGCGCATGATGTTGTTCATTAGTGCTTTTAGAAGGTGTTTTTTGGCTCTTGAATTAAGATCTATATTACTCCTACTTGCTTCTTGTAACAAGAGACTTTTATCCAAAAACTCAACATTCATGGAAACAAAATATCAACCATGTTCATATTTTTCATGAATAATCGATATTTGGTTGGAAAATTTCAAAGCAATACACTACTATTGATCCAACTACAAAAGCTTAATTCATAGCAACATGTGATACAACTAAGGAAGATCCTTAAATGAGAAAACTCAAGAGTAATTGTTAGTTCCTCGAATGATATTGAACTATATTACGATAACACCTACACTATTGCTTTGAAAAAGGGTAACACATCACAATAGAGGCCTAAACACATACTTCAAAAGCATCATCCCATTCAATAGATAATTGATAGAGGAGATATAATGATTACTAAAGTCGAAATTAAAGCACAAACACTATGAATCCTTTGAGCAGGTTTCTCCCACAAGCAGTTCATGAGTGTCATGTAAGAACCATAAGAATAGGTTGCTAGAAAAATGGAATCAGTACTACATATTAAATCATTTTGGAAATGTAATGTTGAATTTCTATAATATGTTTTGGTTTATTGTGTAGTCATAATTACATTTCCATTACAAAACATCCTTATTGATCATTATCATGAGAATCATAATGAACTAACACTAAACCCCCTAGGTGTGTGACATGCATTAGATCTTTGGACCTTATGCATCATCAATGATTTTTATGACTATATTTTAGAGTCATGCCTCATAGAAGACATGATGTTGTAACAACACATAATCATAAAAAACAAAGTTGCAAAATTGTTCTTTAAAAGGACATCGTAGCAAAATACAACATTTAGCCCGAAATATGGAATTCATATGGCTTACCCAATTTTGTAACGTAAATAAACATATTCAACTAAAAATAATAAAGAAGTCATGAAAATAAAACGAATAATGAAATTGTTCATCAAGTTTCAAAACTGTTCTTGACCAACACATATTTTTGAAATACATTTTTAATCTACATACACTACTCCATTCCACTATATACCAAATTTAACATGTTCTTAAGTACTATATAATATTTATACATCACTTTAACAATGAAGCACTTTCAAAATAATAAAAACATGAGTTGCAAAACGGTTCTTGCAGTTTTAGAACAAAGTTTCAAAATTGCTTTTTGAAACTGAAATTTAAATATTTAGTTAGAGAAAACCTTATGTTTACGAGTATATACCGATTAAGTAAAGAACTAAAATCCTTTTTCTTTTGCCATATGAGACTGCAATTTACACGATTGGAGAGATTTCGTAACCCGAGTTGTGAGGTGCGATAAATAAGTTAAGAAAATATTATTTTTATCACAAATATTTACTAAACCTTTGCTTCCACTCACAATCCTGTTGGAATCTTAAGTGTCAAGTGGATACTTTTGATCCACCAACCAATTGTCAAGTGGACAATTGGTATCTAGATATTATTAAGCAAGTGGCTTTCTATGCAATATATATGCAGTGTACTATCAAGAGCAGTTTAGACACACCAACACATAGCAATATACACACATATATGTAATTGGTTTTTGAGTGATATTTCCAATTAATCAAAGAGTTATTTTGATATATTTGTGTTTTATACAATTGTGATCTTGAATTGGTATCAGAGCTTAAGTAAAGGGGCTTTGAATTCATACCCGGTGATCAAGAAGGACACCAGCAAAAGACATGTCAGAAGGAGATGGTGGTGATGCTGGTCCAACTCCGGAGAGACTCAAACAGATCGGATCAACCACAGTGACCTGTCCGATGCTCACATCAACAAACTACACCGTATGGTCCCTGCGTATGAAAGTGGTCCTGAGAATTCATAAAACCTGGACCATAATCGATCCGGGAGAAGAGAAGAACGATGAGAAAAATAACCTAGCAATAGGGCTATTGTATCAAGCAATTCCCGAAACCCTCATCATACAAATCGGCGACACTGATTCGGCAAAGACTTTGTGGGAATCGATCAAGGCTCGACATGTAGGAGCCGATAGGGTAAAAGAAGCAAGATTGCAAACCTTAACTGCTGAGTTTGACCGATTGAAGATGACGGAGTCGGAGACGGTTGACGGTTTCACCGGGAAAATGTCCGAAATCGCTTCCAAGTCATCGGCCCTAGGAGAAACCATTGAAGAATCGAAGATGGTGAAGAAGCTCCTCAAATCCCTGCCTCGAAAATTCATTTACATCGTTGCTTCTCTCGAGCAACTACTCGATCTAAACAAAGTGGGCTTCGAAGATGTGGTAGGTCGGATGAAAGCATACGAGGAGAGGGTAAGAGAGGAAGATGGCGGAGATGGAGGGCAGCAGCGGGTGCTGTTCACCCGATCAAACGACGCCGGCGGTGGAACGCATGGAGGTGGCGGCGGTTCGAATCGAAGAAGCGGGAGGAATTCCGATCGGGGAGAAAGAAACAGAAGCGAGGATTGGGGAAGAAAGGGTGGAGACGGGTTAAATCTCAATGGAGCCGGGTCAGGCGGGTTCGGGTCAGCCGGATCCGGATCCGGGTCCTCTCACGGTTCATGGCCCAAATCAAATAAATCCAAGTCCAATTCATTTAAATCCAAGCCCAAAAATCAACCCAATTCGAATTCGGGTTCAAATCAAAACGCGAAAAAGGATTTATCAAAAATAATTTGTTACCGGTGTGATAAATCGGGGCATTACGCATCCAAATGTCCGGAAAGAATTCAAAAATTCCAAGAAATGAATTTTGCCGAACAAGATGATGAAACCGTATTTTTACATGAGACCGTATTTTTGAACGAAGAGAAGGTGATACCATCTAGATACAATTCACAAGAAAATGATGTGTGGTATTTGGATAACGGAGCGAGTAATCACATGACGGGAAATCGCTCATTTTTCTCCGAACTCGACGAAGGAATAACCGGCAAAGTAAAATTTGGCGATAATTCGAGTGTCGCGATCAAAGGAAAAGGCTCAATAATTTTTCAGGGAAAATCAGGCCAACAACGTTTGATAACGGAGATTTATTTCATTCCGGATCTGAAAAATAATATTTTCAGTCTCGGTCAAGCAACTGAAGCCGGGTGCGATATTCGGATGAAAGATAACTATTTGACGATGCATGATGCTGACAACTGCTTATTAATGAAGGTACAAAGAACTTCAAACCGCCTTTATAAAATACAGTTGCCTATTGGAGTACCTATTTGTCTTTATTCAAGACTTAGTGAAGACACGTGGCGTTGGCATGCAAGACTTGGGCACATCAATTTCGAGTCTATGAAGAAGATGTCCAAGAATGGTCTAGTCAAAGGGTTACCACATTTTAACAGTGAAAATCAATTATGTGAGTCCTGTTTGGTGGGCAAACAAACAAGAAAATCATTTCCATTAATGACAATGTACAAAGCGACACAACCTTTGGAGCTAGTTCACGGTGATTTATGCGGTCCGATAACACCGTCAACGAAGGGTCAAAATCGGTACATTTTCACACTAATTGACGATTTTTCACGGTATATGTGGATTTTTCTCTTAAAAGAGAAAAGTGAGGCGTTTTTACACTTCAAGAAATTCAAAGCTTTGGCGGAGAATGAGCTCGGAAAGTCTTTGAAGGTGTTTCGAAGTGATCGAGGAGGTGAGTTTACTTCGCTCGAATTTAATTCCTTTTGTGATTTAAATGGAATCAAACGCCATCTTACCGCCCCATATACACCACAACAAAATGGTATTGTGGAGCGAAGAAACAGAACACTTATGGACATGACACGAAGTATCATGAAGACAATGCATGTTCCAAACTATCTATGGGGAGAAGCGGTAACACACTCCGCAAACCTGATCAACCGGGTTTACACAAGAGTACTTGGTGATACAACTCCGTACGAGAAGCTATATAAAAGAAAACCTAATTTGGAGAACGTACGCATCTTTGGGTGTCAAGCATATGCAAAAGTTGAACCAGTGAATCTCAAGAAGTTGGATGCAAGATCAAGACCACTAGTTCATCTTGGTTCTGAACCAGGTACAAAAGCCTATCGGTTATTTAATCCAACAACACAAAAAATAATCGTGAGTCGAGACATTATTTTTAATGAAACCAAAGGGTGGAATTCGGTTAACAAAGCTACACCTGACAATGAAGAACCAGGAACATTCATAGTACCATGGGATTTACCGGAAAATATGGCGAACAACAACCAAGAAAACGATGTAAACAATGAACCGATTGAATCAGACCACGAAATTGAAGACGAAGTACAGGTTCAAGACAATGAGCAACCAAATCCGGTCATCAACACCCAACACCGAAGGTCTACAAGACAAAGGAATCTTCCAATTCGATTACGAGATTATGTACTTTATGTTGATGACATTGAAGAACTTCTCCTATCAACCAATGACGAGCCGGTTACGGTTGAAGAGGCGAAGAAAGAACCACAGTGGGTTAAAGCCATGAATGCGGAAATCAATTCAATCAACAAGAATAATACGTGGACTCTCGTGAACAAGCCTATGGGGGTGAAGGCAATTGGACTCAAATGGGTGTACAAGCTGAAGAAAAATGCAGATGGCACCATAAACAAACACAAGGCAAGGTTGGTCGCTAAAGGGTACGTGCAACAACCTGGCATTGATTTCCAAGAAGTATTTGCTCCAGTAGCTCGAATTGAAACCATCAGGTTTCTCATTGCCTTAGCCGCTACTAATGGGTGGGAACTTCACCACTTGGATGTCAAAACGGCTTTCTTACATGGAGAGTTGAAGGAAACCGTTTATGTGTTTCAACCGGAAGGCTACATAAGGAAAGGCGAAGAGCACAAGGTGTATCGTCTTTTAAAAGCATTATATGGCCTTAGACAAGCACCAAGAGCATGTAATACGAAACTTGATGGGATTTTAAGGGGAATGAAATTTCACAAGTGCATGAAAGAACCATCGGTGTACCGGAAGAATGAAGAATCTAACTTGCTAATTTTAGCAATTTATGTTGATGACTTATTTGTTACAGGTACAAATTTGAACATGATCAAAAGGTTCAAATTTGACATGTCCAAGAACTTCGAGATGTCTGATCTTGGAAGATTAACTTACTACCTGGGCATTGAAGTCAAACAGGAAGAATCAGGGATTACAATTAACCAAGAAGCGTATGCACAACGCATTCTGAAGGAAGCTGGTTTACATGATTGCAATCCGACCCACATTCCGATGGATCCAGGAACAAAATTGTCAAAAGCCGAAGATGAACCCGAAATCGACCCGACACAATATCGTAAGGTGGTGGGATGCCTTAGATATCTCTTGCAAACAAGACCCGATATGGCATATGCGGTTGGAGTTATTAGCCGATATATGCAGAATCCAAGAGAATCACATGGTAACGCAATCAAACACATTCTAAGGTACTTACGTGGAACAACGGGATACGGTATCAAGTACAAGAGGATGGGACAAAAACGACTTATTGGTTACAGTGATAGTAGTCATAATGTTGATCCAGATGACGGAAGAAGCACAACTGGTCACATCTTCTACTATGGGTCATCTCCGATAACCTGGTGTTCGCAAAAGCAAGATACCGTTGCTTTATCATCTTGCGAGGCAGAGTTCATGGCAGCCACCGCGGCTGCTTGTCAAGCAATATGACTTCAAGATTTACTGGGAGAAATCATGAACAAGCTGCAAGAGAAGGTGGTTCTTAGGGTTGATAACAAGTCGGCTATCGAACTAACGAAGAATCCAGTTTTTCACGGAAGAAGTAAACACATTCATACAAGGTTTCATTTCATTCGCAATTGTGTTGAGAAAGAACAAATAGAGGTTGAGTACATTCCTGGTGAAGAACAAAAGGCGGACATCCTTACAAAACCGTTGGCTCGAACCAAGTTCAAGGAAATGCAAAGTATGATCGGGATCGAAGTCGTCTCTAGAAGGACTTAGAGATTCGGGGGTGAATGTTGGAATCTTAAGTGTCAAGTGGATACTTTTGATCCACCAACCAATTGTCAAGTGGACAATTGGTATCTAGATATTATTAAGCAAGTGGCTTTCTATGCAATATATATGCAGTGTACTATCAAGAGCAGTTTAGACACACCAACACATAGCAATATACACACATATATGTAATTGGTTTTTGAGTGATATTTCCAATTAATCAAAGAGTTATTTTGATATATTTGTGTTTTATACAATTGTGATCTTGAAATCCATTTTATAACAATATATTCGATTTAACTCTTAAAGGATATGTGGCCCAATGACATTATGAGTTGTTGGAAAAATATCCATTAGCCAGAGTTTGAGGGTCGAAATCTCACTTAGGATGGAATGTGTAGAACTTTAAAATAAATTAGGGGGTGTATGAGTTATTCATTCAAAAAAGAAAATTAGACTCTTAGTTCTTGCCTCATTTGCTAATATTGATTCAACCAAAATGCAAAATCAAATAAATCAAGATGTCTATTTGTATCAGTGTTCTAAAAGGCGCGCCATGGCACGCGTCAAGGCGCGCCATGGCGCGCGTCAAGACGTGCCATGGCGTGACGCGCGACTCTGCCGTCCCGAAAACCCTCATGGCGGCGCTGCTAGGCGTGGCGCGGGATAAAGCGAGCCATGGCGCGAGTTTTTACTATTTGCGGCCAGTTTTTTCTTATTTTTCTTGCATTTCTTGATTGAACATAAAACATTTGAGTTTTAGTTAACTTTTGGTTATTAGTTATTGATAAAAACACCTTTTAAAAACATGATATGTGTTATATAAATCTATATTTACATATAATATAATTATACATTCATATAAAATTACCGCCTTACATCACGCCATGAAAAACGTTATGGCTCGTAAAACTTGAGGCCTGACATTGCCGTCACGTCACGCCTCACACTATTTAGAACCTTGATTTGTATATAACAAAATATGATTTTGTGATTTACTATCGAATAAGCTATATTGATTCCTTGAAACATTCAATAATAATTTTCTAACGGAAAAGTCGCTATAACATGTCTACAAAACGTAACAAAACGTCATATAATACTGAAGCTTCTTGTTGCATGGAAGGTTAATTTGGCCTCCTAAAATTTAAAAGGGGACAAGTTTGGTTGGAGGTAGAAATGCAAAGGTGTCATAACTCATAATCTGGGGACTAATGATTCCAAGTTATGAATGAGGACAAGTAGTTTGATGATGATTGATAGCCACTTTAAACTTTAACAACTACTTAACTAAACCCTTAAGAAATCATCCTTGACTTTTGTTTTGATAATCATATCAAAATCAATAAAGCTTCATAAAGTTTTATAAAAACAATTCCTTATTTGTTTGGTAAAATTACAATATTTAAGTAAACATATAGCGTTGGAAACAGCTTAGATGAGTTTTGTAGTTATCATATTAGTGTACTTTAGATAATGTCGAAAAAGACGCATGTTTCGACCCAAGTGGTTTTAGATAATTATGTATGATAATTTTGGAGAAAAATTATATTTCAAATTCTAACATTTTAACATATATTTTCCCTTTCTAGAATATTTTACGAACTAAACACCCCTTTTAAGTAGTACAAATGTATTTGTTTTGTTTATGTGATTTTTTTGGTTAGAAATTGTAACATCAATTTAGAAGCACACACAAACACCCTATCAGTAGGGGAACTCGAATTCATAACCACAATTCTACTTAAATAATTGCATGGGCTAAGAAAACACATACAAAATAATAATAATAATAATAATAATAATAATAATAATAATAATAATAATAATAATAATAATAATAATAACAACAACAGCCAAAAGTTAAAATAACCTACTAAGATAGGCAATTACGGTAAACTCAATTCATGGTAAGATGTTGGTTCGATCAAAAACTATTAAAAATTTATACATAATAAAATAAGTCTAAGAGACAAAAATGTAACGTAATCTTACTAGATAATGTTCTCAGTATTTCTTTATTTCAACTCACGTATTTGATTTTGAACGGAAAGAGTTTAAATGTCTATAAACAAATGGTTAGAGTATTAATCGTTTATCGTTCCCTAAACGTACTTTCAATAAAGTCGAGCTATCTAAGACCACTTTTTTCTATTATGTGTTGTCAGGATTAATAATTGAAAAATGACAACTCAAATGAAATTTAAAACTAAATGAGAGCAATTTAAAAAGAAATTAGTCTTTTTTCTTCGTAAATATATTTATTAAGTTATCCTTTGTTTATAAAAAAATGAAACATTCATATATTGTTTATCATCTTAATTTGTGTCCCCAAAACACACATTAAATAAGAAAAACAACACATAAGTTTCTTTATTTCTTTTTAAGTAATTGAATATTTTAACATTCTTAGGTGGTAGTTTAGTGCATCATTCAAGCTTGACCTCTTATCTACCTTCACTAAATCAACAAAACTTGATAGCAAGTATTGAATGCTTCACGAGTACTCCATCGGCTTACAATGGGTTAAATGTGAGGGCCCACTATGACAACGAGCAAACTTATTCTATTTAGACGATAGAAATGAGTTATGAATATGCGAGACTCATAAATTAATAGCTGTCTAAACAATTTAATATAAAGAATGAACTTATTAAAGGTTTGGATTTTTGACGAAAAAGAAAGCTACACAAGTTCACTTAAACTGAAGTTACAATTTGCAGTTAAACGATATAATATGTCTCTCATCTTATAAAACTGTAACAATACAACCACCTGAATGACATTCATCAAACCATAATCAATGTGGTATAATGTGGGGGACCAAAAGATGAATTGGCTTACTAGATTTATGTTTATAGTATACGAAAGTGTGTTACATTAAATTAAGAATATATAGTTGAAATATTGATAAGTATGTGATTTTTAATAAATATGTTAAAAAGATTTTGGAAGTTGAAAATGTATAGTAATTGTTGAATATAATTCCTAAAATAAAATTTAAGTGATTTTGGTGAAAATGATAAATATTTATTTTTGCCTATATGATATCAATGACATCTACTATCTATTTGCCGGTTGTATGTGAATAAACTATGTATAATTTTCTATTTAATACTATTATTATCTATTATTATAATTAATTATAAATTATTAAAAAACTACATCTTTATTTATTTTCCAAATTCAATCATGAAAATTTATTTGAATACTGTCCAATTTTTTTTCAAGTTAATGCAATTTTTAGTCTTATAGAAGTTAAATGTAATTACATATTTAAATATCTATTTAATAAAATATTTATCTCGAACTTCATTGATATAAACATTTTCAAATCTTAAACTACACATGAATAAAACATCTTTTATTAAAATTTTAAATTTAACTATTGTTATAATTAATCAATTTTAAATCTATTCATTTAGTCATTTTCAATTTTGATGATGATGAATTTTCAAAAATCAACAATTATTTTTAAGGTAATTATAATTTTGGCTAAATAATTGATTTGGTATTATTACAACATAGAATATTCGATATTTTTTTTAAATCTCCACATATTAAACTATTAAAACACAAAAACTTTATAGAGTTTAAATATCAATTTTAATATGCCAATTTATTGTTAACTTGTTATTTGAATAATTGAAAAAACAAAATCATTATAATCATAATAATAAATTATAAGATATTAAGATTAATATTTTATATAATAACTATTTTTTTAAAAATATTAAGTTTGCAATAACATGATATGTTTAATAAAATTTATGTATTTCATTTTTATATTCTTTTTTAAAATCTATAATATACATTCTTATATTATTATTTTTATTTAAAAAGTAATTGTCACATAAATAAATCTAAAATAATATTTTATTTATTGATGTTTTAATACATTTTAAATAAAAAAATATGATGTTCGACTGCAATAAGAATATATAAATGAGTTAAACAAATGTTTATACATTTGGTTATTTAAAATTAATATTAACTTGTAAATAAGAATCAATAATATATATATATATATATATATATATATATATATATATATATATATAAAATTTAATTTATAATATATTATTTTTATATTTTGTTATAGAATTGTCACATAAAGTTATGTTCTATTTATGAGACATTAAAATAGATATTTATACATGTTGTAGGGTATAAGTTATTTTGAAAGAATGTTTATATTTTAAATAACAAATAATGTTGTTTAAAATTTTATATACAAAATGATAGTGTTTAATAAAACATAAGTATTTTTTTTCTTTTCAGTTTCTAAATTTTTACTGTATATTTTGTCATTAAACAAACATAATAAATTAGTCTTAAGTAGTTGAAAATTTTCTAATATTAATTATCGAAGTTAATAAAATAAATTCAAATTAATATTATAGAGGATAGATGATTCATCTTGAACCATAAAAGTGTGTTGACCTTAGTTATAAGGTGGTGTGTACGTGTATGTATGTATGTTTGTGTGTGTGTGTGAATATATATATATATATATATATATATATATATATATATATATATATATATATATATATATATATATATATATGTGTGTGTGTGTGTGTGTGTTCATTAGAGAACTCTTAAAAGGTAAAGAACTGGAGGACAAATCTCAGCCATTTAAATCATAAGATCAAGGGTTAATATGATTGGTCTGTTTATGTAAATATTAAAAATTCAAGGTATCATTATGCAATTATAAAAATCTGGTAATGGTATTATAGGTATTTTGTTAATTTATTTAATTATTTGTTCCTTAATTTTCGATTTTTCATTTTGGAATTATCTTTTTTTTTTTCTCTCTCTCTCTCTCTCTCTCTCTCTCTATATATATATATATATATATATATATATATATATATATATATATATATATATATATATATATATATATATATATATATATATATATATATATGCGTACGTCTTCTAGATTTTGACCTAGCAGCCTTTGATTTTTCCTTTCTTCACCTCGCCACCATCGATTGATCCGGCTTGACGTAGACCAACAGAGGAGGCCACTCTCAAACGATCCATGTGAAACTCCTCATGTGTTTTTTTTAATCCATGAAAACAATCAAAGCCACTAAAGTGATAACAAGTTATGTCCGAGTGGCTTCACGTGGGTTACCAGCATGTGTATTATCAGGAAACTATTATGCAGATTTGATCTCGAGAATTGAAGTTTTGTTACCGATGAAAAAACCCACCCATGTAAGTTTGAATATCTAATACAATCATCAAAATGTTGCAAATCATGGATTACGTATTTGAAAATTGAACCAAATACCTCGTTTTCTTGGTATAAAAATTGAAAAAAACTTATTCAATGATGATTGAGGCAATTTTCTTGCTGATTTAGTTGTTGTTTTTTTTGTTTAACTAGTTAATCATTGATGATTAACTTATGAATTATATTTTTTTAATTCTTTAATGTCAATTGTTGTATGTTTTGTGTGTAGGAAATTGAATGGAAAGTAATAGTGCTTTTGTAAAGTTAAAAACAATATGAGTTCATTCATTGAAATTGCAAAAAATATGATTATTCATTGATGATCATTTTGATTATATGCATATTCATTTATAACTGGAGGCATATCATTTTTTTCCTCCAGTTATAAATGAATATGCATATCATTTATGATTAGAAGAAAATCACAAATCAGTTCTAATCATTTATGATTACAGGTATAATTATTTATGATTATATGCATATTCATTTATGATTAGAGGTATTCACTAATAAATATGTTAGAGATGACTTTTTATGGTTCCATAGGTATATCTATGTGTAATTCTGTTTTCATTCATTTAGTGATAATTTTTTTTGGTTCGATATGTTCATTTTGGATTATATGCTAAAAATTGGAATTCACAAATGAATAGCAAACCGGAATTCACTAATGAATAGCAAGGTGAATTTTCTAAAAACTGGAATTCATAAATGAATAGCAAACTGGAATTCACTAATGAATAGCAAGATGAATTCGCTAAAAACTGGAATTCATTGATGATTATATATGCTATTCACTTATGATTACAAGTGTTTTTATACATTTATGGGTCATTTTATGCATTTATCCTTTCTTTATTGACATGATTTTTATGCATTTTGAATGTAGATTTTTCAGAGTATTGGAGTTGCATGAATGAGAAGTCGAAGCAGTCTATTTCAAGTCAAAAGATTTAGCACAACAACATTGTTCTTTAATCATTTGTGATTAAAGTTGTATTATCATAAATGAATACAGTACAATGTATATATTCAAAAAAGTTAACTACATTTATAATCATGAATGATTATAGAACACAAAAAGGGGAAAAATGCAATATAGTTTTAGACATAAATAATTAAAAATAATACAACTTTAATCACAAATGATTAAAGAACAATGTTGTTGTGCTAAATCTTTTGACTTGAAATAGACTGCTTCGACTTCTCATTCATGCAACTCCAATACTCTGAAAAATCTACATTCAAAATGCATAAAAATCATGTCAATAAAGAAAGGATAAATGCATAAAATGACCCATAAATGTATAAAAACACTTGTAATCATAAGTGAATAGAATATATAATCATCAATGAATGAAAGTATATACAAATGATTTTTTTTGAGATATTTTCATGACTATAACTGAAATCAATGAATAATAGAAATAATCATCAATGAAGACAACTATTTATACAATCATTAGCAAAATAAACATCATATAATGATAAATGAATACCACATATGCTATTTACATTAATAATGTAATTATAAACCAGCAAGCAATTTGAGGTAATCACCAATGAATAACTGCTAATATCGAAAACAACTAATATGATTTACTTATTAATGAATACCAAGAAACTTAAAAATTAGCAAGCAATTTGATGGAAATTAATCTTCTTGGTTGCTTTCTACTACTCCAGAAAAACAATAAATATATATGCATGTCTAATCATAAATGAATATAAATTGACTATTTCAATATCCTAAAATTTTGAGAACCTTTGTTATTTCATCGTTATTCATTATTGAATATGTATGAAAAAAAAAAGATTCAATGAAAGAACATTATTATTTCATCGTTATTCATCAATGGTTATAAACAAAACATATATTTAATCATAAATGAATAGACCTAAATATAATATAAATTATATCTTTTTGACACATATACAATGCAAAGCAAATCACTAATGATGAACACGTCATAACGACTTACATTATTTATTTGCATGTTAATTATAGTTTGAGTATTCATATATCTTAAATTTTAATTTAATCATATATTATACCTAACGTCACAAAATACTATGCAAAAACTAATGAAATTATTACTTTATAATTACTGAAACAAAAAAGAGTATAATAATTAATATATAAAAGAGTTAAACGAGTAACTCAATTAGGTCAACAAAATTGAAATTGAGACATATTTGAAGATCGAAATGAACCACAACTTACGTGCAAACAAGCATCTTTATGTGTTTTGATGATTATCCGAACCCAAATCACTTTTAATCAAGTAACCTAATGTCGACTATATCTTCATGTTGACAAACCCATCGGAATATCTCATTGACGACAAAAAATCATTGGAAACAATCTCAAAATAATCACCGGATCAAACACCTTTGTCGGCTATATATCTCCTTGACGACAGACCCATCGGAATAAAAAACAACGTGAAAAGCTTTGATTTTTTTTAACAACCGAAACCCTAGTAATATAGAGAGAAAGTAAGAAAAATGAAACGTGAGATAGGAGAGAGGGAAATTAAGAGATTCTAGGAGATTACAAATATAGATTAAAAATTAGTGACCATTATACCCTTATTCTATTATTAAATTAAATTAATTGCATTTAAATTATTAATAATTATATAATTACCATCTTAAATATAACCCTAGATTTAAAAAAAATGGATGGATGAGATCGGTTCTCCAGTTCTCTACTTTTTACTGGTTCTCTGTTGAACCTATATATATATATATATATATATATATATATATATATATATATATATATATATATATATATATATATATATATATATATATATATATATATATATATATATATATATATATATAAATGAGAACCTAAAAAATAAGATAACCTAAGTGCCTTTTTTATGAATTTTTTTCAACATAATATTTTTTTAAATATACCCACTTTTTTTTAATCTGTGATCTATAGATTTAAAAAGAAGATTTCCAAAAATATCATTTTTTTGCATTCTGATATGCATATATAATATATGCATATACATATGCAAAAAAAAAAAGTTAAATTTTTGGGTTTTTATCGTAAAATTTACAAAACACTGTCTTCATAATATTTAAAATTGTTTTGTAAAAAAACAAAAAAAGCTTATATGCATATGCATATAAATATAAAAAAAATCTTTTTTTGTATCTATTTTAAATCCTCTGATCGCTATTTAAGAAAAAAAAACTGTGTATAGTTTTTTTTTTTGAAAAATATTGTGTAGAGGTTCGCTCATTTTTTTAGGTTTGTTTATGATCTCGACTATATATATATATATATATATGTGTGTGTATGTGTGTGTGAGTGTGAGTGTGCGTGTGTGTGTATACATACATACATACATACATACATACATACATACATACATACATACACATATATATATATATATATATATATATATATATATATATATATATATATATATATATATATATATATATATATATATATATATATATATATATATATATATATATGTTCAAATGAGCGGTATAGAATGACATCGACCTCTAATAGAGGCATAAAATGGCATAGAAGGAGACATTTTACGTGATGCTACATGACATCCAATGTCTCTGAATTGAATGACATCCATATCTTTTAACCTTAATATATTTTGTGAAATACACAAACATTCACTTAGTAATATATATCTATTACATTGGTTAGTAGGTCTGGATGTCATCTAATCTTGAGGCATTGACTGTCATGTAGGCATCACGTGTAATGTCTATTTGTATACCATTTTATGTCTGAATTAGGGGACAATGTCATTCTAAACAAAATTAAATGAAAATTTATATTTCTTTTTATCAAATCCTCTTACTCATTAACAATGACACGTTGAATCCGTTAAATCCCTTCCTCAATCTTCTCTATTGATTTTGATATTTGTTTTGATTTAATGAGTAAGAAGATTAATAGAAAAAGAGAAATTATATTTGTTCCTATAGAAATTGTATTGGTTCCTAATTGTTGTTCCTAACTTTATTCCTAACCATTTGAAAAGATGACAAGTGTAAAGTTTAATAAAATTAATAATATTTTAATCCACTTGTCATCATTTCAAATGGTTAGGAATAAATTTAGGAACAAAAATTAGGAACCAATACAATTTCTCTTGTTCCTATCTTTTATTCCTACCCAATTCCTACTCATATTATATTATGACATGTGTTTTTAAATATTATTACTTTTATTAAATATGATATTTGTTACAATTTAACATGAATAAAAATATAAGTAGAAACAAAAGATAGGAAGCAATACAATTACTCATAGAAAAATATAATAGAATAATTCAAAACCTTTCGGATGAAATATCTTAATGATAATATATTTCCTCAAAAATCTTTATCTCATCAATAAATGAGAAATGATTAGCCCTTCAAAACATAGCATTTATTAATTTCAGCAGTTAAAAAAAGGTGTATTCCTGGAAAACTTGCAATTAAAGGGATTTGAAAAGGATTGAAATCAAGCGTTTGTAGTTTTATAGCTGTCCCAACGCAACAAAGTTCCTCTGCAATTCTCTTTCCGTTGGCCCTCTCATTCTCTCTTCACAGAGGTGCTTCCCATTTATCTTCCTCACAAGAACACGCACGCACACAGTCTTTGCAGACTCAATTAATGCCTGCTATTTTGGTTTCTTTTGTGCAGTTTATGTGTAAAGTCATTCTAGGGTTTTCATTCACAAGGGAAGATTTGAAGCCCTTTGGCTTAAAATCTTGAAGAAAAAGAAGCCAATACAGGCAACGAGTAACCCTTGAGTTCGGGTCGTCGGAGGTCAAATTCGAACTCCGGTCGCCGGAAAAACCAAGAATGAGCGCTTCTCGGTTCATAAAGTGTGTGACAGTCGGCGATGGAGCTGTTGGAAAGACTTGTATGCTCATTTCTTACACCAGCAACACCTTCCCCACTGTAAATTCAATTCAACTCAACTCTCCCCCAATTTATTTTTATTCAATTTCTTTCTGTGTGCTCTTGTATCTATGCTTTAATTTCAATTTGGTTTACATATTCCTCTTACATTGATCTATCTGATGCTTTAATTCAAAACTAAATTGAGTTTTTCTGTAAAAAATAGTCCCAAGTGTGATTCTCCCAAATTTATGCCAAGTTCTTGCTCTAATTTTGTAGGGTTTTTTCATTTTTGGCTGTTAATTTTAGTTTTTTTTTTTCTGTGATCTCCCCCAAATTCAAATCGTATATTTTTCTTTCTTTCGAAATCAGAAAAAAAACGTGGATACTATTTCTTCGCAACCTCCGTAATTTAAGCTTTATTCTTCTCATTACGAGCTTCTAATTTATTTATATAATTATTCATTTGATTATGTTTGTACTTTGTACCCTCGTTTTTTTCCTTCGAAATTGATTTTTCGGAATATAATTCTGGTATACCAGATATAACTTTGTCATCTAAATCCAATTTATGAAATAAAAACTCTTTCGTTTTCTTTTTTGGTGAAGCATAGAAAAGGAAAATGTGGGATTTCACTAAAAATGTGTTTTCCACGAGAATTTTTTATTCTATCATAAAAAAATAACATACAAAACACGAGCACCTCATAAATGACCGACAATTTTCTCATAATCCCATAAATATAAGATGTACTTTATAAACATACATACATTTTTACACGTAAATAATAGCAATTACTTAACATTTTACTTTATGTTAACAGGATTATGTGCCGACTGTTTTTGACAATTTTAGCGCAAATGTGGTTGTTGATGGAAGCACTGTTAATCTTGGATTATGGGATACTGCAGGTTTGGTGATTTTTATCCAAAAATTGAGATTATTGATATTTTTTTGGTATATTATTTATATTTTATTTTGTTAAAATAGGGCAAGAAGATTACAATAGATTGAGACCTTTGAGTTATCGTGGTGCTGATGTCTTTATACTTGCGTTTTCTCTCATTAGCAAGGCCAGCTATGAAAACGTATCTAAAAAGGTGATTTGCTCTTTTTATTAAAAAAATTCATTTTCTATAATTCTTTCTTTTTTTATTCCTATTAAATGATGTCTATGAGGGAAAATTTGTAAAAAGGTACGATGTTAAGATCAATGACTGGAAGGTACTATTTGTGTTGTATAATTTCTCGTTAAATTCCAAAAAGTGAGACGCATTTGATGTTATATATTCTGTCATATGTTGGTGGCAATGGGGAAAATGACAAAAACGACCCTTAATGATATTTATCTGTGTTATATGCATTGATAAATTGATGTTACATTAAAAGCTTCTATGTTTTTTCTTCTTTTGATGGAGGCAAGCTAAAAAGGAACCTCTAAAATGTTTTTTCAAAACTAGTTTGAATTGTGGGTCCCATTTACACTTCATTAATAGCAAAATTGCAGATGTTTTATGGACTAATGTTTTTTTTGTTTTTGTTTAGTGGATTCCTGAATTGAGGCATTATGCACCTGGGGTTCCAATAATCCTTGTTGGAACAAAGCTAGGTTAGATTTTTTTTTTATATTATTATTTTTTTTACAATTAATTAATTGCAATTATGCTGTCCAGATGTGACACGGTTAAAGTTTTCTTTTAATAGGGAAAATTGTGCAAAATAGCAACGAACTTTACAAAATTTACCAATATAGGGAACATTTTATTATTTTTGTCCACATGTGGTATTCTCATTTAATTTTTAAATTTTTATTAATTTTTTGTAGATCTTCGTGATGATAAGCAGTTTTTTACCGACCATCCTGGTGCAGTTCCAATTACAACAGCTCAGGTACATCTTATTTCCTTTTTAGTCTATAAAAATAAAACCATAACACACTTTTTTTATCAACATACCAACTTAATTAACAATTATTCTCTGTAATTTAAATCATTCTACCTTTTCTTACCAGTCGACAAAAACCATTTTTCCTAGTTACCTGTTTTTGAAAAAAAGGCAAAATACAAAAAAAAAAAAACTCAACGTGCTTTCACCATTTTATCATTTGTCACTCGACTATTATTTTCTTAGAATTGTTGTAATAAACAAATAATAGTCGAGTGGCTAAATTGATAAAATGGTGAAAGTACAAGTGCTTTTCTGTATTTTGCCTTACGTAAAGTAGCATTATTTTTTTTCCAAAAGATTTAACATTTTATTTTAAATTTCAACAGGGTGAGGAGTTGAAGAAGCTAATTGGGGCCCCTGCTTACATAGAATGTAGCTCAAAAACACAGCAGGTGATATTTCACCGACTTTCTGTATTAAGTTGTTCTTTGTGTATTAAGTCAAAAAGAAACAGTCATATATATAAAGCTTACAAGTTCACGTTTGTTTGTACAGAATGTGAAGGCTGTTTTTGATGCAGCCATTAAAGTGGTTCTTCAGCCACCGAAACAAAAGAAGAAAAAGAAGCGAAAGGGTCAAAGGGCGTGTGCGATATTGTGAGTTTGGAAATGAACCAAGAGAAAAGTGAAATGTGTGGTGCTAATTACCTTTTTACCCTTTCTAAAAAGTACCTAATAGATTGCTCACTTTTGCTTTCTGTCTCGAGAAAACAAGATGTGTTGTGCAAAATATGAAGTAGATTTGGAGGAGTTTGTAAGCTCATATATGTATATTGTTTAACACCAAATAGTTGAGGCTATTTTGGGTATTTGTAGTTTGCTTTATTTGGGGTTAAAGAAATTTGGTATGGTTTTTGTAACCCTAATTATTTTGCTTAATGTCAGGTACCATGTTTTATTAAGCTCGTTATTCTATTTCTTTTTACTTTTTTTTTTTTTTCTTTTCTGGTTATCGTTCATTATTTTTAACATTTATTACCTGGCTTCTATACTGTAAAAAAATCAAGACTATATGGTATGTTTTTCAGAAAGGGTTAAAAAGATGAAATTGGTCATAGTTGTAATTTTTAGTGTGTATATATATAATGCCAACTGTCGAATTTTTGGCATGATAGTTTGTGACCTCCATCACGCACCACCACACCACATTGCAGGATAATAAAACTCTTTGATACCAAAACCACGACAATAAACTGAACTAAGGGATCCAAGATATAGTTTAATGTATGTAATCAAGTTATTTAACATTTGTCTAACCAAAATAATATAAGCCCAATTGTGAATGTTGTGGCAGTGAAACAATATTTAGAAACCCAATGAGTTTTTTTTTTTTTTTTTTTTTTTTTTTTTTTTTTTTTTCAATGGAAACGTGGAAGAATTCCCAATGAGGAAATGACGGAAAATAACAATGAATATTTTTACATGATTAATAGTTTTGCAATTGAAATAATTTATATGCACCTTACATATAACTAATAGATAAAAACACATCCATTCCATGAATTTGTATATTTAGAGTTATCATCTACTAATTTAGGTTCGATTCTGGTCAAAGTAGATGGTGGTAGTGGAGATCGGACAGCGATGTGGTATGAAAAAACACCTTATCGTCAGCAGTTTATAAATATATAACTATAACCACAACTAATTTTAACCATGTAAGATCTTTCAATGTTAGATATTTTAATGTATTGAAATGTTAATTAAATCAGTTTCCACTTTCTATTTCTTACGGTTTTTCCATTTTTTAGTAGATTTGTAATCCATTTGCGACCGTTCACATCAATACAGTGTTACTAATTTTTGAACTGGGTCATATAAGTTTTGACAATAAGTTATACATTAGCGTAGTGCATACATACACTCTTTCAAGGTGGTCCATACACATTAGACTGAAGGGAGTGGTGCCTCCAACATTTGGGAGGCAAGCCCGCCACGTAGGCGCCACGTAGGATAAATGTTTTTGTTGTTGAGTTATGTTTTGGTCAAGGAGTGGTGTTGGAGGCATATATATATATATATATATATATATATATATATATATATATATATATATATATATATATATATATATATATATATATATATATATATATGTGGCAAGGTTTTGTTGGAGGCAACACTGCCCCGTGACCCAAACATTTTGGGAGGCAAAAGTTGAGCGGCATATCTTTGCTGCTATCTCTCTCCTCTCTCTTTCTCTTCCACTCTCTCACACTCTCTCCATATATATATATATATATATATATATATATATATATATATATATATATATATATATATATATATATATATATATATATATATATATATATATATATATATATATATATATATATATATATATATATATATATATATATATATATGGAGAGAGTGTGAGAGAGTGGAAGAGAAAGAGAGAGGAGAGAGATAGCAGCAAAGATATGCCGCTCAACTTTTGCCTCCCAAAATGTTTGGGTCACGGGGCAGTGTTGCCTCCAACAAAACCTTGCCACATAGGCTGCTGCCGGCAAAAAACCCTCCACTCCTTTCAACCTTAGTGACAACTATTTTAGATATTTTAACAAATATCTTAATAACTAATATTTAATAATTGTTCCATAATTATTGCATGTTTGTATTCCATATGTAGGTTCTGAAAATAACATCTGAGAATCATTTAATGGGGGAGAGTTGCATCACCATTGAACGGTGCCATAGGAAAATCAATTCATTTTACATTTAAATTTCATATATATATATATATATATATATATATATATATATATATATATATATATATATATATATATATATATATATATATATATATATATATATATATATATATATATACTTTAAATGAAAATTAAATGTTAAAAGAAAAGATTATTTCATTTAAAATGCATTTTCCAATATATTTTATATAACTAGTATATTTATTAAAATGATATAAATTAACTTTTAAGTAAATAATTTTATTTTATAACTTTTTAATTATCTAAACAATACAAAATATATCTAAATACTTAAAATAGATATTTTAAAACGATAACATATAATATATTACAATAATACAACCTACTGAAATTACATATTAATAAAATGTTCCCAAATATGCTCTATTAATTCATGTCGAAGAGCATGATGTACTGCACTATCACGTAGCTCAGAGTTTCTTTGAATTTGATATTGAACTTCTTCAAAAGGTCCTCGATTCACACGTATTGGAGGATCAACATCATCTGACCAATTACTAATTACATTTCCTTCGTCTTCTACGATCATATTGTGTAATATAATACATGTATACATTATATCCTTTATATTTTTTAGTTGCCAAGATCTTGCTGGACCTCGTACAATTGCTCAACGAGCTTGAAGAACATCAAATGCTCTCTGAACATCCTTTCTTGCAGCCTCTTGTATTTCTTTAAACTTGATCCTTTTTGGGTCAGTAGGATGTGGGAAACTCTTAACCATTATAGCCCATTCAGGATAAATACCATCTGCAAGATAATATCCTTTCGTGTATGTTCTTCCAATTAACCGTAAATATGCATTCAGGAGCATACCCTTGTAATACATCATTGAATAATGGTGGCTGATTAAGTACATTAATGTCATTGTTAGACCCAGCTACCCCGAAATATGCATGCCATATCCAAAGGTCTTGTGATGCAACTGCTTCTAGCATAATTGTTGGGCACCCTTGATCACCTCGAGTGTATTGACCTTGCCATGCAACAGGACAATTTTTCCAAGGCCAGTGCATGCAATCAATACTTCCTAACATTCCACACCCTCCATACCTAAATTCTCCATACTCGTTATCTCCACACCCTCCTTACCCAAATCCATACCAAAATTCTTCCTACCCAAATCCATACCAAAATTCTCCTTACCAAAATCCATACCAAAATTCTCCTTGCCCTAATCCATACCCAAATACTCCACTCCTAGATTCTTCCCAAATTCCAGAAGAAAAGGAGCCAACACCAAAAGGAACTCCCACCAACAAACGATCAAAAACTAAAAAAACCTACTGGAGCAAAGAGGAAGAAATATTGTTGGCAAAAGCTTGGCTACATATTTCATCAGACAGCATTACTGGAAGCCAACAACGTGATAAAGAGTTCTTGCAACGAATAGTTACATACTATGAAAGTAATAACATGTCGAACATTGTAAGAAATCAAGCAAACCTCAAAAGTCATTGGCACTACATGAACCCACTGGTAGTTGCATTCAATCAAACATATTCAGTGTTGAAAAGTCAACACCTCAGTGGATGGTCTGAGGATGATCTGAAAAATGGAGCTCTTGAGCAATATCGTGCAAGATATAGTGCTGATTTTAGCCACGATCAAATTTGGAATATCCTTAAACATGAACCCAACTGGCTACCTTCATCCACTCCTTCTGGGGCTTCTAGATCTTCGTCAAATGTTGAATCTTTCATTAACCTGGATAATGATGAAGTTACAGCTCGTCCAATTGGTAGGAATGCAGCTAAAAAGCAGCAAAAGGGAAAGTTGCTAATTCTAGTTCGTCGTCCGGTAGCAGGCTTGATGAAATACTTGAAAAACATATAGAAGAAAACAAAAAGAGTTTCGAACGGTACCAAAAATATTTGGATGTGAAGAATGCACTTAAAGAAAAGAAGACGAAGATTAAAGAAGAAAAAGTTAAAAATGATGAGATTTCATACTTTTCTTGGATCCTAGTATCATGTCAGAAGATGGACGGGAAATTTGGAGAAATTGTTGCGATCAAATTAAAATAAAATACAATATGCAATAAAATTTATATTTTAGATATCGTAATATTTAATTAGTCTATTATTCATACTTTTAAATTTGTAACTTGTAATATTTAATTTGTAATTTGTAATTTGTAATTTATAATTATTTTAATATTCTAGTTTCATGTATTATTATTATTTATAAAATTATATATATATATATATATATATATATATATATATATATATATATATATATATATATATATATATATATATATATATATATATATATATATATATATATATATATATATATATATATATATATATATATATATAACCATTCAATAAGCAAGGATTTCATAGTGGTTATTCAACGAGTTTTCTTATAGCAGATTATCTTGTTTCCCGTGTTATCTAGCCTAGCAGTGTTTTTCTTGAGCAAGCCATAACAACGTTTTTCCAAGGTCACAATATTGATTTTATTAATGTTAGTGCATCCCACATTGGTGCGATACAGTCTTATAAGTATGTATATATGTTGGAGTCTATCCTCTCTCCACAAGACTCTTTTGGATAGACACTTTTGGCTCCACGTATATTTACAATTAAACCCCTTAAATTTGTCTATGAGATTTCCTTTAGCCCATATTAATTGGTTTTTCAAGGCCACCGTACTAGCCACTATTCTATGTTACATACGGAAGATTTATTCTTAGGCTCTTAGTCACATAATGGTTTTCTTCTTAGCCCATATCTTTACATTTACAGCCGCCTTGTTGGTTTGTTTCTTTAGCCCATTAATCAGTTCTTAAGTATAAATGTATAATAGCATAAATAGATTTCTTTTGAGCCACTTCAAAGCAATTTCCTTCCTATTATAAATTAATTTTTATCTTTATAAATCAAAGTTTCCAACTTTAATGAATTGCTATTTTTCAGTTGCTATTAAACCGTTTTTTTCTTAGATTTCTTTATAGGTTATTTAAAATCTATTTTCATGGCTTTAATCAAATACGAACTTTTGATTTTGGATTGTAGCACGATGTTTTTCTTTTGGAAAGTGAAGATGGTATCTTATGGCTTAAGTTCACTATGATGATCTTTGAGATCTTTTGAGGAGAAAAATGTTTAAAATCATCCACAATTATGGATTGAACTCTTTTGGAGTTTGATGTCATTATCATTTATATTGCTGATTTTTAGAGACTATCGAAATTGAGAGTGTTGGAATCCCGAGATTCTATCACTTGTTCGTTGAAGAAAATTTTTCGAAGACCGTTCAATTTTTATCAAGATGTTAATGTATTTTCAAGAATTTCATATCGTAAGGTATTTTCAAGAATTTCATATTGTAAGATATTTTCACAACTTTACTATTGAAGGATATTTTCAAGTATTACGACAACGAAAGGTATTTTGGTCGAAAGATGTTATGCCCTATGACATCCGGTTTGAAATTTTTACTTATTTATTATCTCATCTCGAATTTCGATAGAGCATTATTTGAGCAATTGATTCGCGAGTGCATTCAGAGGCATTTTATATAGGCTATGTTAAGAAGTCTAATTTGGCACCAGCAGTTTGACATCGTTACAATGGCTGATGCATTTATATTACATTAAAATTATTTTGAGGTACTTGAATTGAGTTTGAAGGTTTGTATACAACGATGTATAGGCGATTTGATCTATCACCATATTTTTGTCTATGCAATTTGAGAGAGTTTAGTCATTAGAGACTTTTAACATTACTTATTTTTCGACTTATGTCTTATAAAGTGTGAAGGTTCTTTTGCTGAATATCAGTTTATTCTCAAGATGGGAGTTAGTTGAAGATGTTCTAAATCTTTTTTTATTGCATCTTTATTTTTTATATGTAGGTTCTGAAAATAACATCTATTAACGAGTTATTGTTTGATTATAACACCTCATATTTACTTAGAAATGTTTCTTATTTTTTTTGAACCGGCAAATCTATCCTACACCTACTCCTAATCTAATTCACCTATAATCCACCTATTCCCCCTAGTGGGGATTGATAATCCACTTTGTAAGGCTAACTATATAAAGTTATTAGATGTCATATTCAATTCATTCTCACATATTCTTTCTCCCCTATTCTCTTAGAGATTTATCAACCATGTAACCATTCAATACGTAGTGGTCGTTTCATAGTTTTTTTCTATTTTGAGTTTTCCACTTTATACCGTGGTGTTTATTGTTCCTAGTGTTGATTTCTTGTGCTTCAAGCATTGTTATATTTATCGTTAGTGTTCTTTGTGGTTGATCTTTTTTAATAGAAACCAACATTTTATTGGTAACATATGAGAAAATTTACCGAATTAAGAACATATGATATGATTGAATTGATTACTATTGAGAATCACAAGCTTTTGCTTAGAAACACACCATTTTAATCCATTATGAACTTGAAAACCCCACCTAGAAGTATTCTTATTTCAAATTAGCAGAGACTAATCAATTGAAAGAATCAAGGGTTGTTAGGGGGATATATACAAAGTCTGCTAGTGCATATTAGCTCATAATCAACAATCAACCAAACTCTTTACTCTATTTCAGAAAATATAATTTCAAGTGGGCTTAGGAGTTTACTTGGAAGCAATTCAAATTTATGGGATGATCGACTTGAAGTTGTTGTAATATCTTGGTGGACACGATGACTTTATGTATCAAGTTGAACGGTAAGGATTTTTATCAATGTATCAGCAAATCATGTGCACTCACCATTCCAATCCTCATTCTTTGTTTAATTATTCTTGAGAAACTTGGCCTAGAAATCAAAGAAACAATAGATGAAGCTGAGGAATAAAATGGGGGAAGAAGAAGAAAACCCAAAGGAGATGATTAAGTTATTTGATTATGCTAAAGAGGGGAGAAACATACCTGAAATCGAATAAATGAAAAAGAGTCATAATACCTGAGGTTGATGAAGAAATTGAAGATTGTAGGATGTAGGGGAGATGATTAAGTTCTTTGATAATATTTCGAAGTAGGGAACTGGGGTGCAATTGTAACCTACTTTTATAATTCCCATTTAGTGGCACCACCTCCTCTGTAACCAAAGTCAAAACCAAATCAATTCCAAATCAAACCCTAGCTTTTTTTCAAATATGAAAACAATGTAGATGTTTGAGATAACACGTAAGCTATTCATGAGCGGGATCAATAATCATATGAAAATATTAGAAAAATCATTAAAAGTCTTATTCAATGTTATACGGGGAAATTTCCAACGTACAGACGTGTAGATAGTGGGTGGTTCCATGGATATCGAATGGTGTAAGTTTAGGGTTTACAACACGAAAATAAACGAGTTTGGGCAAGAGATTTCAACCAGTTTAATTAAACGGGTTGACACAACACGATACGAAAATTAAACAAGTTGGGTTAGGGTCCAAACTTTTAACTCGAAAATGACATGTTTAATTTATGCAAGCTCTTCTAATTCTTTAGGTGAATTGGACTGCGCAAAACCAAAACCCAATGTAAAAGAAAATATTAGGTTGATTTGTTTTGTAATATGGAAGTCATTAATTAGCCGTTGAGTTGTGAATTATTTTTAATTATTCACATTTTTATTATAATCTCATACACCATAATTGCACTAGGTCACTTCCTCCTCACTACGACTTCGTTTGTGTAAATTTATTGTCAATTTCGTCCCTTTGACTCCTAAATTACTACTCCTCCTAGTTTTTCATGCTTTCTTTATCATCTCCCCAACTCTTACTCTTCCAACCTATTTGGTGTTTCAATCTAGTGTTACACAACACATTTACAATGTCAAAACCCTAAACCCACAAATCCGACACAAACTCGACACCAAAATAAACGGGTTGACACGACACGACACGCTAATTAAATAGGTTGGGTTAGGGTCAAGGTATCTGAACTCATATATATTTCAACCCGACATGAACACGACATGACATCATATGATTGTCAGGCCTACCTTGTTCAGGTGATTCAATGTTTCCAGAAGTTAATTGGGGGCTAGGAGAAGTTATAGAAAATATGAAATTATAACAACTGAGATTGAGTTTATACATCAATCCAATGACAAAGTATAGAAGAACAATTAACTAACTCATAAGGGGATAATTGATTTTCATCAAAATTCTTGGTTAAAACGTTTAATTCAAACCAAGACATCGAATTTATGTAACACACTAACACTATACATGTGTTAAACTATACGAACTTTGTGTATTATGTTAAAAGTAGTTTTTTTATTTTAAATATATTAAGTAATACAATTTTATTTTATATCTTTATTAATAATTGATTAATCATCTAATTTATTAAATATTAAAATTAAAAACAAATTAATTTATAAAAAATATATTATTATAAAATTCTACCAAAGAATTTGAGTTGAACTCATTATTGAATACGACATATAACTTAATTTGTATATTTATTTGTAATTGTTATTAATAAATTAGCAATTATTAAGATAAAAATTAATAATTAAGCATAAAATAAAAAGATAAATTTTCAAATAAAATAATTTGGTGTTACACCAACTCCGACTTTAACAATAAAATCTATATTATTTTCGTGTAAAAACAACATTAAGGGTGTTGGTGACAAAATCAGTTGATAGACGGCAGCTTGTCAGAAGTGTTTTGAAAAAATAAATGTTTGTTTTTAAATATGTAAAATTACATAAAAACTAAAATTTTTTAAAAGCTCCTAAAAGATATTTGAAATAGTTATTTGAGTGAAAGTTTTTTTGTTTAAATTAAAAAGCTAAAAATTCATATCGTCGAACGAAGTTTTTTCATTAATTCAAGTTTTTTTTCTTAAAAGCTTTAAAAAATTCTCAAAAGTTTGCTACGGAACATATTCTAATATTGTAATAACTCTATCATTACATTATCTTTTATAACTTAATTATTATAATATCTAAATTAAACGATTTAAACGATTTCCAGAATTTTATCTTAGTTCTGTTTTTTATTCATTATCTATGTAATATTTATCACGTTCGAATTTTAAGTACATGTTAAAATTTGCTACAATAGAATGTATTATCCTAATATTTTGTTCTATTATATCATAATTAGCACAATTATAATTCAATATAATAATTATAATACAAACATAATTCACCAATTGTATTATTTGAAAAGGGTTTTGAACTGAATTAGTGATTAAACTATAATATTTAAAAGGAAAAAAAAGGTTTGGTGTTGTAACAATAGACTGTTATATATGGTGGCCACTATTAACCTTAGCGTGACATATGAAACGATTGGGGTGAAAGTGGCCTCCAAAACGTTGTTTTATAATTGGAATTCGCCTTAAAAGGTCTCGTTGGTATCATTTTAGTTTTTTTTTAAGAACAGTGGTATCATTTTAGTAACATCTGCTTTTAGTTTTATTGTGTTTTAGTGATGTTTTTGATGAATCACGAGTTTATTGTTTGGACTTTATAAATATCGACATGATTATATATGATAATGTTATAGTAGTTTTTTATTGGGAATAACTAAAAAGGTGAATCCCATAGTGAAATAAAGATTTGAAAATGACAGCAACACGGGGAAACAGGAATTAAGCACATGAAAATTGAAGTAGGGCACAAGATATTTGCCATGAACATGAGTTTCCATCACAAAACATGACTCCTCACTGTTCTCGTGCAAAAGCTTAAAAAGTGTAATTATATTTTATTTAAAAAAGAAATTGCTTTTTTAATCAATGTTCAATGATCTATTAGGTAATACTTAAATAAGAAATTATGTTACCAATGTGTTTAACATATTCTAGATAAAGGGCCGTTTCTTTGACTCTATTATTATGACATATACATTAAATATTGTTATTCAAGGCATATTTTTTATAATAAAAATTGTCTGAGAACACATCCCTTTTACATATAATATAATTATTTAACAAATCTTTACCAAGTTTTTTTTTTTTTTTTTTTTTGAACGGCAAATCTATCCTACTCCTCCTAAACTACTCATTGTTATGTTAATGTCAGGGTTTGAACCCATGACCTCCTTGTTAGTAATCACCTTGTTTACCAAGTTATAACAAAATATGAGAGATCACATCTAGAAAATATTTTTGTTGTTGTTTGTATGCGTGAATAATGTAAGTAATGAATGACAATGGTTTGTCAAAATTATGACACTATAAGTCTGTTTACATATAAAAAGGTTGTATTTAATAATAATGAGATAGTTCTCTTTAGTTAGGATTTTAATCTATAAAGACTTAAAAGATTGTGATTATCATTGGAATGGGATCATATGATCCTACCAATATGAGATTGTCTTCAAATTTTTTGGTGTGGTCTTGTTAATGGTGTTCCCATTATAACTTAATGTTGATTAAAGACATCAATAGTGTAATTTTAATTTGTGGCAACCATAAATCTTGTAGATAGAACCACATCAATTAAGGGAAATCATTTTAAGCAGAAAATGAAACAAGATAATCATTATCATATAGAACTAAATGCATAAGAGTATAAAAGAGACTTACCTTCATGTTGTGATTCTCTGCCCATACGAGATGAGGTGATAAAGTTATAATGCTCTATGTGGCTTTCTTGCGATGATTAATTTCAAGTTAATTGGACCTTGAGGCTTGATTTCAAGCTAAATGGATACTTGTTTTAGGCTATGCATAAGACTTTTAAGCAAAAATAACAAATTTTTTAGGGTTTAGAAGAGTAAAGACTTGACTATTAGAATAAAGACAAAAGATGTGACGTATGATCGAAGCAAGATCTTTTAAATCCTAGTGTGGGTCATAAGATTCTAGTATAAATCTTGTTTGATGTGATGGAAATTATTTTTTTCTTGTACGATCTTAAAATTATAAAATCATAATATCAAGATCATTTATCTTGGCAACCATGTCTAAGAGTGTTGAATTAGAGGTTTTCTCTGGTGCAACGGTGAGATGAAGCGTGATAAAGCCAAAGTCTCATGGAAGACTGTGTGTCTCCCTAAGACCCATGGTGGTCTGGGTATTCGTAACCTTGCTGTTTGGAATATTGCCCTTATGGCTTCCCATGCCTGGAGACTCCTTTCTAATAAGGATTCTCTCTGGGTTAGGTGGATCCACTCGTACCGCCTCTGTGGGCGTAACTTCTGGGATGCCCCTAAGAAGCGTGGTACGGGCTATGCCTGGCGCAATATCCTCGACATGCGGGGTAAGATCAGGGACTTTATTGTCTCCAAGGTTGGTGATGGCTGCTCCACGTCTGCTTGGTTCGATAACTGGCATCCTGCTGGTCCCCTATCCTAGTTCTTATCTGCCCGTAACATCCATAATGCGGGCTTCACTCCTGATTCTAAGGTTGCTGACATTGTCCTCAACGGGTGTTGGGTGCGCCCCCATTGCTGGCAGGACTCCCACCCCGTTCTCCTTTCTCATAACCCCCCTTCTCTTTCAACGGTCGTTCCTGATAAACTCCTCTGGAGATCTTGCGACGGTAAGGTCTATCCTTTTTCGGCCCGTTCTGTATGGCACTCTATCCGCCCTCTAGAGCAGCCTGTCGACTGGTATCATCTTGTTTGGTTCTCCCAGAATATCCTTAGACATGCTTTCATTCTCTGGGTTGCTCTCAAAGATCGACTCAAGACCCATGATAAAATCAGAAGCTGGGAGTTGTCTGGTTCTCCCAACCTCATCTGTGCCTTCTGCAGCGATTGTTCCAATTCCCTTCCTCATCTTTTCTTTGAATGTTTTTTCCCTTCTATGGTTTGGCATGATCTTCAGCATGTTATGAATCTCTCCTTCCCCACAAATTGCTGGTCGGATATCATCAATCTTCTCAAGCCCATCTCTAAGGGTAAGAATGTCTGGTCCGTTATCCGAAGACTTGTGCTTGCGGGAGCTATCTACCACATTTGGCAGGAAAGAAATAACCGGATTTTTAAAAATAATAGAAGAACGTATCATGCTGTTGTCAAGTCTATTATTGATGATGTCCGTTGTAGACTGATGAGTCTGTCTATGAAACCTTCCCTTAATGTTATTTTGGCTAAAAGGATCTGGTCCCTCCCTTAACGTTGAGAGTTATACTTCCTATTTTCCACTGTGGTCCATTATTCTCTCTTATCCCATCATTTCCACTATATATTTCTCTACTTGTATTGTCTGTTTTTTGCAGGATGTTTGCTTTTTATGTTCCTGTTATGTTTTCTGGTTCCAAAATCTGTTTTGGTTCCTAGTATAGCTTTGTTGTCCATTGGGGCATGTCCCAATGGGTTTTTGTTGTTTCTTAGGTGGGGAGTCCTCAGCCTTCAATTGTATTTATTCTTTTTTTTAATAAAATTTGCCTGAGTTACCGTCCTCTTTACCAAAAAAAAAGAGTGTTGAATTATTTAACACATTTTGATTAATATTTTAAATCAAATATGCTTGTCGATTAATGCATATCATAAAGCATCAATAGTAGTTAATCAAACCACATTATTGTTTTTTCAATAGTAATATATATTTTTTAACAACTTATTATTAATGAAATGAAACGATTTTGTTAAATGATATGTTTATTTTAAAAATAGAAAATAATACAATAATAACAATGGTATAAATGCATAATGGTTGGTATTCTGGTTGGTGTGAGGTCTTTTTAATTCAAGTGGACCCAAATACTTTAAAAGGAAAAGCAGAGTGGACCGAAGCTCTACAAGGAATAATACACGATGTCACATGGTGGTCAGTGGTCACTTAATTTGGCTTATTTAAGTGTATATTTTTCGCTACCGTAATTTCTAATCGTTAACCAATTGAATTTAAAGATTTGCATCTAAATTATATTTACATTTATAAAATAATATAAATTAAAATATAAAAATATTCAGAGGACGGCTGATTCTTTTATAAGATTGTTTCTTAATACTGTTTCTAAATTTCCAATATGAAGAAGTGCAGGATGAACTTGTTTGATTAATTTTACAACCTTAATATTGACATTTCCTATTTATAATGTTTATCTTATTCTAGCATCTTCTACCACTTAATATGGATTTAAACAAGTCAAGCCAATCATGAACCAAACTAAGCTTAAGCTACTCGTTTCGAGCTTTATATAAAGATCAAAGTCGATCCTAAGTTTTTTTAAATATAAATACTCGGGCTCGGATGAGACTTGGCTAGTTTGTTAGGCAAGCACAAGCCGCTAGCCTCAAATTTCAAAGCTCAAGGTTGTTTGGTAAAATTTTACTTTTAATATAAAGAGTAAAGACAAAACTTCATAAATGGTCCATGTGGTTTCAAAAGATATCTGGTTTGGTCCCTAACTTTCAAAAACCTCACGCCTAGTCCCTGTGGTTTCAAAACTTTTGTTAGGTGGTCCCTGAAGCTAACTCCGTCTGATTTTAGCCGTTTACTCACCTCACGTGCGTTTCATGTGAGGGTAAAAGGGTAATTTCAGGCTGGGCTTCCAATCAAAATGCGGGAAACGATCAATTGCATCTCTCAAGAAAGTCAGATGATACAAGTCGTCCTTTCGTAACCCTCTCTCAAGAAACGAAGTTTACATTTGCATCTCTAGCCTTCGATTATTTCCAAGCATACGTTCGTAAATCAGTAAGACATGGTGTTGTGCGAGTGGATTATGCGACAAAGGACTTCAAAACCAGATTTAGAAGTTGAATATGGTAACTTTTTACAATATACACTAGTAATTCTAAATTTTGATGGTGCTAATCAGGTGTACAATGTGTTAACCCTAATCTTATGTCGCAGCTGGAAGTAACAGCTATTTCACGATTAGGGTCTCGTATGGTGGTATCTTCACGAAGCCCCCAGGAAGAAGATACATAGATGGTTTAGTCTCTTACTTTGACTTTGTTGACACAGACCTGTTCTCGGTACATGATATAAATGACATGGTTCTTGAGTTAGGGTACCAAAAAGAGCAGACATTGTACTATCATTATTGTATCCCTGAACTCTCATTAGATTATGGCTTAATGCCTTTAGGGAATGACCAAGATGTGCATAAATTGGTCACGTATGTACCTAAACATAGACAAATCAGTGTGTATATTGAAGCTGGGCAAACAAGGGTATTTACGCATCTTAGGTCTCCTTCAAAACTGATAATTGAGGACTTGGAAGATGAGAATGTTTCAGAAGAGATGAATAGGAGACAATGTAAGACAGTAGGAGGTTCATGTAGTAAACAACTAGATTTTAATGAAGATAATTGTCTGTTGACATCCATTGTACCATATAGCCAACAAAGTCAGGTGATACAAGTCGAGGAAGATGCACAAGATGTCCCTCTCCAAAGTAACATCCAACCAGTAAATAATGAAACACTTTTAGAATGTTTCTCAATACTGGATGCTTATGATGCTGACATCAATGCTGAAAATGCTATAGAAGATCAAGGGGGTGCTGAAGTCAATGGTGCTGAAGTCAATGGTGAGGGTGCTGAAGTCAATGGTGAGGGTGCAGAAGAAGATGAAGGGGGTGATGTTGAAATTGCAGAAGAAGATGAAGGGGGGATGATGAGGATGAGGATGAGGATGAGGATGACGACTTCAACATAGATGATGCAAACCTGTATTAAGATGTAATTGTGGATATGAGTGAATTTCGAGCTGCTGTGGATTTTGATGAACATGGGATACTTGAAGGTCAAACTACAACTGCAAGTGAGCATATTATTGATGAAGAAGTCGAAGTGGTATACACGGATGGAGCTCAGGTTGGAGGATTTGAAAACGAAGATAAGAACACTGTGTTGAGAGAATTGAGTAATTCAAAAAAATGCTCACATGGGGAGGTTCACCAGAAGGCGTTTAGAGTGGGACAAACTTTCAAGTCAAAAGAAGATATCAGTAGATTTATTAAGATCCACTCAGTTGAGACAAGGAGGGAAATAAAACTAGCAAAAAATGACAAAATTAGGATGAGGGTCAAGTGTGAGGGCAGGGTGGGCCAGTCTGGTGAATCGAGTGGTGGGCCCTCTACAAGAAGTAAAGGGAAAAGTAAAGTGGACTCCAGCAAAAAGGAATCTTGTCCTTGGGCGGTCCAGATATCGAGGCCTAGTGAATCGGAATACTGGATGGTGAAAACCATTAATGCTGAACATAAATGCTTGCAATCAAGGGATGTTAAAGCTTGCACCTATAAATTCTTGGCTGATAATATCGTTCAACAAATTCAAGGAAACCCTTGGATTCCAGTGAAAGCACTACACGAGGAGTTGACAAGGAAATTTGAGGTTGGTTTGTCAAAACAAAAGGTTGCAAGGGCAAAGTCAATGGCTGAACGTTTAATTAGTGGAGACTATCAACTACAATATGGAGTATTAAGGGATTATGTGTTAGAGCTTCAAAATAGCAACCCAGGTTCGACTGTTAGGATAAATGTGTATCCTGAAGGTAATCCTTCTGCTACAAGCAGGACTTTCAGACGAATATATGTTTGTCTTGGTGCATTGAAGTTGGGGTTCCAGGCTGGCTTACGTGATTTCCTGTGAGTTGATGGTACATTCTTGAAAGGACCATATCCTGGCCAAGTGTTGACTGCTGTAGGACTGGATTTAAACAATGGTATTTTTCCTGTAGCTTATGCTATAGTTGAGGCTGAAAATACATCATCTTGGACTTGGTTTTTGGAGTTACTAGGAGAGTGTCTGGATCTTGGCCCTCAATTCAACTTTACATTCATATCAGATAGACAAAAGGTATGTACTTGTTAATTACATTACTTCACTTTTTTACCAATGGAACTTGACATTTGTAAAATCTTATATTGCTTAGGGCATTGTACAAGCAATTTCTAAGGTTTTCCCTAGTGCAGAACATAGATTCTGTTTAGGCATATTCAAGAAAATTTTAGGATTCATTGGAAGGATATTGAATTAAGGGAACATGTATGGAAATGTGGTAGAGCAACAACAATCAACCACTTCAAGACTGCTATGACTGAATTGCAGCAGATGAATGAAAGAGCTCACAACTGGTTGTCTCAGATTCCAGCTTGCCATTGGTCCAAGTCCGAATTCACTGGTAAGGCACACACTGATTGTCTTCTTAATAATCTATGTGAGGTGTTTAACTCTAAACTAGAAGATGGTAGAGACAAACCTATCATAACCTGTTTAGAGTACATTAGACATTATCTTATGAAAAGATTGTGTGTTGTGCAACAAAAGATTGATAAATGTCAAGGGCTTCTAACTCCAACAGCCACCCAACTTTTAGAGGATATCAAGAAGGAAGCATCTAAGTTTACATCTACATACAATGGGGCAGGGAAGTACCAAGTTAATTGTCCATGGCAGGATTAGTTTGTGGTCAATCTAAATGAAAGGTCATGCACTTGTAGGTATTGGGAGATTATAGGATTGTCGTGCAAACATGCAGTTTGTGCCATTTGGGATAAGATTCAAAATGGAGAGGATACCCCTGATGTTGAAGAGTGGGTCCACCATTGTTATAGGATGTCAACATGGAGGGCTATGTACTTACACAAAATTGATCCTATAAATGGTCGTTCAATGTGGCCAAAGAGTGAGTGTCCTTTTGCCTTAAATCCACCAAAGCATCACAAACAGGTATGACCTTATCAACCAATATGGTCTGTTATACCAATTTGATTGTATCCTATAAACTAATAGTTAATTATTTACATAGGTGGGAAGGCCAAAAAAGAAGAGGAAGTTAGCTGTTGATGAGCTCAGCACCCAAACAAGCAAGTTGACTAGGAAGTATCTGACAGTAACATGTGCCAAATGTCATAACAAGGGCCATAATTCTAGAACATGCAAAGGGCAGGGGGCATCGGTGCATCATCAAGTGTGGGGGCAAAGGGGAAGAGTAAGGGGAAAGAGAAGGGGGTATGAGGTTCTGTTAAGTAGGAGTGTTGTTTGTAGGCTACTTTATTTCTAATTTGGTGGTATGTATTGGCAATTCTAGTTAAGGTGGTTTCTATTTTCAATTACTTTTGTCCAAAACAATGCAATACTTTTGGTTATGGTAACGTACTTTGACAAAATGAACTGTCCAAATGTTTGTTAATGGCAATTGCAATACTTTTGGTTATGGTAACGTACTTTGACAATACTTTTGGTTATGGTAACGTATTTGGTGGTATGTATTGACAATTCTAGGAGTGTTGTTTGTAGGCTACCAAATGTTTGTTAATGGCAATTGCATTACACCCAAACACAATAAACTTATTAATTGACAAAATGAACTGTTCATTACACCCAAACACCATGTTTACATTAAACATAATAAGAAACACACTTTCAACACCATGTTTACATTAAACATAAGACCAAATACTGTCCATTACACCGAAATGGTTTAACAAGAACCCCACAAAAACCACCATTTCAACACCAAATACTGAATACCCACAAACACCAAACACATATTTAACAGGAAACTAACACCAAAACCCTAAACCCACAAAAACCACCATTCCTACAAAAACCTACATTCCTTCTACGATTCCAACGCCCCTTTGCCTTGTACACATGAAACTCATATTCAATGAGCTTGATTTTACCATGGTAGTTGGACAAATCGGCTTTCAGCAGTTCCAGCATGTCATCGAGAACCTTCATCATTTTTCCTGCATTTTCTTGGCTTTCCTCCAGCGTTTTCGTAGCCACAACGAAGTTCATGTATCGTGGTAATGTCTCCAAGTCATCAAATAGATTGTCTCTAAAAGTGTAATCTCCTTCTAGCGTATTCTGCAACTCCTTGACAAGCCGCATGATGTTTTCAGTTTTCTTGATTAGGGTTGCAAGCAGGGCGTGGAGATCCATTCCTTTCATCTTCGTAGGGGAGGAGATTGTATGTTGTTAGCTGATGAGATTGTATGTCATAGAGAAAGGTATGGTTTCTTATATAGAAATGAATATGTTAGACGATTAATGGCTGAATTAAATGTGGTTTCACCTGTCATAATGGCTGAATTAAATGTTCATCTGGCGAAAAGATGTATACCGGCGCTGGAAGATAGCAATGATGAGTAAGCTATTACTTGGAAATTAATACCAAAATTGGAATTCATTCATACAAACGTAAATGTTCACATTATACATAATAACATTACATTCTAATAACATATTTCTAAGATATTACACCCAATAACCTCCATTTTCTTAGACACGATTACCTACAGACAACTATTAATAACATTAATGATAAAGATAGTAACCCAAGAAGAAAACCCAAGAACATATTAACACCATTTTCATCTTCCAGACTTTTTCTTCCAATCGATTCATTGCTCTAAGCAATCCTGGGATCACGATAACAGCCCTAGGGCACATCGGAGGGTCTGCCCACCCTAGGAACCCACATTTCCTTCCTGACCTTGAACAACTCCAAAATTGCCTACCTGGGTTTAGATCGGTCCATGATGTCACCTTGATTGCTCGACTTCCACATCGACATTTTTCCATTTGATCGAAGCGTTCTTCAAGGATTCGGCGTAGATAGCGATTGTTAAACGGCTATAATGAAACAAACCTGCTTATATGGAAGCCCAGCCTAAAATTACCCTTTTACCCTCACATGAAACGCACGTGAGGTGAGTAAACGGCTAAAATCAGACGGAGTTAGCTTCAGGGACCACCTAACAAAAGTTTTGAAACCACAGGGACTAGGCGTGAGGTTTTTGAAAGTTAGGGACCAAACCATATATCTTTTGAAACCACAGGGACCATTTATGAAGTTTTGTCAAGAGTAAATAAGAGTTTTAGTCCCTATGGTCAACACAAAATTGTAGGTTTGCTCCTGGTTTTCCTAATCTTGTACTTTCGATCTATTGATCCATATGAAAAAACTATATTATTCTTTCTAATTAAGAAATCTTATATCCTTCTAATTTTTCGTCCTAACTATTCTCCTAACCATGTGAAATAGTGACAAGTGGATTAAAATATTATTAATTTTATTGAACATGACATTTGTCATTATTTTAAATTGTTAGGAGGATGAGTAGGAGAAAAAATTATAAGGATATAAGATTTCTCTTTCTAATTTACTTTTCTTTTTTACCAATTTATTTATTTTAATTAAAAAAAATTAAACCCATACCCCAACATATATATTAGGGGTGGCAATACTCGACACGACCGGCCTACACGACACGAAACCGATACGAAAATAAACGGGTTTGGGTTGAGATTTTTGACTAGCCAACCCGTCAACTCGCCAACCTGCCAACCCGTTTATTATGCGGGTCGTGTTCGGGTCATTAATTGGGTTTGCGGGTTGACCCGCCAACCCGTATATATATGTATTTATTATTTTTCATTTTTTTTATCTACAATAAAAAGGAAATGCTGTTGAATTGAAATAAGTTTGCCTAATTTCCCTAAAGTCCCTAACCTAAAATCCTAAATACGTAATGTCGTAATCTGTATCAGAGGTAAGGGTGAGCAACGGGCGGTTTTGCGGTTTCACGGGTTAGACGGTTCGGGTTAGGCGGTTTGGGGATGAAGGCCAAATCGACCGTAAACTGGACCACTTAAAAGCGATTTGGCGGTTTTGGCGGTTTTCGGTTTAGGCGGTTCGGTTTGGTTTAACCCAATTAAGCAATGCCTATTTAATAGTGATTCTACTCCAATTTTTTTGGCACAACTTTCTATGCTTTGCTTATGGCACATGCACATTTCAATTTGGCCAAAAGAAACTTTTTTTAGTTTTACATGTTCATCATTTTATTAAAATTAAACATGAGACGTTTTTAAATTTTACATGCTCACCCCAAGTTACGAGACTCTCATGCATTTGGTTTTTGGTATGGTTGATGTGAGGTTACAAGTGCTGGTCTCAGTGTATTAGACAATGCATTCATATATATATATATATATATATATATATATATATATATATATATATATATATATATATATATATATATATATATATATATATATATATATATATATATGAATATACATATATATATATATATATATATATATATATATATATATATATATATAATTCTCGTATTTGTTTTTGTTTTGTGTAACGTTTTTGTGTGACGGCGGGTTTTTGTGGATCCGTTTGTGTGCCTATCGGATCTTTGTGGAACCGGGTTCTCATCCCCTCCCACCGCTTTACCTTTATCGTCTCCATCCACCGCTTCCATCTTCACTCTATCTCAATCGCCGTCTCTCTCTACCCTCTTTTTCCCTTCGTCCCCACCGCAATATTTCGTTCTTTCGCCGCCTTGTCCGCCACCACTGTAACTCGTCCGGGTTTCCTGGTGAGAACGATCGACCACCGGAGTTTCTGTTGAAATCGAAGAGGAAATCGAAACACGACCGTAGTGGAGGAGACGCACAAGAAATTCAAAAGGAACACTTGGAACTTCAGAGGAAATCATACAACGAAAGTCCACTTCACCATCCATTTTATATTCACGATCCCGTAAAATCAGATTTAGCGTTAGCTTCTTTCCTTCTCTTCCATTGGATGTTAAAAAGGAACGTACAGATTCTGCGAACTCCGGCTCAGATAAGAAGCACCGACTAGCATACAGTCACGTGTGTTGTATGGGAGTCGAGCTTCTTCTAAATCGAATTGGACGTGTTTCACAGGTAACATCTAGGGTTTTAAAATTTAAAGACTGTATCATTACTCTATATTATTAATTCCCGTTATTTTTTGTGTTTTGTAACGTTTGTTTTTTTTCCGGGTTTTGGATCTCTTTTGGGGTATTTTCCACCGCCTCCCGCCTACTCTCTACGTCGTTACTCACCTCCACTTCCACCACCAGCGACTATCGGCACATCTTCACAGCACTGCCTTCAACCATCTACCCACTGCTTCGCCCACAATGGGTGGTCCGGTGGATCGAAGCTAGGGATAGATTTGCCCACACCAAAGGAGATATGTAGATGCCTTAACGATTTTGTAATTGGGCAGGAATAGGATCATCTCATCTGCCATCACGACTTCTCCCATCATCTCACCAACATTTCAACTTCACGCAAGAAAAGAGGGGGTCGGATTCGCACAAGAGAAGTGCCCTAGCCGTCATCGGGTTCTCAGATCGTAATATAAAACTGCGGCTTCAATTAGATCGTTACTTGACGATGTAAAATCAGAAACGTTGTTTTTTGATGCTTTGACAATGCAAAATTAGAAATTAGAAACGTGGTTTTTTGGATGCCGATTCACCCATCTCGATTATTTGGTAAACTTTCTTATTCGATCGATTGCTTCCTTTCTTAACTTCAGTTGTTATTATGCCCTAATTCATTTGAACTGTCACACCCCGATCCTTGGTGGAATCGATCAAGGCGAGATATATTGTTCAAAGTCTCATGACAACTATGTTATAATATGATTAGATTCAATTAAGTACTAAGTATGCAAACAAGATCCCCAACATACAAATACAAATCCAAATACAACAACATTTATTACATCAAATTTAAATAGTCTTGTGGGTTTCTAAGGTACACCCTACTTTTCATCAACTTCATTCTTCAAATCTGCATCATGGGTAAAACAGGTCAACTACGAGAGTTGGTGAGTAATCTAGTTTTATTAAAGAAAATCGTGAGTTTGAATAATTTGAAATTTGTTTTCTTTTGAAGTTGGCAAGCAAATGTTATCGAGATAACAGTTTATAAATCAAAAATTGATTAACAAATGATAACAACAATAATAAGTCCTCACCCTATATACATATATATATATATATATATATATATATATATATATATATATATATATATATATATATATATATATATATATACATATATATACATATATATATATATATATATATATATATATATATATATATATATATATATATATATATATATATATATATATATATATATATATATATAGGATGGAGCATCTAATCATCATACACACACAACCACGTGCGATCAATCACCTTAGCGTCCCAAGGCGGGTGGTCAACCCAATAGCGCTATTATTGTCCATAACGTACCTCAAGAATACGGGCATAGTCATGGAGATTAGACTAAAAATTGTAATGAACTACAAGTACATGTAGCGTAAACAAACAATAATTATTCAAATAATGATTCATGTATAAATGTCCCAACAATGTCTCAATTATGTTAAAATAATAAAGTGGAGTTGGAACATATTAGAACCACATGATACACCCCAAAAGTATTGTAAATTATAAAATATGGGGTAGATTACTCACATTAGTCCAATAAGGAATACACGTGTTGTACGATAGACGACTCGAGTCAAAATGTCGTAGAACCTAATATAATTAATAGTTTTGGCTTAGGAATCGATAAACGGGAATATAGTATTAATAAAAATAATTAGACACATATTATTATATTAGATGAATTAACAATAATCCAAATTTTGTTTTGAATATTAATGTATTCATATGTTAAATGAATTTTAAATTGAATTAATTACTTTGCTTAATTAATTTATATCTTCACATTAGGCAAGATTTTAATAATTTCTTATTAAAATAATAACTACTCAAATTATAAGTATTTACAGATTTTATATATTATAAACAATTATTTATATGAAATAATCATTAAAAATGCATTTTTACATGCTTAGATATTTAGGAAAATGGTTTTAAATACTAAACAGTAATGAAACATTCTGAAATTATCAGAAAATCATTATTTCATAAAATAGTAATTACTGTAAAATTTTAATATTTTTCGTAACTGCTTTAGTATTTATTTAGTATTTTAATAATTAAACCACAACAAAATTCGGTAAAAATAATAAAGAATTCCCAAAAATTCTGGAATATTAACCATAGTTTTCTAACATTATATTGAGCCTACTGTAAATAGTTTGGATATTTTGGACTATGGGAAGTATTTCTTATGTTTTTCATTATTAACTAATCAATAAAATCATAAATAATAGGGAAATATTAAGAGAAATTCATTAGACTTTTTATTTATGATTAACATGTTATATATGATATTCTGATAAGGTTTTATATTTTTTGGACATGTGTAGCTATTTATTATCAATTTAAACCATTAAATAATCATTAAATCAGGAACAATAAGCAAACATTCTTAAAATATCTGTAAATTTTGTCATTGACTCTTTAAAATGTTAATAAGGTGCGAAAAATATAAAATCTAGTTTTTAACATACATAACTATATTTTGCAATTTATTTATATACAACAAAATAAAATACAAACTAAGCATCAAACTGTAATATAAATGCATGAAACTTTATAAATCCACTTTACTCAATATATGGGTTGTTCCAAAATTTTCCCAGAATTTATTGACTGCAAAACGTATTTTATGTGAATTATTGCCCTATTTTATTGCAATAATTATAGTAATTCAATAAAAATAAGTTATTTTCTGAAAATTTCCAGAACTTCTTATTTTATTGATGGGATCATGAGAAAAATCAGTTTTATGCATAAAATGAGTTTTAGATAGTTTGGTGGATTTAATTTGTTTCAATCATGAATTTGAGACTTTTAACAACATACCTTGATGAATGCTTCAAGAGGGATGGAGATTTGAGTATGAGAGATTGTTTTTGGCTGGAAAATTGATATTTCTTGGAAGAATTTCGAGATTGAGAGTGAGAGAAAGAATAGAGAGTGTTTGAGTGGTGATGAGAATAATGTGTTGGGAGAAAAATGAAAGGAAAGATGATGAGAGGTGTGAGTGGGAGACCATGAGAATAACTTTTGGCTTTTGGTGGTCTTCATAATTTCCCACTAGCACAAGCATCTCTATGTAATACACTAACTAATATAAAAATTTTATAAAATTTAATGTAGAGTTTATAAAAATAGAGTTTTATAAAAAAAAATAGGTTATTATTTGATTATAACAATCTACTTTGATTTGAAGTTTAATTATAGCATTCAAGTTTGATTCTTTTAATTTAATTAGAGCATCATACTTTGATTTGATTTTAATATGGTATCATAATTTAATTTGATTATAGTTATAACGTTATACTATGCTATATTGCTATTAACGTCAATTTATATCGTATTGTATGGGTTTTGATCCTATTAGCGTCAAGTAAGCTCGAGTAAGGTTTATTAAATTTCCAATTGGGTTGGGTTGACCCGAATCCATTTTAGGCGGATGTCACATGAACGTACTTCATCTTACACGCTGCTGTTTTATTTCGTTCAATATATATAAAAGTTCATTATCTAACCTAATTTTCTTTTGTTTCCTTTAAGACGCCTCTGGAAATTAGGGATATTTAATTTGAAGAATTACTTTATTGCATAGGGTTAAGGAGTATGTGACCCTTCCCCTGTTATTGTAAGTTCTCTTGCATAATTGTATGAATTTCACACAATGATAATTGTTATACCTCACACAATGGTAAGTATTGTTGTATTAAATCAATATATTAGTCTTATGACTGAATAAAAACAAACTACTTTTAACCGAATGATCTAGGTACATATGGAAAAACAAACAATGACCTAAATCCAATGTCTGTCCATCCTTTTCTCTTTTCAAAACCGTCACACAACACCACTAGATTTCCTGGTTCTTTACCTGTTGGGTTTTTAAACATATTCAAGGAAATTAAACTATTTTATATATCCTGCTGTATGCAGGTACATTGCTATTGTTGGATTAGGTGTCTAAGCCATGACTAATAATTAGTATTTACCTAATTAATAGTAGCACAGTCCATTTGGGTTGCCCTCATGGCTGGATGTTTGTTGGAAAGTTAAGTAGAGAGAAATGGTTGATTTATTATATGACTAATAAATCAAGATATTGTTTGTTAATATATTATGGAGATAATATATTAATTAGAAATAATATTGTTTGATTAATAATTAATCAGAAATTAATTGGATTAATTTCTGTGACATTAATTGGATTAATCAGGAGGTCAGGGATTAAAGTCGTACGAATTCAATAGTTGAATTGCGGCGCGCGGCGCACCAATGTGAAGGCTGCGACGCGCGTACATATCCGTACGAATTCAATAGTTGAATTGCGGCGCGCGGCGCGCAAATGAAAAGGCCGCGGCGCGCGTACACATAATCCGGAAAATGGGCTGCGGCTAGGGTTTCTAGCTTTACCCTTTGGTTCCCTATAAATAGGGAACCCTAGGCCTCATTATCAGTTGCTCATTCTATTATTTCTCTCTGGAATTTCGATCCATATTCCTCTCGGCTTGGGTGTGATCTCATTTGAGGCAGGATACTTTTGCTGCTCAGCTTCCAGAAAATTCTAAAAGGTTGGTTTCTCTAATTTTATTCTTTTAGTCAATTTTCTTATGGCCTTTAGGATTTGTTATATGTTCAATTAGAAGAAAACATAGATCCTTATAGGTTGCATGTGAACTTAGGTTATTTAGTTCATGGTTGCAGAAAACCTTTCAGTGGTATCAGAGCCTGTATTGTTTTCTTGTTGAATTGCTATAACTGTTTTAAGGTTTAAAGCCTATAAACCCTAATTATAATGTGGATCGATTTCTAGGATTAGGATTTTGGAAACCCTAATCCGGCCCCTTGCTATATTTCGAAAAACTTAATTAGGGTTTTAGAAGGTTCTCTATTTTTTTGGTAACTTTATTTGTTAATTAAATGGATAACCTTAAACCCCATTATTTGAATTCGATTTTTAGGGGGTTTAGGATAGGTTTTAATTAATTTGATTAATTTGGATAAACCTATCTTCATTGAATTAATTTAATTAATTGTTAATTAAAAGATAATTCAAAAGGGATTTAATTAATTTTAAATTGTCGAAAATTAATAGAAAAATCCAGAAAAATATTTTAAAATGTTTAAAATATTTAGATTTAATTAATTTAATTAATTGGTAATTAAAATTGATTAAATCGAATTTGAGGTTTAATTTAATTTAAAATTTAATTGTTAAATTTGGTAAAATTAAAGGATAAACCTTGAATATTTTAAAGGGTTTTAAAATACATCTTATATATGTTATTAATTGTTAATACTATATGTATAAGATAAAATTGGTCAGTCAATTCGATAGTAGGCCTCATTCACGAAGCTGGTCTATAAAGTGGGTATAAGGAGACTCCTGTAAAATGGCAGTCTAATGGGTGAACACTCTCACCCACCGCTCGCCTGACCAGTGGAACGTCGTTAGCCGAACAGTTTTGATAGGACCACACAATCATTAAAAGTATAATGATCCAAGTACTAGAACCTTTACATAAAATCCCAATCTAGGTACTTTAAGAAAAAATGTGAATTTGATGCTACCCCATGAAATTGCACATTGCACTTTATGAAACGTTGGTGGAGCGTGTGTGGTTTACCGGCACACCAATGGGGGTTCATAAAGAGTAGCAATGGGTGTCTCGGGTGTTATCATTGTTGATGGAGCGTGTGTGGTTTACCGGCACATCAATTTGAGATGATAATGGACCCCGAGAGTACCAAGCAAATTTGCATGGTTATTCACACCCGGTTTGTGATCCTCGGCATCCCAGTCACAAACGGTGGGGCATATCCGAGATTAACATGCTATTGAACAGTTCAATAAATCTCATAAGAAACTAGGAATTCCATTTATAATAAGATTATTTTTCCGCGGTGGAATTGGCTGAATCGTCATTCGCCTACCTTTATAAAATTTGCTTATAGATTACGGCATCCCTCTTCTATGTTGCAAATTGTTATAGTTGGATCCTAGCCTTATTTTATATTGGGTTATTATAAGGACCGACAAGTATCTAATTAAACTTACCTTCTTTTATAGATGTCTTCTGCTGATCAATCCGCTCCCCAATCAAACTCCAGTGTTCCCTCAATCCTCTCACTGTGTTCCAAGGTTCAATTGAACGGGACAAACTACAATGACTGGATTAGAAACATCAAGATGGCTCTGAGGTATAAGAACAAAGAGTATGTTCTCGAGACCGAGCTTGTCGATGTCGACCCCGAAACTGCTACTCCCGAGGAAATTGCCTCGTACCAAAAACATTCGGATGATGCGACCAAAGTGGCCTGCATCATGATTGCCACAATGAACCCCGAATTGCAGAGAATATACGAAGACTACTGGCCCTATGAGATTCACCGTGAGCTTGCGGAAAAGTTCCGTAAGCAAGAGCGCATCGAAAGGTGCGAAGTGGTCAAGGACTTCACGAACAGCAAACCTAAAGATGGAGAGTCCATCTGCACCCATGTGCAAAGAATGCAAGGTTACGTGGAGCGGCTTAGAAAGCTTGCGATGCCTGTACCGGAGCAGTTGGCCGTTGACATAGTGCTTAACTCGTTACCGAGTTCTTATGACCAGTTCAGGCTGGCTTATCATTTGAACAACAATCAGGCTAATATGACTGAGTTGCATCGCATGCTTCGAGTAGCTGAGGACGGGATGAAGGGTAAAAGTGTACCCTCGGTTAATCAGCCCGTCCTAGCCATCGGAAGTGGCAAAGGAAAGAAAAGGAAGGGCCCTCCTAAGCAAAATTGGAGGGAAAAGGTTTAGGTCGGGTCATCCAGTAATGGCTCGAGAACCAAGACTTCCCACATTCCTTGTGTGGCCAACCCTGATGAAGCCAACTGTTTTTACTGCAAAGAGAAGGGCCATTGGAAGAGAAGCTGCCCCAAATACTTGCAGGATGTCAAGGATGGGAAAGTAAAGCCATCGACAGCAGGTATGTACACTATCTCTAAAAACTCACCATCTTCTAATTCTTGGGTCCTTGATACAGGATGCGGTTTTCACATTTGTTCTGATCTGCAGGGCCTAAAGGAAAGCAGGGAGGTGGAGCACGGTAGACTGAACTTGATCATGGGCAACAGGAGATCGTCCCCTGTTACCAAAATCGGCGTTTACAGTTTAGTGCTTAGTAGTGATGTTAGTATAGAGTTATTTAATTGTTGCTATTCGCCAGAAATGGCAAGAAACATTATTTCATTTCACGCATTGTTCAGACAAGGATTTCAATTTTCTTTTGATAATAAAATTGGTTCGATTTCTGTTTTCAAAAATGGTATTTTGATTTTTACTGCTTATCCTTGTGATGGTGTGTATGAAACTGTTGAATGTGTTGACAATTTAGGACATAGTGTAAATTATATTGATTCTACCAGTGGTGTAGAAAAGGCATGTCTGTGGCATAGTCGGCTCGGGCACATCAGCATGAAACGCATCGCCCAACTCCAAAAGGATGGAGTGTTGGAATCATTCGACATTAGGTCGGATGATGTATGCGAATCATGTCTGTTGGGCAAGATGACTAAATCACCTTTCAAAGGGTCTTTTGAAAGAGGTGAGGGTCTGCTGGACATTAATCACACAGATGTGTGTGGTCCATTCAGATCAACCACAAAGGATGGCACACGGTTCTACGTGACCTTTACCAACGATTTTAGTAGATACGGTTATATCTACTTGATCAAGCACAAGTCGGACACCTTTGAAAAGTTCAAAGAGTTTAAGAACGAGGTAGAAAATCAATTAGGCAGGAAGATAAAGATGCTCAGGTCCGACAGAGGCGGAGAGTATCTAAGTATCGAGTTCCTAGACTATCTAAAGGAATGCGGAATAATTTCGCAGTTGACACCTCCCAGGACACCACAGTTAAACGGTGTTGCAGAAAGGCGCAACCGAACCCTGTTGGACATGGTTCGTTCCATGATGAGTCGAGCTTCACTTCCCATTCACTTCTGGGGGTATGCCATAGAGACTGCCGCCCATATCCTCAATCTTGTCCCAACTAAGAAGGTTGCTAAAACACCTCATGAGATGTGGACGGGGAAAGTTCCCTCGTTGGCACATATCAAGGTCTGGGGTTGTGAGGCTTTCGTTAGACGAGAGACTCAAGACAAACTCGCAGACAGAAGCGAAAGGTGTTTCTTCCTTGGTTATCCCAAACAGTCATTTGGATATCTATTCTACTGACCAAGTGAGGACGTGGTCTTTGTAGCTAGACGAGCGGTCTTTCGAGAGAGAGAGAGCTCATATTCAAAGAGGACAGTGGGAGTACCATTGATCTGGAAGAAATTCAAGAGTCATCAGATGACGCAACCTTAGGAGAAACTAGCAACCAACATGAGGAAGAAGTTCCTGTTGGTCCAACAGATGTATCATTACCTCTTAGGCGTTCCGGTAGGGTTAGCATGCCACCCGAGTTTTATGGTTTCCATATAACTTCGGATGGGGACACGTTTGTCAGTGATAGGACACTGATAAATTTGGATGAACCAGCTAACTACCAGGAAGCAGTGGCGGGCCCTGAGTCTGCCAAGTGGAAAGAGGCCATGGATAGCGAGATCAAGTCCATGTATGACAATCAAGTTTGGAACTTGGTTGACAACGTACCGGGTCGAAAGACAGTCGGGTGCAAATGGATCTTCAAGAAGAAGACCGACATGGACGGAAAGGTACACACTTTCAAGGCAAGACTGGTTGCGAAGGGCTTTACTCAAACCCCAGGGGTTGACTATGACGAGACCTTTTCACCAGTAGCCAAGATAAAGTCTATTAGGATTATGCTGGCCATAGCTGCATTTCATGACTATGAGATTTGGCAGATGGACGTCAAAACCGCCTTCCTTAATGGAAAGTTGACTGAGGATGTCTACATGAATCAGCCAGAGGGTTTTGTCGATGCAAAGTATCCTAATAAAGTGTGTAAGCTTGAAAGATCAATCTACGGATTGAAGCAAGCTTCTCGCTGCTGGAATCTTTGTTTCCATGAGAAAGTCAAAGAGTTTGGTTTCTCTAGGAGCGAGGATGAGTCCTGCGTATATGTCAAGGCTAGTGGGAGTATAGTCACCTTTCTGGTGCTGTATGTCGATGACATACTGCTCATGGGAAACGATATTCCAACCTTGCAAGATGTCAAGGCTTGGCTTGGGAATTGTTTCGCCATGAAGGACCTAGGAGAGGCTGCCTATATTCTCGGGATAAGAATATTGAGAGATAGGAAGAAGAGACTAATTGGACTTAGTCAGGGTACATACGTGGAAAAGGTACTGAAAAGGTTTAGTATGGAACATTCCAAGAAGGGAGAGCTGCCTATCCAAAGTAATGCAAAGTTGAGTAAGACTCAAAGTCCAAGTACAGACGAAGAAATAGCTGAAATGAGTCGGGTACCTTACGCTTCGGCTGTAGGATCGATCATGTACGCTATGACGTGTACTCGCCCCGACGTGGCCTTTGCTTTAAGCATGGTCAGTCGGTACCAGGGTGACCCTGGAAGGGCGCATTGAATAGCTGTAAAGAATATACTCAAGTATCTGCGAAGGACAAAGGACATGGTGTTGGTCCTTGGAGGCAGTGATACATTGAGAGTTGAAGGATATACGGATGCCAGTTTTCAGACGGATAGAGACAGTGGTCGGTCTTAGTCTGGCTGGGTATTCCTTCTGAACGGAGGAGCAGTAACTTGGAAAAGTTCCAAGCAAGATACGGTGGCTGATTCTACTTGTGAATCAGAGTATATAGCAGCAAGTGAAGCGTCTAAGGAAGCGGCTTGGCTGAAGAACTTCATCGGTGACCTTGGAGTAGTCCCGAGTATTCAGGAGCCCGTGGAACTGTTATGTGATAACGAAGGTGCGGTCGCCTTGACAAAGGAACCGCGAGACCATGGAAAGTCCAGGCATATCGACAGAAAGTACCACTACATAAGGCATAAGGTAGAAGAAGGTCACCTCGTGGTAAAGAGGGTATCATCGGAAGATAATCCTGCAGATCCATTGACAAAGGCTCTGAGTAGGATTAAGCATAATCAGCATGCTAGGAGCATTGGATTAAGAGATGATATAAAGTTTATGTAAATTAGATAAGTTTTGAAACTTGTAACAATGTATTGTATTTGACTCTTGTGATTTAATAATAGAGATTTATTAATGAGTAATGGTTTACTACTTTTGTCAATACTTTATCATTGTGTTTCATTTTGCATGTTTTTTACTTCCTGAATAATTGGATTATTCAAATATCCACAGTCGATTACACTTTTGGGAGTAAGTGTGAAGTAAGACTGTCATGAATTGGTAATAGATTGTCTAAGGAGTTAGACATTGCAATTGGATTGCTGCACCATTCGTGAGTACTTGGAAATGGAGATTTGAGTATTGGATAAACCCGCGCTCAATGGATTGCTTCATGGATTTCATCACGAGCAATGTTGAGACGATAATATCTTTTGATCTTTAAGCTAAGACATATGAGTTATGATTTGTAAACGGTTGTTCATTGATAATACGAAAACGCATCGGTAACTCGGTGTTATAAAACGTATTGTTGTGAGTAATTTGTCTGGTAAAAGACATAAGTATATGAGTCGAAGCTTATTCGTCCCTTGACCCTAACGGGGAACAGATATCTGTAGGCCTCTCGATGAATTTGAAGTTGACTAAAATGGTTGGCCAACCGGGACTAAATTGGTAGTCTAAGAGTCATATGCAAATCGGAAATCGAGGAACAGTGAATCAGACCGGGATTGACTTTAATCCATGTCTTGAGTCTGAAAATATCTTGTTGGACGGAGGATCATCTGATCACTTATCTATGGACAGAACTGAAAGGTTTTAAGCAATCCATGAACTAAATAACCTAAGTTCACATGCAACCTATAAGGATCTATGTTTTCTTCTAATTGAACATATAACAAAAACCTAGAGGCCAGAAAAAGAAACTAAAAATCAAAACAGAAAAAACCAACCTTCAATTCTTGGAAGCTGAGCAGCAAAATTATCCTGCCTCAAATGAAAGTCACACCCAAGCAGAGGAGAGAGGTCACGAAATCCAGAGAGAGTCTTATGAGAATTGGCGAATTCCAGAGGTGCCTGGGAACCCCTATTTATAGTTTTTCAAATGGCCAGTTGATAAACCTTAGAGATAAACCTTTTTGAATTCAAATAAGATAAACCTTTTATCTTATAATTCAAATCCTATTTATCTATATTATTAATTTCGAAAATCATATATTTCCATATATGTATTTCGAAATCCACTGGTCACTGATACGCTGTCACTTACTCAACTATTGAATAATTACAGTTTTAGTCCCTGCACCTTTAATTAATTAGTTTAATCCCCAAATTAAATCCAATTAATTCTGGATTAATTCCTAATTAATTAATATAGTTTCTAATTAATATATTATCACTTTAATATATTAATAAACCATATTATTTAATTCCTGTTGATTTATTAATCCCATAATAAATCAACCTTTCTCTCTACCGAATTTTCTACCAAACCTCCAGCCATGAGGGCAACCCAAATGGACTGTGCTTCTATTAATTAGGTAAATACTAATTATTAGTCATGGCTTAGACACCTAATCCAACAGTCTCCCACTTGGATAAGTCTATGACTATAATTACCAATTTAGCCTCTAATTAACCAGCACTTGTAGCTTCCTAGAAACCAATGCCAAACTCTGATCTAATCAGTCCTGTCCATAGATAAGTGATCAGATGATCCTCCGTCCAACAAGATATTTTCAGACTCAAGACATGGATAAAATCAATCTGGTCTGAATCACTGTTCCTCGATTTCCGATTTGCATATGACTCTCAGACTATCAATTTAGTCCCGGTTGGCCAACCATTTTAGTCAACTTCAAAATCATCGAGAGGCCTACAGATATCTGTTCCCCGTTAGGGTCAAGGGACGAATAAACTTCAACTCATATACTTATGTCTTTTACCGGACAAATCACTCACAACAATACGTTTTATAACACCGAGTTACCGATGCGTTTTCGTATTATCAATGAACAACTGTCTTAGTAAATCATAACTCATATGTCTTAGCTTAAAGATCAAAAGATATTATCGTCTCAATATTGCTCGTGATGTAATCCATGAAGCAATCCATTGAGCGCGGGTTTATCCAATACTCAAATCTCCATTTCCAAGTACTCACGAATGGTTCAGCAATCCAATTGCAATGTCTAACCCCTTAGACAATCTATTACCAATTCATGACAGTCTTACTTCACACTTACTCCCTTAAAGTGTAATCGACTGTGGATATTTGAATAATCCAATTATTCAGGAAGTAAAACATGCAAAATGAAACACAATGATAAAGTATTGACAAGAGTAGTAAACCATAATAAATCTCTATTATTAAATCACAAGAGTCAAATACAATACATTGTTACAAGTTTCGAAACCTATCTAATTACTAAAACTTATATCATCTCTTAATCCAATGCTCCTAGCATGCTGATTATGCTTAATCCTACTCAGAGCCTTTGTCAAGGGATCTGCAGGATTATCTTCCGATGATACCCTCTTTACCAGGAGGTGACCTTCTTCTACCCTATGTCTGATGTAGTGGTACTTTCTGTCGATATGCCTGGACTTTCCATGGTCTCGCGGTTCCTTTGTCAAGGCGACCGCACCTTCGTTATCGCAAAACAGTTCCAAGGGCTCCTGAATACTCGGGACTACTCCAAGGTCACCGATAAAGTTCTTCAGCCAAGCCGCTTCCTTTGACGCTTCACTTGCTGCTATGTACTCTGATTCGCACGTAGAATCAGCCACTGTTTCTTGCTTGGAACTTTTCCAAGTCACTGCTCCACCATTCAAGAGGAATACCCAGCCCGACTGAGACCGACCACTGTCTCTATCCGTCTGAAAGCTGGCATCTGTATATCCTTCAACTCTCAAGGTATCACTGCCACCGAGGACTAACACCATGTTCTTGGTCCTTCGCAGGTACTTGAGTATATTTTTCACAGCTATCCAATGCGCCCTTCCAGGGTTACCCTGGTACCGACTGACCATGCTCAAGGCAAAAGCCACGTCAGGGCGAGTACACGTCATAGCGTACATGATCGATCCCACAGCCGAAGCGTATGGTACTCGACTCATCTCAGCTATTTCCTCGTCTGTACTCGGACTTTGAGTCTTACTCAGCTTCGCATTACTTTGGATAGGTAGCTCTCCCTTCTTGGAATTTTCCATACTAAACCTCTTTAGTACCTTTTCCAAGTATGTACCCTGACTAAGTCCAATTAGTCTTTTCTTCCTATCTCTCAATATTCTAATCCCAAGAATATAGGCAGCCTCTCCTAGGTCCTTCATGGCGAAACATTTCCCAAGCCAAGCCTTGACATCTTGCAAGGTTGGAATATCGTTTCCCATGAGCAGTATGTCATCGACATACAGCACCAGAAAGGTGACTATACTCCCACTAGCCTTGACATATACGCAGGACTCATCCTCGCTCCTAGAAAAGCCAAACTCTTTGACTTTCTCATGGAAACAAAGATTCCAGCTGCGAGAAGCTTGCTTCAATCCGTAGATTGATCTCTCAAGCTTACACACCTTATTAGGATACTTTGCATCGACAAAACCCTCTGGCTGATTCATGTAAACATCCTCAGTCAACTTCCCATTAAGGAAAGCGGTTTTGACGTCCATCTGCCAAATTTCATAGTCATGAAATGCAGCTATGGCCAGCATAATCCTAATAGACTTTATCTTAGCTACTGGTGAGAAGGTCTCGTCATAGTCAACCCCTGGGGTTTGAGTAAAGCCCTTCGCAACCAGTCTTGCCTTGAAAGTGTGTACCTTTCCGTCCATGTCGGTCTTCTTCTTGAAGATCCATTTGCACCCGACTGTCTTTCGACCCGGTACATTGTCAACCAAGTTCCAAACTTGATTGTCATACATGGACTTGATCTCGCTATCCATGGCCTCTTTCCACTTGGCAGACTCAGGGCCCGCCACTGCTTCCTGGTAGTTAGCAGGTTCATCCAAATTTATCAGTGTCCTATCACTGACAAACGTGTCCCCATCCGAAGTTATATGGAACCCATAAAACTCGGGTGGCATGCTAACCCTACCAGAACGTCTAAGAGGTAAGGATACATCTGTCGGACCAACAGGAACTTCTTCCTCATGTTGGTTGCTAGTTTCTCCTAAGGTTGCGTCATCCGATGACTCTTGAATTTCTTCCAGATCAATGGTACTCCCACTGTCCTCTTTGAATACGAGCTCTCTCTCTCGAAAGACCGCTCGTCTAGCTACAAAGACCACGTCCTCGCTCGGTCTGTAGAATAGATATCCAAAGGACTGTTTGGGATAACCAATGAAGAAACACCTTTCGCTTCTGTCTGCGAGTTTGTCTTGAGTCTCTCGTCTAACGAAAGCCTCACAACCCCAGACCTTGATATGTGCCAACGAGGGAGCTTTCCCCGTCCACATCTCATGAGGTGTTTTTGCAACCTTCTTAGTTGGGACAAGATTGAGGATATGGGAGGCAGTCTCTAAGGCATACCCCCAGAAGTGAATGGGAAGTGAAGCTCGACTCATCATGGAACGAACCATGTCCAACAGGGTTCGGTTGCGCCTCTCTGCAACACCGTTCAACTGTGGTGTCCTAGGAGGTGTCAACTGCGAAACTATTCCGCATTCCTTTAGATAGTCTAGGAACTCGATACTTAGATACTCTCCGCCTCTGTCGGATCTGAGCATCTTTATCTTCCTGCCCAATTGATTTTCTACTTCGTTCTTAAACTCTTTGAACTTTTCAAAGGTGTCCGACTTGTGCTTGATTAAGTAGATATAACCGTATCTACTAAAATCGTCGGTAAAAGTCACGTAGAACCGCGTGCCATCCTTTGTGGTTGATCTGAATGGACCACACACATCCGTGTGAATGATGTCCAATAGACCTTCACCTCTTTCAAAAGACCCTTTGAAAGGTGATTTAGTCATCTTGCCCAACAGACAAGATTCGCATACATCATCCGATTTGAGGTCGAATGATTCCAACACTCCATCCTTTTGGAGTTGGGCGATGCGTTTCTTGCTGATGTGCCCGAGCCGACTATGCCACAGACATGCCTTTTCCACATCACTAGTAGAATCAATATAATTTACACTATGTCCTAGATTGTCAACACATTTCACAGTTTCATACACACCATCACAAGGATAAGCAGTAAAATTCAAAATACCATTTTTGAAAACAGAAATAGATCCAATATTATTATCAAAAGAAAAATGAAATCCTTGTCTGAATAATGCGTGAAATGAAATAATATTCCTTGCCATTTCTGGCGAATAGCAACAATCTAATAAATCTATACAAACTTCACTACTAAGCACTAAACTATAAACTCCAATCTTGGTAACAGGGGACGATCTCCTATTGCCCATGATCAAGTTCAGTCTACCGTGCTCCACCTCCCTGCTTTCCTTTAGGCCCTGCATATCAGAACAAATGTGAAAACCACATCCTGTATCAAGGACCCAAGAATTAGAAGATGGTGAGTTTTTAGAGATAGTGTATATACCTGCTGTCGATGGCTTTACTTTCCCATCCTTGACATCCTGCAAGTATTTGGGGCAGCTTCTCTTCCAATGGCCCTTCTCTTTGCAGTAAAAACAGTTGGCTTCATCGGGGTTGGCTACGCAAGGAATTTGGGAAGACTTGGTTCTCGAGCCATTGTTGGATGACCCGACCTGAACCTTTTCCCTCCAATTTTGCTTAGGAGGGCCCTTCCTTTTCTTTCCTCTGCCACTTCCAATGGCTAGGACGGGCTGATTAACCGAGGGTACACTTTTACCCTTCATCCCGTCTTCAGCAACTCGAAGCATGCGATGCAACTCAGTCAGGTTAGCCTGATTGTTGTTCAAATGATAAGCCAGCCTGAACTGGTCATAAGAACTCGGTAGGGAGTTAAGCACTATGTCAACGGCCAACTCCTCCGGTACAGGCATCGCAAGCTTTCTAAGCCGCTCCACGTAACCTTGCATTCTTTGCACATGGGCACAGATGGACTCTCCATCTTTAGGCTTGCTGTTCGTGAAGTCCTTGACCACTTCGCACCTTTCGATGCGCTCTTGCTTACGGAACTTTTCCGCAAGCTCACGGTGCATCTCATAGGGCCAGTAGTCTTCATATATTCTCTGCAATTCGGGGTTCATTGTGGCAATCATGATGCAGGCCACTTTGGTCGCATCATCAGAATGTTTTTGGTACGAGGCAATTTCCTCGGGAGTAGCAGTTTCGGGGTCGACATCGACAAGCTCGGTCTCGAGAACATACTCTTTGTTCTCATACCTCAGAGCCATCTTGATGTTTCTAATCCAGTCATTGTAGTTTGTCCCGTTCAATTGAACCTTGGAACACAGTGAGAGGATAGAGGGAACACTGGAGTTTGATTGGGGAGCGGATTGATCAGCAGAAGACATCTATAAAAGAAGGTAAGTTTAATTAGATACTTGTCGGTCCTTATAATAACCCAATATAAAATAAGGCTAGGATCCAACTATAACAATTTGCAACATAGAAGAGGGATGCCGTAATCTATAAGCAAATTTTATAAAGGTAGGCGAATGACGATTCAGCCGATTCCACCGCGGAAAAATAATCTTATTATAATGGAATTCCTAGTTTCTTATGAGATTTATTGAACTGTTCAATAGCATGTTTAATCTCGGATATGCCCCACCGTTTGTGACTGGGATGCCGAGGATCACAAACCGGGTGTGAATAACCATGCAAATTAGCTTGGTGCTCTCGGGGTCCATTATCATCTCAAATTGATGTGCCGGTAAACCACACACGCTCCATCAACAATGATAACACCCGAGACACCCATTGCCACTCTTTATGAACCCCCATTGGTGTGCCGGTAAACCACACACGCTCCACCAACGTTTCATAAAGTGCAATGTGCAATTTCATGGGGTAGCATCAAATTCACATTTTTCCTAAAGTAACTAGATTGGGATTTTGTGTAAGGTTCTAGTACTTTGATCATTATACTTTTAATGATTAAGTGGTCCTTGTCAAAACTGTTCGGCTAACGACCCTCCACTGATCAGGCGAGCGGTGGGTGAGAGTGTTCACCCATTAGACTACCATTTTATAGGCAGTCTCCTTATACCCACTTTATAGACCAGCTTCGTGAATGAGGCCTACTATTGAATTGACTGACCAAATTTATCTCATATATATAGTATTAACTTTTAATAACATATATAAGATGTATTTTAAAACCCTTTAAAATATTTAAGGTTTATCTTTTAATTTTACCAAATTTAACAATTAAATTTTGAATTAAATTAAACCTTATAATCGATTTAATCAATTTTAATTACCAATTAATTAAATTAATTAAATCTAAATATTTTAAACATTTTAAAATAATTTTCTGGATTTTTCTATTAATTTTTCGAAATTTTAAATTAATTTAAATCCCTTTTGAATTATCTTTTAATTAACATTTAATTAAATTAATTCAAATGAAGATAGGTTTATCCAAATTAATCAAATTAATTAAAACCTATCCTTAAACCCCTAAATTTCGATTTCAAACAAAAGGTTTAAGGTTATCCATTTAATTAACAAATAAAGTTACCAAAAATAGAAAACCTTCTAAAACCCTAAAGGCATATTTCGAAATTTACAAAGGGGGGGGATTAGGGTTTCCAAAACCCTAATCCTAAAAATCGATTTCAACATATATTAGGGTTTATAGGCTTTAAACCCTAAAACAGTTATAATCATTCAACAAGAAAACAATACAGGCTCTGATACCACTGAAAGGTTTTAAGCAATCCATGAACTAAATAACCTAAGTTCACATGCAACCTATAAGGATCTATGTTTTCTTCTAATTGAACATATAACAAAAACCTAGAGGCCAGAAAAAGAAACTAAAAATCAAAACAGAAAAAACCAACCTTCAATTCTTGGAAGCTGAGCAGCAAAATTATCCTGCCTCAAATGAAAGTCACACCCAAGCAGAGGAGAGAGGTCACGAAATCCAGAGAGAGTCTTATGAGAATTGGCGAATTCCAGAGGTGCCTGGGAACCCCTATTTATAGTTTTTCAAATGGCCAGTTGATAAACCTTAGAGATAAACCTTTTTGAATTCAAATAAGATAAACCTTTTATCTTATAATTCAAATCCTATTTATCTATATTATTAATTTCGAAAATCATATATTTCCATATATGTATTTCGAAATCCACTGGTCACTGATACGCTGTCACTTACTCAACTATTGAATAATTACAGTTTTAGTCCCTGCACCTTTAATTAATTAGTTTAATCCCCAAATTAAATCCAATTAATTCTGGATTAATTCCTAATTAATTAATATAGTTTCTAATTAATATATTATCACTTTAATATATTAATAAACCATATTATTTAATTCCTGTTGATTTATTAATCCCATAATAAATCAACCTTTCTCTCTACCGAATTTTCTACCAAACCTCCAGCCATGAGGGCAACCCAAATGGACTGTGCTTCTATTAATTAGGTAAATACTAATTATTAGTCAAGGCTTAGACACCTAATCCAACAAGAACTGATTAGATCAGAGTTTGGCAGCGGTTTCTAGGAAGCTAAAAGTGCTGGTTAATTAGAGGTTAAATTGGTAATTATAGTCATAGACTTATCCAAGTGGGAGACTGTTGGATTAGGTGTCTAAGCCATGACTAATAATTAGTATTTACCTAATTAATAGTAGCACAGTCCATTTGGGTTGCCCTCATGGCTGGAGGTTTGTTGGAAAGTTAAGTAGAGAGAAAGGGTTGATTTATTATATGACTAATAAATCAAGATATTGTTTGTTAATATATTATGGAGATAATATATTAATTAGAAATAATATTGTTTGATTAATAATTAATCAGAAATTAATTGGATTAATTTCTGTGACATTAATTGGATTAATCAGGAGGTCAGGGATTAAAGTCGTACGAATTCAATAGTTGAATTGCGGCGCGCGGCGCACCAATGTGAAGGCTGCGACGCGCGTACATATCCGTACGAATTCAATAGTTGAATTGCGGCGCGCGGCGCGCAAATGAAAAGGCCGCGGCGCGCGTACACATAATCCGGAAAATGGGCTGCGGCTAGGGTTTCTAGCTTTACCCTTTGGTTCCCTATAAATAGGGAACCCTAGGCCTCATTATCAGTTGCTCATTCTATTATTTCTCTCTGGAATTTCGATCCATATTCCTCTCGGCTTGGGTGTGATCTCATTTGAGGCAGGATACTTTTGCTGCTCAGCTTCCAGAAAATTCTAAAAGGTTGGTTTCTCTAATTTTATTCTTTTAGTCAATTTTCTTATGGCCTTTAGGATTTGTTATATGTTCAATTAGAAGAAAACATAGATACTTATAGGTTGCATGTGAACTTAGGTTATTTAGTTCATGGTTGCAGAAAACCTTTCAGCTATGTCTCACATTCATCCATAATTCAAAATAAAATTATTGGGTAAGTACTTTGTTGTCAGATTTCCTCATAGATTTACAATAAAGTCATTGTTGTGATATGTGAAAATCCAGAAAAAGCAGTACTTTCTTGAATGAAGCAAAGGAACCAAACCTTCCTATGATTTATCAACCATTTAGTTGTATTGTCAGATATAAATTGCAAGAAAAGGCACTGTACTTTTTTTCATTTGTCTCATATAGCATCATACTTTGATTTTCATTTAGAATTCAAAGATTAAATTGCATTTTAGTCCCTGACTATAGCTATTTATTTTTCTTGCATTTTTTATTCTTATCTTAGGTTTTTTAACGTTTTCAGCCATGTTGTAAGTAAAATGACTATTTTGGACCGAAATTGCAAAAATCGACTATAATCAAGGTCCAAAATTCCGATCATACTGTGTATTTTCCTTGTGCTTTTTACTGGCTTGTACAGAGGCTGCAACAGAGAAAGGGAGGTGGACATGAAAAACTTGAAAAGGTAAGATACATTTCTTTTATACTTTTAATAAAATAAAAACTAATCTCCCTTTTGTTTATTAGGATTAAGCAAAGATTACAGATATCACAAAAGTAATATGAAGAGTCATCTAATTTAATCCCTAAAGTTGAATAAGAGATTCCTAAATTACAAAAAAGCGTGGTGGATGAACAGAAATTATTGGAAGAAATCGTGGATAGCTCAAAAGGTATATAATTTAATAATATATTAATATTCTTATTTTCCCATGTATGTTGTACAAAAAAAACATGGCTTATTTTCTGATTTTGGTTTGCTATCTTTTTTAATATTTATTTCTTATATAGTTGAAACCGAGACTATTTTATAATTGAAATCGAGACATTTGGAAAAGAAGTTGAAAAGGTAGTGCTGAACTTAAACCTTGGGAAAAAGAATTGATTGAGCATCAAGGAAAGCTTGAAGCTGCATCTACAGAAAATAAACTTTTCTCTGAGAAGCTGAGTGGCATTTATGGAAATTGTCTGCTTAAAATGTATAAGGGCCTATCACAAAATGACCAATAGGGTATTGTCCATCTAACAAATTGATAATCTTTTTATGTCTATAACAAAATAACATCTATTTCATAGTATGTATTTTGTGAACTGTGAAATTTCTTTGTAAGTGAGAAAAACCTTAAAGGAGATTTTCTTCTTTCGAAATGACATATTATTTTGCAAAATGATGATGTCATTTCACAAAAAATCTCAATTTTTATGAATTGGCATCATCATTTTGCAAAATATCATGTTATTTTGGGAAAGTTTATTTTATTTTATATGGTTATTGTGCTGGGAACTGTTCATAAAGCAATTTTGAAAATTGCAAAATGAGTGGTCTTTTTGTTACAAGGGTCAAAAAGACGGTCAATTTTTTTAGTGAACCCTATCATTTTGGTATTTTTTTTAAAAGTCCAATGTATAAATCTGCTATATTATGCTTCATTATGGAAGTAAATTTCCAATATTTCCCCGTCTTTCAATGAAAATTTTCTGAAGTTTTGAGAATCATTTCAACAGATTGAAACCATTAACCTGCTTCATTTGTTATTTTCTTTAATTATTAATCTCCAGCCTTGAATATTGTCAATGATTGACTTAAATTTTTGAGTGTTTTAGCATGAAGCTGGTCGTGTGGCATTTTCGGATGCTCAAAAACAATTGGATGAAATACAAAAAAAAGTTGAAACAAAAACTTCAAGCATAAACGACACACAAACAAAGTTAGAAAAAAAAACAAAGTCGAGGTATGCTCATTTTCTCATCTCTTTATAACTATTTTCCACTACTACCCTTGTCAATTACTCAAAAGTCAAAAACTTGAAATCATTTTGTGGTTTTTAGGAATGTCTAAAAGAACAAGAGAATCTAATGACACTTGAAGAAACAGCAAGACAAAAAGTCATGGAGCTTATGGAACCTCTTAAAGCTAAAACTTAAAATTGACTGATGAGAAATTAGAGACAAACACACTTTGATTATTGCTAAAACTTTTGGAAAATATCAAAATTTTCATGATCTTTCATGGTTTTATGTACGTTACAATTAAATGACTTTATGTTATGCTGATAATTTGTATCTTTTTGTGTTCCAGGGTTAAAAAACTTGAAAGAGTTGCAAATTTGCTCCAGCAAGGTGACAGATTATGGGGTTGCATTTTTGAAAAGTTCATTCCAGTTTTGACATATTATTTAACCTTTTTTAGTGTTATTTAATTTGCATTTGTGGTACCCAAAAAATCAATTTTTGTTTGTTTGATGTATAATAGGGCAAATTACAGAAAACCCATTGTATTTTGGCCAATTTTGTGGTTTAGCCCCTGATTTTTTTAATTTTCCAAATCAAGCCATAAAAGTTTTAGACATATATTCAAATTAACCATTTAACCTATTATATCAGGTCTCACAGGTAATTCTGCTATATCAGGCTTCACCAATTAAGATCAAATTTGTTAAATTGGATAAATGTCTGGAACTTTAATGGTTTTATAGAAAAAATTAAGTATAAGTGATTAAACTGCAAAATTGCCCAAACAATGATGGTTTTATATAATTTGCCTTAAACATCAGTTATCATATCATATTTGAGTACAAAGTCTAGCTTAACTTCTAGGTAGTCCATAATTGAAAAAAAAATCTCAACTTGAAAACATATATTTTGTAGTTATTTTCAAAGAATAAAAAATAATTTACTCTCACTATGGAGACTTCATAATGGAATCTGTCCACTGGAAATGCCGCCATGAAAATGCGATCAAATCATTCCGGCGGGTCCCGTGGGGTGGTGCCGCCACTGCTCATGCCTGATCAGTGGGTTCAGGTGTGAATAAATTTTACGATTTTTTAAAATTTTTTATGATGTAAAAATATTAAGTAATGTGAGGATGAATGATTTTTTAGCAGGATGAACGTGAATTGAAGAGACAAAAGAGGAAGCAATCCAATCGGGAATCAGCAAGGAGATCAAGATTGCGTAAGCAGGTATTAAAATCACATAATTTAATTTGATATTTTATTTTTTTTAAAGTGATAATTGGACCTTTTTTGGTGATTTGAAATACGGATAGTTGTCTTAATTTCTTATGACTGAAACTAATTATAAAAACACCATCAAAAATATGAACCAATACTCACATAGTTGATAGTACAAGCCCTAGCACCACGTTTAGAGTCTAGGAGTTTGACTGTGAGTTTGACCTTCTCATTGCTTTAGCAGTTGTATGCTTCTTTCCTAATCCTTCGAGCTGGCGCCAAGACGTTTGGGGTATGGATACTTGGATCTGTCCCGATAATTTCCATAAATGGCAATGTACTTTAATATATTTAGCATCCGACTTTTGTTTCTTTCTGTTACAGCATTGCACTTTCATGTTCATTTTTGTGTTTGAAAAGTGTATCTAACCCAATTATGACATTGCTACTGTTTTTTCTTGCATTTATCCGGACCCGTGCTCCAGCCATCCCGAACCCGTGCGGAGCACGGGCTCCCGCTAGTTATCTTTACACTTGGAATAAAAAATGAACCAAGTAGAATTATAAATTATTTACGAGTTGTCAATGGGAAAACTATTGAATATATATGACATGTGTTACCTAACAAACAAAAAAGGGTATATGGAACATGGGCAATAAGGATTAAAGTATTCCTTGATTTCATGTTTTAAATGCATGCTCGTTATTTGAATAGTGAATAGTTTAACAAACGTGCAGGTGGTCAGGTTAATCCCGTCAATCCAAATTTGGATGAACAACCCAATTTAAGATGTCTATTTTGATTCAACGAGTCAACGACAAGGGCACAAGGCGTAGAGGGTTCATAATCGCAAATCGTAGTGGAGGCTGTGGAGTCGAGTATGGAGAGTGGAGACTGGAATGGAGTTGTGTCGCGTGCCTTAAACTGCTAACATAAAGTGTAAGTTAGGTAATTTAATATATAATATATTTTATAAATATTTATTATTAATATATTTAAACAGTTTACAGGTGGGCACCGTATTATTTTTATGAAACCGTAAACCGAACCGCAAACCGCCTAACCAGACCAATTAACCCGCTAACCGAACCGCTAACCGTTTAACCCGAACCCGCAAACCGTATAAGGTTCAGTTCTGGCGGTTTCGCGGTTTAATTTGATTTACGCTCAGCCCTAATCAGAGGTTTGAGCGAGACTTCCCTTCCACTCTTCGACGTCGTCCCTTCCAGTCTTCCAGTCTTCACTCTTCACTCGCTTCTTCACATCGCCACGACGCTACCATCGATCGAGCCTCCGCCCCACCTCCGCCCCACGTCCACAGGTAGCATCACCTTCGCCGACACACATCCACAGCCACAGGCCTCTGCGATTTCTGTCGTCGTCGGTCTCTGCAGGTCCTCCTGACGTGACCCCGCCATCTACTCCGGTAAGTTAGCAGACTTCCAGTTCTACCATTGAATTTCTGTGATTTTTCTTTACAACTTCAGAAAACCTCTTTGTGAATTTCTTTAGCAGACCTCCGCCATCTACCCCGGTAATAAAACCTCTTTGTGAAAATTTCTCAAAATAATCCTGAACGAGTGATTCATTGTCAGATTGAATTTCTGATCACTTTTTATACAATTTAGTCTTTGCTTGTGACCGGATTTTCTATCAATTTCTTTGATTCTGTTAATGTGAAATATCCGACTTCTACCAGATTTGCTGTTAATCTGAGTCTGATAAGCTGATCTGTTACAATTTCAGTGATTTTTCTTTACAATTTCTATTAATGTGATGTGATTTTGTGAGTCTGATAATCTGATCTGTTACTATGTTTTTTATAGGTGCAGTATGGATGGTGATAGTACTTCCAAACCTTTTGAAGATGGTAATGACAGTGATGATTCAATTGAAGAAGTTGCACCAGAAAGTGGCTCACATGGTGTTGAAAGTACTTCTACAAAACAAAGGAAAAAAAAAAAGAAAACTAACTTCAGATGTGTGGAAGAGTTTTAAAATGCTCCCATAAAAACCAAATGAGGAACTATATTGTGAGTGCATAAAATGTGGTAACAAATACTTGGCAGCAAGCAAACATGGTACGGGTAATCTAATTCGTCATCGAAAGGCATGTTCCATTACAAGCACAAGAGATATCGGTCAATATATGATTTCTTCTAGCAAGGGTGTTATGGATATAAGAAATCCCAAGTTTAGTCAAGAACAATTTAGGGAATTGTTGATTCAACCTGTGGTTAGACATGACTTGCCACCCCTAATATATATATATATATATATATATATATATATATATATATATATATATATATATATATATATATATATATATATATATATATATATATATATATATATATATATATATATATATATATATATATATATATATATATATATGACAAAATTACAGTTTTGGTCACTAATGTTTGTAAAATGCTACAAATTGGTCCCTGAGTCAGTTAAAATGACTAAATTACCCTTTTTAATTTAGTTTTCTTTTTTCTTTGAATTTTTAATTTACTTAGTTAATAATAAAAATACCCCCACTCCTTACGTCTCTCTCTCTCTCTCTCTCTCTCTCTCTCTCTTACAGAACAAAAAGGGCGGCAGCCCTTCTTTGGGTTTATGTTTATCGATTACCTGAATCTGCTTGCTCGTCGGTTAATTACTCTGTGCATTTGGTTCCACCATGACTGACCAAGAAGCTGCAAGCGAGCTCGAGAATCAAACCCAAACAAGTGATCTCATCAAGAATAAACTTATAGCCATGATCAACTTCTCCTACCCTGCAAAACCCATCAATCATGCAACAAAGAGTATTGTTATCTATTTCAGGCATTTTATCAAACAAATATCGTACATCATCCATCTTCATCTTCTTTATGAACCCTTTTATCGAGAATCAAACCCAAACAAGTGACCGAGAGTTCGAAAGAACCCGTAGAAAATAAACATGCTTTTCGTAGAAATTTGTTCCTCATTCAATTCGAAGATGAACTGAAACTTCTCTCTCTCTTTCTCTCGCCTGAAACTTCTCGACGTGGGATTGCTATTATCTCTAGATTCGATCTGTTCATATTTGAATTGCATATGTTCAGATTCGATCTGATCCTGAGTTTTGTAACCTAATTTTACACTGTAAAAATCAGGAATCACTTTGGTTCGAAGCCAAGCTGATCAATTAAACTGCAATAAGCAGACAAGCAATGACTTTAAGGGCACGTTTGTCCTTTCCATTTTTCAACAACTCAGTAATCGTCTTCTCATATGGTGCAAATCCAGCTACTTCACGGATTAAATTCCTCCAAAATGGGACCTTTTGCTTGTTTTCTACAAAAAAATGGAGTTTTCAAATCAGCATAAAGATATCCAAGATTGCAACTGTGGCTGGAGATTCAAAAAATATACGAAAAAGATCTTTAACGCTTTGAATCATCAGCTTTCTACTAAATTCGTATCACCGTACGCGTTAGTTGATTTTGTTCATGCTATACATAGATACTTTTCTTTAGTTAGCTTGAAACCGGAAAGCGCTTAAGAAATAAGACGAGAGAGAGAGAGAGAGAGAGAGACGTAAGGGGTGGGGTGGGGAAGGGGTGGGGGTATTTTTTTATTATTAATTAAGTAAATAATAAATTCAAAGAAAAAGAAAAACTAAATTAAAAAGGGCAATTTAGTCATTTTAACCGACCCCGAGACCAATTTGTAGCATTTTACAAACATTAGTGACCAAAACCGTGATTTTTTTGATAGTTAGTCCCAAAGTGAAATATATGGCAAACTTCAAGGACCAAAACTGTAATTATATATATATATATATATATATATATATATATATATATATATATATATATATATATATATATATATATATATATAGATATATATATATATATATATATATATATATATCTTGCAATTCTTCTTTAAGGAAACAAAAGACGTCCCAAACAAAATCAAAAAATATTTTTGGAATGCTTTAATAAATTTTGGTGTTACAAATTCATATCAAATATAAACCATAGAAAGCATTAGGAAATTTATCATCAATTTCCAATAAGTATTCTATGACCTTTGGGCAACCGAATCTCATACTAATTCAACTCTAATATAACAGTCCAAAATAATGTACGGGATATATATATATATATATATATATATATATATATATATATATATATATATATATATATATATATATATATATATATATATATATATATATGAATAGGTTCAAATGAGAACCACTAAAAGGTTAAGAACCGTGAGAACCGATATTCACACATTAAAATTTATGTTTTTTTTCGTTTTTTTTTGTTTTTTCACACTTGTTTATTATGTGAAAATACATCAAACTTAATAAATTTCCTTATTTTTTTAATACGTTTTACAATATTCACAATATAATAAAATTTCTAGTTATTAAACTGTGAATACTATAACATAAATTTTTTATTAAACTGTGAATTAGTGGTTCTCACGGTTCTCAATATTTTAGTGGTTCTCATTTGAACCCTTCCCTATATATATATATATATATATATATATATATATATATATATATATATATATATATATATATATATATATATATATATATATATATATATATATATATATATATATATATATATATATATATATATATATATATATATATATATAAACATTTCAACTTGTTTACAAGGGTAATACTAAACCATTAAATAACGCCCCTCAACATATAACAATACCATATCAATAAGAGAGACAACTACCATCCAATCGTCTATTCTATATATTCTATCTATGAAGTCTCAAATGACTTCTATACTCTTTCGCTATTCTATCTCATGTTAGACCACTTGTTCCCTGAACTAATCTATTGGTTAACATGGAAATATATAGCTTATGTTGCGTGAATTCATTTAGTATATCTGTAAAACCATTTTGTAATATACCCCATGGTAATAGTTGTTTAATATATTTTTAAAAACTTTTTGTGATACACCCTGCCGCATCTTGTGTAGGATGCAATACCTAATTAGATAACTAATTCTAAAGAATATTTTTAACTCCTTTCTGTACCAAATAATTGAATTAATTTCATGTCACCAATTCATTTTATTTCTCTTTATTTTTCCTACGAAACGTGCTTAAACTTCAATCCATTGATTTAATGTATATTTTATCGTAGAATACGAATTAGAAGCATTATCCCCTATACTCATTCTTTTCATCGAAGAAAACAAAGCCATAAACGAGACCAGGGTTTGTTGAGGGTGACGAATTGTGACCTCTTTTAGGTGAATTGAATGTGACTCCTCTTAATTAAATATCATGACGTACATAACATGATCTTGAGGTCGGACCAATGGGGTCGGAACTAGATTCTCTACTGTAGGTATTAGACACGTAAACATACATACATTTTTCATTTACTTATCCATATTTAATAAAAAATAAAAAAATAGCAGATTATATACGACTACAATACAAATTTGCAAAATTTGAACATTTTTATATCCTTTAACTACACGTAGTGTAGATGATGTCCAATATATACGAATATAGACAATAAGAAATACTTACAACAACTATCGATAATCTCATGCATAACATGATGTGTGGTATTTCCATTTATTCATCGTCAACATTGTAATTTCTAATTTTAGTATGAGTATTATTAGAAAATAATTTAACCAAAATGGAATCCTTGCATGTACAATGACACTATAAAATACGTTGTATTTTTATAGTTTTACATGTATGTTTTAACAAAAGTAAGAGAAAACTTTTAATTTCGTTTATGTTCACTGTTATCATAATATTTAATATTTAATATTTACAGTATTTATATTCAGAATAGAGAGAGATGGTATTAAATAAGAATGTTAATTATTGTGTGCTTGTAAGACTATTATTAGACCGTTAGATTGTAAAAATGAGTGACTGTGATTAAGATGACATTTCTGTAAATAAAAAGAAAGAACAAATTTGTTTCTTAAAAAAACTGTCGTTCAAGAGTATAAAAGTAAATTTGGACTGCCTATAACTAATGAATGGTGTTTAAAACCAAAAAATGCTACGATCATGGACACGATTATGTAATCAGTTAAAAAACATTACAAAAATACACATTAACAACACAGTTCGTATGTGCGATCAGTATTCTCATAACACATTTTTTCGTATTCTCAAAGAATATGTTTTAGGTGTGTTAATTGAAGTTCGTTTCCTTTGCATTCTAAAAAATATGTAAAGTGTATATTTTTAATTGTTTGGGAATCAAAGAAGGTGGATAACATATTCTTTGAGAATTGTGTATTGGTAAGCCATGTTCAAGATTAGTGAATGTAGTAATATGTTAATATTACTATAACTGAATTAAAAAAAAATTGTAACTATATAAGCAACCAAGATATACAATCAATTCATTCTCCAAGAATGCTTTAGTAACATAAATGTTACTAAAGCATTATCGGAGAATGAATTGATTGTATATCTTGGTTGCTTACATAGTTCCAATTTTTTTTTTAATTCAGTTATAGATTTACAGAGAATATGGATAATGCATTTACCCTGGTAACGTATTTAAAAAATCAATGTACAACTTTCTGTGAGTATTATAAATATAATAAATTTTACGAGAATGCGATATTCATGTTTGTAGAACTTGTACATTTTTTTGTGAAAATAGATAGTATTCCCATATACGTATTACAAATAAATAAACTATACATAAACAACACCCATTCTTCAAGAATACGCCTAATTATGTGAAAATAGATAATATTTTCTAAGAATACAAACAAGCCAACAAAAATAACGACTATTCTCAAAGAATGACTTTCGATAAGAAAAAATTGAACTGATCATACATTATTCTGATTTTCGACGATTACATGTTGTTCTCCTTCCACTTATGTCTTTCTGTCTCATGATCTCTCTCGATTTCTCGGTTTCTTGCTGCTTTCCGATCTCAGCAATCACACACACACACACACACACACACCGTCGATGTGTGTGCGTGACGTGTTTGTGAACCGCTCCCATTCTTCTGACCTTTCATCCCCGTTTTCAAATTTGCACACCAAGGAGACCAAGGCAGGTCTCGATCTTGCTTTACCCCTTCCTAATTTTCTAGCTTATCGTTCCCTTCTCTCTCTCTCTCTCTCTCTCTCTCTCTCTCTCTCTATATATATATATATATATATATATATATATATATATATATATATATATATATATATATATATATATATATATATATATATATATATATATATATATATATATATATATATATATATATATATATATATCTTTTGTCGTGATTTTTGAGTACGCACATATAGATGTGTGCTTGCGTGTTTGATTCTTTTTTACTGGTACAATTACCTAATTGGCCTTACATTCACACAATATTTATGGTATGTATTTGAACCTACATTTATATATATATATATATATATATATATATATATATATATATATATATATATATATATATATATATATATATATATATATATATATATATTCATTTGAGATCAAAAGGATTTTGTGAGATATCGAGTTGCAATCCTGATTACTCATTTTGGAGATCAAAAAATAAAAAGAAAATGAGAATAATTAAAAAGTATACTTCTTGATAATTTCCGTCACATTTTATCCAAAAATAATAATAATAATAAATCAGCATCATAATACATTGCTCTAGCAGAAATATTTTTCATAACATATACTATTATTTTTAGAATATTCTGAAATATTTTAAAAATATTATGGTGTAATTTTATAATAAAATAATAGACATGTGTGTATACTCTTTGTATAATATTACACATATGATTAGTCTTCTATTAAAATATCACACGTAATGTTAAAAACGCTAATTTTTCAAGTTTTTAATTTATAAAAAAATTGGATAAAAAGTGACGATAATAATAATAATATTTTTTCATCTATTTTCGATTTTTCATTTATTTTGACACCCGAAATGATTGGTTAGAAACATATTTACATATCTTACAAAATCCCCATGTCTCATATGAACCCAACATTATATATATATATATATATATATATATATATATATATATATATATATATATATATATATATATATATATATATATATATATATATATATATATATATATATATATATATATATATATATATATATATAAAACAAAGACTCCATCTTGCAAGGAACTAGGGAAGACAACTACAATATTTTATGTACAGGAGGGATAATTACCCCCAAAAGCCCAACTACAATCCAATTTTTCCCCTAATGTTCAACTCAATAAAGAGATAAGTAGTAGGTAGGTTCAAACACTAATCCAAGAAAATAGGCAATTCTGTCATTTCTAGCATTCCATAAACACCAAAGCAGAGCATAGCAAATAGTCACAAAAGATTTTATTTTGTTAGGCAGTTCCCCTAGGAGGCAACCTATTTAAGAAAGTTGATCACACTTTGAAGTGAATATAGGGATATCGAATCAAGAGAAAATTAAGTCACATGTCTTTGTCACAAAAGAGCATGTTACTAGGAGATGGTCTGCTGATTCATGATCAGAGGAGCACGCATTACAAGTCATACTTGAGATATGTAACACCCTGTTTTTATTTTTCTAAATAATAATAGTTTTGTTTAATGATTTATTTTGGTATAATATTCATGGAACAATATGGTTATAAAATAAACGAAAAGGGTGTTTAATAAAAAAGATCAATTAAATATTTTTAATAAACTTCTAAGGCTTGATAAATAAATTAAATAAATAGCAGTGGTTATGTACATATTAAAAATATTAATAGAGATAATTTATATTTAATAAGATTAACAAATATAAATTTAAAATGAAAAGAAAGTCAATATAAAACACTTAAAAAGATGCAAGAGCTGTTTTGTGATTCTAGAAAGTCCTATGTTGTTAATCATATCGTGTTTACGACAACTTATACCAACAGCCAAACCCCATGGATCATTTGTGTAAAATCGCGTTTTTTACTTGCTATGTACGTATGTACTCAGACTTTTCAGCTATTACCCACCAAAAGCTAACCCTAGTTTCCTAAACTAGTCCCAACCTTCTCCCTATATAAGTAAGCTGCTATAATCCGTGAAAGGCCCTAGGGTTCTCGTAAAATCCGAATAAACCCAAGAGAGAGAGAGAGAGAGAGAAGGCAGCTGAAAAGGGGTTTCCTTCATGCTTTTGATTTGATTTTATAGATATAGTAGGTATGTAGCAACTATGAATCCTTTTTAAGGTTAGAATGCACGTTTAGAACCCTAACCAAGCTCCAGTTTGATCTAAAACCACCTTAAAAGCATCATATATTCACAAAAACGGGATTTTGGTCTAGGGGTTGTTGTGGTCTTCATGGATAGGTCTCAGTCCTTTATCTTTTTCTTTTAACCTTCTCTTCAATGTTCCTAAGACCCTAGGACTTTATTGTAGTCATTTCTTGACCGAAAATCATTCAACACCCCAAGAATCTAACATGCATCATTGTGTGCATGGTGAAAAGTATTGTTAAGATGTTAACTTTTTGATCATGACAACCCTAGCCTTAAATCATGCCTTGGTGAGGTTATTCAGGACTTAATGTGTTAAGAACTAGAGTATCATAATTTCATATGCATTGGGAAACTTCATGAATTGGGTTAGAAAGCTAAAAGAATTAAGATGCGGTTAAAAGTCATAGATTTGTGCATTTTGTCACTATTTAATAAAATAACATAAAATCATAGAAGAACCGTATGAGGGCAACTTCAGGACCATTAGAAGCGTATGAGAGTCTACTTTTGTCCATTCTTAAACCATTTGACCAGACTTTGAGTTAGGAAGTGCGTTATGTCTGATTTGTCTAATGTTGTCAAAGTTGTATTGGACAGCTTGTTGCTACATCTGGTAAAATTCATAGTAAATCATATAAAGGTCATTTGAGGGCGAGACTAGTACCTAGAAAACTATGAGTGTCTTGTTTCTTTTATTTATATACCTCGAACCTTGTTTTCAACCTTTAAGGGGGTTAACAGTGCAAATTGTTCAGGGTTATCAAGTTGAACAGAACTGAACAACTTGCTACTGTTGACATATAAAATTTATATAAAATAACATAATTCCTTTTGTAACAATTTCTTTTTGTTTTTTAAGAATCCAAAGAAAAAAAGATTTTATTTTTATAATAGTTTGTTCTAGAACCTACAAATGGGTAGTATCTCGATAATAAGGAAGAGTAAAGAGAGCTGAAATTGAAGCTAAATTATTTGAACCAAAGATTGGTTATTGTAAAATGAACTAAACAATTACAAGATAGTGAATGATCACAAGATTTTGGTTGTTAAAAAAGAGTTCGAGCAAATCAACAGGACAGTAGAGTGGAATTAGTTGTTTTTCTGGTTATGCATGTTGTTAAGGTATTTTCTTGAATGGTTGTATTGATAGTTTGTAATGTTGTTTAATAGAAATAATGGCAGTATAAAATGCTAACAATTTAGTTAATGACTTACACATTGTGAATATAAGCCAACTATTATATTATATCCATCTTAGCCATGGAGATGCCAAAAAAAATATTTACCTGCAATACCGGTCGTAATGGTATTTGTCAAATAGTGGAAGAGAGCTTAATTGTAAATAGTACACTGAAATAAATTACAATACCAAGCCATTAAATGACTAAATGTACACACTAGGCATTATATATTAACATCTCAAGCCATTAAACATATACATGCAATATCCAAGTACATTTTATCATGTTTTTCAAATAAAATAAGCAATATAACTGACATAAATTACAATACCAAGTCATAATCATGGTTTTTGAACAATATTTTTGATGCTCATATATTATTGAACCTAGCAAGCAACTAGAAAATGAACCAACAATTACTAATTAATAGCCAATATGTTATTTTGTAACCAATAAACCTAATTGACTTTAACATTGTAGTTCCTACAAACAAACCAATTAATTGAAAAAGTAAAATTCTTCTTAAAAATATTATCTTTTCTAAACTTGTTGGAGCTGAAAATAGGGAATTTTAATCAGTTCACAATATCCAAATGGTCATCATACAAACCGCATTAAACGCCAACTTTTTCATAACCGGATATAGAACACGAATCAACCTGCGAAAACAAGTCTAGACTCGAATTACACTTTGGGTTGGAAAAATACACCCATCTACAAATATAGCCCTCAATTATGCCACCTCACAAACCATGAAAATGTGTATTCATTATATGAACCACAATAGACGCATAAAACTAAGTAAAGTCGATACCTCTATTTGCCAAATTGCATCTGAAGGAATGCAGTTTATGTTGGATTAGGTGTCTAAGCCATGACTAATAATTTATATTTTCCTAATTAATAGTAGCAAAGTCCATTTGGGTTGCCCTCATAGCTGGAGGTTTGGTAGAAAGTTCGATAGAGAGAAATGTTGATTTATTATGTGATTAATAAATCAACAGGAATTAAATATATGGTTTGTTAATATATTAAAGTGATAATATATTAATTAGAAACTATATTAATTAATTAGAAATTAATCTGGAATTAATTGGATTTAATTTTGTGATTAATTTAATTAATTAAAGGTGCAGGGACTGAAACTGTAATTATTCAATAGTTGAGTAAGTGACAGTTATAGTAAACCAAGTGACCACGAAATTATATATGGGATAATACATAATTTCGATGATAATAAGTTAGGATAAATAGATTTGAATTGTAAGATAAAGGCTTATCTTATTTGAATTCAAAAAGGTTTATCTCTAAAGCCTTATCTGGTTATCGGTTGGAACCTATAAATAAGGAGCCCCATGCACACCATTTGGCACAACTTTTGACTCTATTTTCTCTCTAAATTTCGTGACCTACCTCTCTAGCTTGGGTGTGATCTCATTTGAGGCAGGACACTTGTGCTGCTTAGATTGCAAAAAACAACGAAATGTTAGTTTTTCTGATTTATTCTTTTAGTTAATTTTTGTTTGGCCTTTAGGAATTAGTTACATGTTCAAATTAAGAAAACATAGATCCAATCTAGGTTGCATGTGAACTTAGGGTTTTAATTCATAGATTTGCATAAAACCTTTCAGTGGTATCAAAGCTTTTGTTTGTTTTCTTGTTGAATGGTTGTAATAGTTTTCCTAAAATTAGGGTTTAAAGCTTATAAACCCTAATTGACCTAATTTCGATTTTGGGGTTTAGGGTTTTTGAAACCCTAGCCCCTCCCCCCTTTTTTCGATTTTCTTGGTTAGGGTTTTAGGAGGTTTTCTATTTTTGGTAACTTTGATTGTTTAATTAAATGGATAACCTTAAACCCATTTGTTTGAATTCAAAAATTAGGGGTTTAAGATAGGTTTAAATTAATTTTATTAATTTGTGAAACCTATCTACATTTGAATTAATTTAATTAATTGTTTAATTAAAAGATAATTCAAGGGATTTAATTTAATTTTAATTTAATGGTTAAATTTCGAAAAAAATTAAAGGATAAATCCTAAAATATTTTAAAAGGTTTAAAATATATAGATTTAATTAATTTAATTGATTGTTAATTAAAGGATAATTAAATCGATTTTTAAAGGTTTAATTTAATTTTAAATTTAATAGTTAAATTTGGAAAAATTAAAAGATAAACCTGTAATATTTTAAAAGGTTTAAAATACATCTTATATATATTATTAAAAGTTAATACTATATGTATAAGATAAATTGGTTAGTCAAATCATTAGTAGGCCTCATTCACAAAGCTGATTTATAAAGTGGGTATAAGGAGACTGCCTATAAAATGGCGGTCTAATGGGTGTACACTCTCACCCACCGCTCGCTTGATCAGTGGAGGGTCGTTAGCCGAACGGGTTTGATAGGACCCTGCTTAATCATTAAAAGTATAATGATCAAAGTACTAGAACACTTTACAAAAATTCTCAATCTAGTTACTTTAGGAAAAATGTGAATTTGATGCTAATCCATGAAATTGCACATTGCACTTTATGAAACGTTGGTGGAGCGTGTGTGGTTTACCGGCACACCAATAGGGGTTCATAAAGAGTGGCAATGGGTTTCTCGGGTGTTATCATTGTTGATGGAGCGTGTGTGGTTAACGGCACATCAATTTGAGATGGTAATTGACCCCAAGAGTACCAAGCTAATTTGCATGGTTATTCACACCCGGTTTGTGATCCTCGGCATCCCAGTCACAAACGGTGGGGCATATCCAAGATTAAACATGCCATTGAACAGTTCAATGAATCTCACAGATCTAGGAATTTCATAAGACTGAAATTGATAAATGTTATCTACCTTAATGACCACTGTGTTATGATTACGACATCCCTCTTCACAGCATAGTTGGGGTATTTTGGATCCTAGCCTTGTTAAATAATAAATTGGGTAATTATTTAAAATGATTAATTAAACTAATAAATTCAAATTTTATATATGTCTGAAGAAAGTGTAATTCTCCTCCTTCCCCTCCTTCACCCATTTCTGAGAGCTTCAGAAAGCACATGTTAAATATGGTAAGGCTGACTGGCCTTGACTGTGTGATATTGTTTTGCAATTAGAGAATAGTTCTTAGTTTGCTGGCGAACCATATCCGACTGAGTGTCCGCTCCCAAACATGGCATCACACAGCAGCTTGTGATGAGCATGAATCCTTGACTATTGAGTCCAAGGAAGTTCGTTGCCTTATGTTATTGATCATTGACCCCGAGTTCTGCAGGGATTTAGAATTCCTGGGGTCAGATAAGTTAGCACAGCTGGTTGAGGAAAGGTTCCGAGAACTGTTTGAATAAAGGGAACGAACTAGGATCTTCAAAGAGCTTGAAGTTGCAAGCTAGAAGGAAGTAGCACCAGTTTGCGTGTTCCTGAGATTGAGGGATACATAGGCGAACAGTATAAAACTGGTTTCCCTTTGTGATCGGGGGTTAAGCATTAGCTCGACTCGCTGATCTGTTCATCCAGATGAACAGAAAGGGTAACTGAATAAGACAATCGCGGAAATGCATTCAATGTCGACTCTGTATGAGTCGTTCATGGAGAAGCATAGTTCCATTGATTCAGCTGCTTCAGGATTGAGTCCAGTATTAAGGTGCATCAAGAAATGATCCAGATCGTCTGGACCGATTGTTCGATGTTTCAAACTGGGAATCCATAAGGTGGGACACAGTCACAGAAAGATTGGAAAAATGCTCCAAAGCCAAACCGTTTGGCAAACTCAGTAATATCTTAAAACTCAGAATACCTGATCCTCATTTCCTTGATACCGAATGTGTTTCTCACATTTGCTCTGTATCCACGGACTCTGTAGGATGCGGGATGTTGTCGCACAGGAGCATATTCGGATTGGATCTGGAGCTCGTGCATTTTTTGGAGTTAGGCTAGATATTTGTTCTTGTTATTAGCTTATAGATACATATGACATGGATTCACATAGTACATTGTTCTGAGGATAATTCTGGTTTAATAAAATATTTTTCTTTTAAAACATGATTGTTTTAATTGTCCTCGAAATGTTCTGTGAATGTGTTGATGACGTAAATGGTAATAACTTGAATGTTGATACATCCAATGGGATTGGATTTATGAATTGTGTTCCTTATGATTGTTAAAGTGAATTTTATGAGAATCACTTCAACCAAAGGTCCAGTTGGACAGGACTTTGGAATCATTTGACTTAGAGTCACATGATGAATTAAGTTCTCAATAAAATCAGTTGTTACAAGAAATGCATCACCCAAAGATCCAATGAATAGGATTTTGGAATCAATTGACTTGGAGTCAGGTGATGATTGCATGTCTTGAACAATATTAACAAAGTCATAAATTTACATAGAGATGTAAAAGACCTTAAGATTTTGAGCAATAGACACATAAGTTACTGTGTATTGCTCGAATCTTCGAACAGAACGCGATTAGTTATACTTCATGATAATTGCCAAATAGTTTGACAAATATGGCTTCGCTTATCGGAATAAGCGATTGATTGGAACCTTGAAGTGTTCAAGGATTTCAAAGGAAGTATATGATCAACAGAACCTGAGTGACAACATAGACTGAGAAAATGTTTCACAGTTTATCCTCTTCCAAGAACATTAATGGTTATAATGTGTCTTAGGGAAGACGATGGAGCATTGATCGAAATAGTTTTGATCCTCGATGTATAAGATACATTTCTGATTAGTATTTCAATGAATTAAATATTCAACCTGTCAGATCGCAGAAACCATATTCCGACCATATCTTAGACTAAGTAGGTTATGCCGACACTGTCTGAAATGTAAAGCTGGGATCGTCCCACTAGTACATAGAAAGTCCAGGGTCATGTATGAAAGGTTTTCTGCAAATCTATGAACTAAAATCCTAAGTTCACATGCAACCTAGATTGGATCTATGTTTTCTTACTTTGAACATGTAACTAATTCCTAAAGGCAAAACAAAAATTAACTAAAAGAATAAAATAGAAAAACTAACCTTTTAGTTGTTTCTTGCAAGCTAAGCAGCACAAGTGTCCTGCCTCAAATGAAGTCACACCCAAGCTAGGAGGTAAGCCACGAAATTTAGAGAGAAAATAGAGTCAAAAGTCGTCCAAATGGTGTGCATGGGACTCCCTATTTATAGATTCCAACTGATAACCAGATAAGCCTTTAGAGATAAACCTTTTTGAATTCAAATAAGATAAACCTTTATCTTACAATTCAAAACCCTTTATCCTAATATCTAATTATCGAAATTATGGTTTATCCTAACCATAATTTCGTGGACTATAATACCTTGCAAAAATTGTCACTTACTCAACTATTGAATAATTACAATTCAGTCCCTGCACCTTTAATTAATTAAATTAATCACCAAATTAAATCCAATTAATTCCAGATTAATTTCTAATTAATTAATATAGTTTCTAATTAATATATTATCACTTTAATATATTAACAAACCATATATTTAATTCTATTGATTTATTAATCTCATAATAAATCAATCTTTCTCTCTACCGAATTTTCTACCAAACCTCCAGCTATGAGGGCAACCCAAATGGACTTTGCTACTATTAATTAGGTAAATACAAATTATTAGTCATGGCTTAGACACCTAATCCAACAGTCTCCCACTTGGATAAGTCTATGACTATAATTACCAATTTAACCTCTAATTAATCAGCAAACTGTAGCTTCCTAGAAACTGCTGCCGAACTCTGACCTAGTCAGTTCTGTCCATAGATAAGTGATCAGATGATCCTTCGTCCAACAAGATATATTCAGACATAAGACATGGATTGAGATCAATCTCTGTCTGACACACTGTTTCCCGATTTCCGATTTTGCTTATGACTTTTAGACTTCTAATTGAACGAATCAATTCAGTCCTGGCTGGCCAGCGCTTCAGTCAACTTCAAAATCATCGAGTGGCCAACAGATATCTGTTTCCCGTCTGGGTCAAGGGACGAATAAGCTTCGACTAATATGTTATATCTTTTACCCGACAAATCACTCACAATAGCACGTTTTATAACACCGAGTTACCGATGCGTTTTCGTACTATCAATGAACAACCGCCTTGCAAATTATAACTCATATCTCTCCACTTTAAGACCATAAGATATTATCGTCTCAACATTGCTCGTGATATAATCCATGAAGCAATCCATTGAGCACGGGTTTATCCAATACTCAAATCTCCATTTCCAAGTACTCATGAACGTTGCAGCAATCTTATTGCTATGTCTAACTCCTTAGACAATCTACAAACCAATTCATGACAGTCTTCCTTCATACTTACTCCCTAAAAGTATGAGCGACTGTGGATATTTGAGTAATCCAATTACTCAGGAAGTAAAACATGCAAAAGCGAAACATAAAATCTGACTGGCAGCTACTCCTGCTTATTACCAAGTCTCCACGAGGTAATCACCAAGTCGGATTTATCATAACTATTATCGGTTTCTTATTCTCTTTTAAACTTTCAATTCAAGCCTTTTATATCTATGTCTATGACCTTTTCATTCTTTCTATGTATCCAAGTGTCTAACACTTATACACTTTATTGCAGATGATCATATCGGATACTCTTCCGATGATATCTCAATTTGTCATATTGTCATTCTCTCTCACAACTCCATTCTGGTGATGTGTACCGTGACTGCCCATGGTTCTCGGGTCTTTAGTCTACATGACTACACCCTAAGACAATTTCGAGGTGTCATGATGTGCCGGTGAACCACACGCGCTCCATCAGAAACCAACGAAATTCTTTAACCATGAAATCCTACAGCACCACGTTCTGGTGTAAACAATTACCGATTTGAAAACCCTTTCAAATCAATCACCCTAATCATTTTCCAATGATTTATCACGTCTGTTCAAATAATCCATTCAGTATTCTCAGCCAGGCAATATCCTGAATCCAACTTACAATGCTCTAAGCATTAAGTCATCAGGATATGTTCATAACACTTCTGATTTGTCCAAGAGGCTCGAGGAACATGATGTAATCTCATTCCAAGCCCTTTCGGAATCCTAAGATTACCAATAATCATTGTGTCATGATTTCCGGAAACCATTTCCTTTCGGGGACTCTTTCTTATGCATCTTGAATCCCATCAAGATCATATTCTCAACGGCTAAGTCAATACTGTCAGTCTCATCTATCTGATAGATGTCTATGAACTACGTAAGTATGCTACACCTTCTTTGTTTTTTTCATGCCAATTCATTACACTTTGCAATGACAGGAAACTCCATTCCTGGGGTTATGCATCTTGAATCTCATCAAGATCATATTGGCAGAATTCTGATCTATCTAATAGATGTTCACAACCACCTGAGTATGTTGTATCTCTTAAAGTCTTTCATAGCTAACCGTTTCTTAACACCAAGTCACTACACTTTGTAATGATAAGAGACGTTTCCTAGAACCAGTATGTAACCCACATACAATGATAGCAGATAACAACGATACTCCCACTGGCTTTCACACGGTTATATGACTCTTTCGGACTATTCACAAAATCCAGAACTTATGACACATTTTGCGAAACCGAAATCCAAACCTTTCCGACATATTAAAGGAAATCTTTCAGGCTATTCACAAAATCCAAACCTTTTGGTCTATTTTGAGAATCCGAATATCCTTTCTTGCGAGATGCCCATGGGACGAATCACGGGGCCATGTACCTTTTGTAATGGCATGCTCTATATGAGTCCATATTAGTGTGCCGGTAAACCACACACGCTCCACTAATGACTCACACTATGCCATGCAGAATCCTCTCGGATTACATCTTCTATTGAAAGTGCTTCTCTCAGAATCAATTGCTTGACTCCAAGTGATGACTTATTCAAAAATTGTTTGATTCTTTATTATAATTTATTAAAAAATCTCTTGCTTGGGGACAAGCAAGGCACAAGTGTGGGGTGTTTGACAACGCCTAGTGATATCAAGCATTTTAGGCGTTGTTGAGCCCTGTTCTTGATAAAATTATATCAAATATGTCTGGGTATTCTCACTTTTCGTGCCAGGACTTGTCTGGAGAAAAAAGAACAGAAACAGGGACTAAAGGTGTACAAAAGGAAAAAGTATGGAAAGAATGGAAAATCAAGAGAAGTCGTACGCGCGCCGCGGATTTCTCTTCTGCGCGACACGGGCGTAAGGCGGTGGAACACATTTGAATGACGAAAAAACGGGGAACGGATAAGTACGCGCGCCGCGGATTTCACTTCTGCGCGGAGCGGTCACGGGAAATTTGCAACTATAAATAGAGGCATTTCCAGCCGAAAACCCTAGCAAATACCGGGTGTAAACATCGACCTAGAAGCTCTTTGACTCGAGGATTCATTTCAGCAAGCTCATAATTGGTATTTCATGTTTTTGGATTTAATTTCCTTTTTAGTAGCAAGTAGTTTTGTAGTTAAAGTCTTTGGGAGTGACAACCACTGACTTTGAGCACTTAGGTTTCTGTTTTTGAAACATTTTGGTTACTGATTTGATGTTTGGATATGGGTTTTGGTGAATGAAATCATTCGGTTACATTTAATATTGGTTTTTCGGTATTTTGGATGTTTGTGTTTGGTTATATATTTGTTTGTGATTGGATTGTGTTTGTGACTCGGTTGGAACTGTTTTCCTTTGCTGAAAACAGTAGCTAACTTGGTTAGGTAGAGCATTAAATCTTGGCTAGTAATTGTTCAAGTAGAACTTTAGTTATTAGCTAGTTTATGCTATGCTTGGTTTTGCTAGTTGAATGCCTTCAATTGCTTCTGATTCAGAGATGTACTTCTGAGTTCAGAAAGTAACTAGGTCATTTGGACATAGCTAAGCTTGGCTTGAGTGTTTGAATATTGTTTTGAGGTAGAAAGATAGAAATTAGTTCCTCCGACTATAGCCGTGACACTATTAGTTGGTAATCTCTCATCTAGTCTAACCACGTAGCTCCTGTGGATCGACCCTGACTCCACTATACTAGTGAATGTTAGGTTATCTCTTATTTTTGACCGCATGACGACCTCTGCGTGCACGTCAAATTTTGGCGCCGTTGCCGGGGAGCTGTGAGCTTAGAATAGGTGAGTAGTAGGAACTTGTTTCTTGCTTTTTGAAATTTCATTTGTGGTAAGTTTGATTTGTGATTTTTTGGGCGTGTTGCACTAGTGCATGCGTACCCGCAGGGGAGAGCAATCATCCCCATTGCAGTTTGATTCTGAGATCGAGCGTACTGCGCGCAAACTCCGTGCCCGTAGGCGTTTAAACATCATGAATTATAGTCAAGTTAGCAGTAGTCCGGTCAGTGTTGCCCAGGATCCATCAGGTGAGGCAACTGGGAGGTTTTCTATCCCTCCGCTTTCGGAATTTCAGTTTGGAAGCACGAGTGCTTCTGGTGGTGCAGTTTCAGCCCCTGCACCCATACCATCATGCACTCCGCCTTCCATCCCATCATTTACACCTACTTCACAACCTCAATCCACCAATCCATTTACATCTGCTATGACTTGGGGAGAGCCGACCCGAGATGGCACCCCAATTCCTAGACAGCATACACCAACATCACAACCACAACCAGCCCTCTTTAAACCTCAACCTACATATCAAACAACACAACCTATATACTTTCAACCACCGCCTCAGCCACAACATCATTACCCAGAGACGGAGGAAGTGTATGACGAGGAAGACGAAGGATGGATGCCACCAGCATCCCAACCACAATGGAACCGAGGTCGGGGACCTCCCAGGCGAGCACCACAATACCAACCACCAGGTCAGCGGGAGTACAATGATCATCTTTACGGTAACCCCGCCCAACCTTTACATTTTGCACAACCAAGACGGCAATCGGTTGCATCACATTTCCAACCGCGGGAATATGATGATTCGTCGCCGATCTATATTCCTGATAACATAGATTCGCAAGTAGAGATTAGACCTCAGTTATTAGGAATATTACCAGAATTCAGAGGATATAAGCAGGATGATCCCTATAACCATTTATATGAATTCTTAGCGATCGCTAATGCTAATAATCCCAGAAACACAAATAGAAATATTTTTAGGCTTAGACTGTTTCTGTTCACCCTTAAGGACAAAGCCAAGTATTGGTTCACATCGTTGCCATCGAACAGTATTACTACGTGGGATCAGCTCAAGGCAAAGTTCCTGCAGGAATTTTATCCAGCGAGCAAGACAACTGAAGTCAGGAGGGTCATCCAGGATTTCCAGCAAAAACCTGGAGAAGCTTTTCATGAAGCCTTCGACAGATTGAAGGAGTTGCTGCGATCTTGTCCGCATCATGAGATTCCCAGATGGTAGTTGGTCAAGTTATTCTTTGAGGGAGTTAGCGAAACACACCAGGCCATGATAAATGCCTCCTCCAGTGGGACATTTATGTGGCAGGATCCAGAAGAAGCCTGGCAGTTTTTGGAGCAGTTGAGTAATGGCTCCAAAGCAAACTTCTCCACTAGGAATACTACAAGTACGGCGGCAGTAGTAGGAGTTGATGCTGATTGGAAAAAGGAAGTGAAAAAGGAAATCAGTGAATTGAACAGAAAGTTTGATAGGCTTATGGCAACATTACAAAATGGACCGCCAAATTCATCACAAGAAGGTCAAGGAGGACCTAGGATGCAGGAAGCTAATCAAGTTTATGGCCAGGGTCAAGGTCAACACAATAATGGACGACCCTACAGGCCATACAACCAAGGACAGCAACAAAATTTCAGGCAGAACAATTATCAGAATCAATCAAATAGTCAGCCTAGAAACCAGCAGCCTGCAAACAACGAAAACAACAACAACAGGGGGCCCACCAACGCTGCCAACAATGCCCCAGGGACCCAAGAAGAGATGATATCAAAAATGTATGACATGGTCACTGCGACTCAACAACAATCTCAAGCGAATGCAAAAGCTATCGCAAATATGGAAAGATAAATAGGTCAAATGGCCGCAGATCAGCAAAAGAGAGATAATGGCAAGCTGCCAAGTGCTACTGAAGTCAACCCTACACATAATCAACGTCCAGGGAAGGAACAAGTCAATACTGTTGAATCAGGATGGCGAAAGGTCACTCTGGAGGATTTGTTTGAGGTAGGGAATGAAGTGAAACCAGGGGAAGAAGGAAAGGCTTTAAAGAGCGAGGAAGGTAAAAAAGGAGAAGTTTCTGTTGAGAATGGCACTCAACCAGAAATAGACAAAAAAGTCCAAAAGGAAGAGCAACCAACGATAGCGGGGATCAAGCAGAAAAAGAAGAATAAGAAAGAAAAAAAGAAGAAGCAGGAAGTACCCAGACCAACGGGACCCTTAATGAATCAGCCCCTATGGGATGAGCTTAAGGATGCTCCCGAGGACACCAGGATTCTGCAAGAGATGTGTGAACAGAATGGGAAACGCAAAGCACCTACGCCAAAAACGGTGAGATTGACTGTGAGAGCTAGCGAAGCATTATTGGGTATACTACCCAGAAAGGAAAAGGACCCCGGGTCACCATTGATCACTACAACTGTAGGAGATGTGGTTATTCGAAACACTCTTTTAGATTTGGGAGCAAGTGTCAACATCTTGCCAGGATACCTGTACGACAAGTACAAGAACGAAGAAATTGAGCCAGCAGAAGTTGTACTACAGTTGGCTGATCAATCAACTAAGGTATCTAGGGGGAAGTTGACAAATGTCATAGTCAAAGTTGGGGACTTTTTCTATCCTGTAGATTTTCTGGTCATGGAATATGAAAGTCCAGACGATGCGCCTGCGCTCATCTTGGGGCGTCCATTTTTAGCTACCGCTGGGTCAGTGATCGATTGCAAGACTGGAGATATGGATATTTTCTTCGGGACCAGGAAAAGAAGATTGAATATGTTTGGGAACCCGATATCATTACCTTCAGAGGAAAATGGCAAACCAGCAGACAGGAAAACACTAATGGAGCCAGGAATCAGAAGCAAAGAAAAGATATGGACACGTACAGGAGAGGGAGGAAAAGAGGAAATCTTAAAGGAAACCAAGGATCACCCGTTATCCGCCATCGACAAGGAACAATTGCTGGAAATGATAGAGATAATGGAAGCAAGGCATCAGCAATATGAAAGAGAATCCAGAAAACGAGAGGCGAATGTTTTCGAGCTATTGAAATCTCAACAACAATGGATCAGCGGTGTGAGTGATCGGATGACCCAACTCACATCCCTTATGACAATGATGGCTAATAATTTCATGCCAGAATACCAGCAAATGTCATCAAGAGGTCAAGAAGAAGAAGAAGGGTCAGCTTAGGAGCAGAACGTCTGGCTGAAGACGTTAAACTTAGCGCTTGTTGGGAGGCAACCCATCGTGTCATAGGTAGGTTTTATATTTCTTAGGATTAATTTAGAAAATACATCAATCTTTTACAGGTATTAGTGGTCTGAAGCAAGTGTGGGGTCGTGTGAAAAGTTTTGAAATCTTCAAGACCGCGCCGCGGATTTTTGAATTGCGCGACGCGGGTTCGAAACTCAACCCGATGCGCAGGGGTTGATTTGGCGACACGCGCGTCGCGGAAACGGGAAATGCGCGCCGCGGGAAACGATCAGACGGTTTTTGCCTTTATACGGTGAGCCGCGGCTCACAACTCAAATCACACGACTCGGAGCTCTGGTGATCAAAAATTTCTTTCATTTTTTCTTGCTTATTGTGTTTCTACTACCAAGGTACGCTCTTTTAACTATCTATCAGCTGTTTAAACTAATTATTAGGTAGTTAATTTTAGGGGTTTAGTCCAAAAAGTTCAAAATTTTAGAATCACTAATGCTAGCTCATCGGGTGTTTGTTTTGCCAAATGGACACCCTAGATGAGCTAGTCGGCACTTAGGCTACCTTGTGGTATGATTAAAATGAGATGTAGCATGTTAAAATGGGGATTTGATCCCGGGTTTTCAAAACAGTCGTATGCCGCGCCACGCCCTTGCTCTTGGGCCGCGCCGCGATGCGGCTAGGAGGACAAGGACTGATTTTGCAAATAATTTTGTTTTGTGCTATGTGTTTTCTTTTTGCAGATGATGTTCAGATTGGACCACGCCTTCCTTCAGTTTCCCGCGAGACTTGACAGTTCAGTGGAGTATAGTTCGCGACGGGATGCACTGACCAGTCGCCGGGTTCTCGAGGCGACTGTTATAGACCGGGACATCCTGAGGGATGCAGGGCTTTGGGGCGCGAGTGAGCCGTTTTTGCATCGCATTCGGACCCACGAGGAGGCATCGTTTACCTGCCGTGGTTGGGACAGGATTATGGCCATGGACGAGGACGTGGTCTACACGGAGTTGCTACTGGAGTTCATCTCCACTATCCAGTTCGCACCACGGGCGGGGGACCCACGCTCCAGGCTGGTGCGTTTTCGTTTGGGAGGTGTGCACAGGGAGTGCAACCTCCGGGAGTTCGGGAGGCGCACAGGTATCTATACTGAGCAGGACCTCCAGCATCGCTATTTCACCCGATTCTTCGGGACTTGCATTCAGGGGGAGCCGGAGCGCCCTCCCAACATGGAGGTTTGGACACCGCTGTCCAATGTGATGTACGAGGCGGGGACTTCGAGGGAGAGCCACCTCCGCAACCCACTTCACCGCCTCATGCACCGGATCGTCTCCACCTCCATCATGCATCGGGAGGGGGGCGAGAAGGTGTCGGGCGACGACATGACATATTTGTGGATCCTCCTCGACCCGTCCCGATTCCTCCATCTTCCCTACGCCCTTGCGATTGCTCTCTCCACCCACGCGACTGGCGCCTCCACCAGCAGTCCACTAGCCAGGGGGTACTTCATTACCCGCCTGGCCCGCTCTTATGGCATTCTTACTGCCCCCGTGGCAGCCTCCTTGACCGCTCTGCCTCCATCACGCACTACAGCACGCACTTTGGAGAGGATGCGGCTCATTGAGCTGCAGCGCCCGGGGCAGTACATCCGGGCACCGATCGAGCCTTCTCAGGCACCCCAGCCTGCATACGCCCAGCCCGGCAGGAGACGCCGGAGACAGGAGCCACCAGCACCAGAGCCGGCACAGCCGCAGCCACAGCAGGATGACTCACCAGCCCTCAGCCGGCTGGAGGCCAGAGTCACGCGGATCGAGGACCAGCTCGAGTGGATCGGGGAGGTACTTATACAGCTTGCATCAGCACAGGGTAGACGCCCCCGACCATTCCCAGCCAGGTCCCACGATCACGAGGCTGGACCCTCCAGGCCACCGGGTAGTGATTGATGTATCTTTTTTTCTTTTTCTTTCTTTCTTTCTTTTTATATTTTTGGGATATATGTATAAATTTATGACACTTCTATTTGTATAATTGTTTGTTCATGATTTCTTTCTGTCATGTATGTTTTTAATTTATTTGTTAAGTGATGCATGATATACCAATCTGAGAGGGAGTTGTCTCAGACAAATGTGGGGTCACCGTGCCCCCTCCACTTGTCTCGACCACCGGCGTGTTCACTGTAGCGCTACAACTCCAGAATATGAACTCAAGGATCCGATTGTACGCAATTATACCTGTGATATTGAGCACCAAGCAGTCTACCGTCCAAAAAGGGGTAACTCTTTCTCCCTTGTTTTGAATTAATTTTTGTACAACGGGGACGTTGTACGGTTTTACGTGTGGGGTGTGGACGGTCGAAAGAGAATTTTTTGAAAATTTTTGCAGAAATGATCAATTTTTCAATTTTTAGCAATATTTTTCAAAATTTTTAATAAATTGCAATTTTGAAATGAATGGTTTGTGATTGTGATAGCATTAGTATTTTTCAAGGAATACTATTTATTTGTGATCATGCTATTAGTTGGTCAAATAAGTGGAGTTCTATGAGTTTAGAAGATTGAGCTGTTTTAGGATTGGAATTTAGGAAGGAAATGTCAATCTGTGGCCTTTGTTGTTCGAGCCGGTAGGTCTAAAATGGGTGGACCTTATGCACCTTACCACCTAAGATCGTCTGGTCTGGGATGGTATTTCTGAAAGCTCGCTACACGGACAACATGGAAAGTCATGGACAATTCCTTAATGGCCTTTAGAATCTGAATGAGTAAGTACACTTCATTGTGGACAGAAAGTTTGTAATCAAGGGTTCTCTAGAAAGCCATGAATTCCAAAGAACAATTCAATTATGTTTTCGCGAACTATTCCATTCTAACTCAAAAGAGCAATAAACTTTGAAACTGAACACAGTCAAAAATTGTTTGATTCTTTATTATAATTTGTTAAAAAATCTCTTGCTTGGGGACAAGCAAGGCACAAGTGTGGGGTGTTTGACAACGCCTAGTGATATCAAGCATTTTAGGCGTTGTTGAGCCCTGTTCTTGATAAAATTATATCAAATATGTCTGGGTATTCTCACTTTTCGTGCCAGGACTTGTCTGGAGAAAAAAGAACAGAAACAGGGACTAAAGGTGTACAAAAGGAAAAAGTATGGAAAGAATGGAAAATCAAGAGAAGTCGTACGCGCGCCGCGGATTTCTCTTCTGCGCGACGCGGGCGTAAGGCGGTGGAACACATTTGAATGACGAAAAAACGGGGAACGGATAAGTACGCGCGCCGCGGATTTCACTTCTGCGCGGCGCGGTCACGGGAAATTTGCAACTATAAATAGAGGCATTTCCAGCCGAAAACCCTAGCAAAGACCGGGTGTAAACATCGACCTAGAAGCTCTTTGACTCGAGGATTCATTTCAGCAAGCTCATAATTGGTATTTCATGTTTTTGGATTTAATTTCCTTTTTAGTAGCAAGTAGTTTTGTAGTTAAAGTCTTTGGGAGTGACAACCACTGACTTTGAGCACTTAGGTTTCTGTTTTTGAAACATTTTGGTTACTGATTTGATGTTTGGATATGGGTTTTGGTGAATGAAATCATTCGGTTACATTTAATATTGGTTTTTCGGTATTTTGGATGTTTGTGTTTGGTTATATATTTGTTTGTGATTGGATTGTGTTTGTGACTCGGTTGGAACTGTTTTCCTTTGCTGAAAACAGTAGCTAACTTGGTTAGGTAGAGCATTAAATCTTGGCTAGTAATTGTTCAAGTAGAACTTTAGTTATTAGCTAGTTTATGCTATGCTTGGTTTTGCTAGTTGAATGCCTTCAATTGCTTCTGATTCAGAGATGTACTTCTGAGTTCAGAAAGTAACTAGGTCATTTGGACATAGCTAAGCTTGGCTTGAGTGTTTGAATATTGTTTTGAGGTAGAAAGATAGAAATTAGTTCCTCCGACTATAGCCGTGACACTATTAGTTGGTAATCTCTCATCTAGTCTAACCACGTAGCTCCTGTGGATCGACCCTGACTCCACTATACTAGTGAATGTTAGGTTATCTCTTATTTTTGACCGCATGACGACCTCTGCGTGCACGTCAAATTTTGGCGCCGTTGCCGGGGAGCTGTGAGCTTAGAATAGGTGAGTAGTAGGAACTTGTTTCTTGCTTTTTGAAATTTCATTTGTGGTAAGTTTGATTTGTGATTTTTTGGGCGTGTTGCACTAGTGCATGCGTACCCGCAGGGGAGAGCAATCATCCCCATTGCAGTTTGATTCTGAGATCGAGCGTACTGCGCGCAAACTCCGTGCCCGTAGGCGTTTAAACATCATGAATTATAGTCAAGTTAGCAGTAGTCCGGTCAGTGTTGCCCAGGATCCATCAGGTGAGGCAACTGGGAGGTTTTCTATCCCTCCGCTTTCGGAATTTCAGTTTGGAAGCACGAGTGCTTCTGGTGGTGCAGTTTCAGCCCCTGCACCCATACCATCATGCACTCCGCCTTCCATCCCATCATTTACACCTACTTCACAACCTCAATCCACCAATCCATTTACATCTGCTATGACTTGGGGAGAGCCGACCCGAGATGGCACCCCAATTCCTAGACAGCATACACCAACATCACAACCACAACCAGCCCTCTTTAAACCTCAACCTACATATCAAACAACACAACCTATATACTTTCAACCACCGCCTCAGCCACAACATCATTACCCAGAGACGGAGGAAGTGTATGACGAGGAAGACGAAGGATGGATGCCACCAGCATCCCAACCACAATGGAACCGAGGTCGGGGACCTCCCAGGCGAGCACCACAATACCAACCACCATCTTCCCTAAGACACATTATTACCATTAGTGTCAACATAACCTACTTAGTCTAAGATGTGGTCAGAATATGGCTTCTGCGGTCTGACTGGTTGAATATTCAATTCATTGAAATACTAATCGGTAATGTATCTTATACATCGAGGATCAAAACTATTTCGATCAATGCTCCATCATCTTCCCTAAGACACATTATTACCATTAGTGTTCTTGGAAGAGGATAAACTGTGAAACATTTTCTCAGTATATGTAGTCAGTCAGGTTCTGTTGATCTTATACTTCCTTTGAAATCCTTGAACACTTCAAGGTTCCAATCAATCGCTTATTCCGATAAGCGAAGCCATCTTTGTCAAACTATTTGGCAAATATTTTGAAGCATAACTAATCGTGTTCTGTTCGAAGATTCGAGCAATACACAGTAACTTATGTGTCTGTTGCTCAAAATCTTAATACCTTTACAGTTCCATGTAAATTTATGACTTTGTTAATATTGTTCAAGACATGCAATCATCACCTGACTCCAAGTCAACTGATTCCAAAATCCTATCCATTGTATCTTTGGGTGATTCCTTTCTTGCCACAATTAATTTTATTAAGCACTCAATTCATCATGTGACTCTAAGTCAAATGATTCCAAAGTCCTGTCCAACTGGACCTTTGGTTGAAGTGATTCTCATAAAATTCACTTTAACAATCATAAGGAACATAATTCATAAATCCAATCCCATTGGATGTATCAACATTCAAGTTATTACCATTTACGTCATCAACACATTCACACAACATTTCGAGGACAATTAAAACAATCATTTTTTTCAAAAATAATTTCATTAAACCAGAATTATCCTCAGAACAATGTACTATGCGAATCCATGTCGTATGTATCTATAAACTAATAACAAGAACAAATATCTAGCTTAACTCAAAAAACCGCACGAGCTCCAGATCCAATCCGAATATGCTCCTGTGCGACACCATCCCGCATCCTCCAGAGTTCGTGCATACAGAGCAAATGTGTGAAACACATCCTGTATCAAGGAAATAAGGATCAGGTGTTCTGAATTCTAAGATATTTATGAGTTTACCAAACGGTTTGGCTTTGGAGCATTTTTCCAATCTTTCCGTGACTGTGTCCCACCTTGTGGATTCCCAGTTTGAAACATTGAACAATTGGTCCAGACGATCTGGATAATTTCTTGATGCACCTTAATACTGGACTCAATCCTGAAGCAGCTGAATTAATGGAACTATGCTTCTCCATGAACGATTCATACAGAGTCGACATTGAATGCACTTCCACGATTGTCTTATCAGGTTACCCTTTCTGTTCATCTGGATGAACAGATCAGCGAGTTGAGCTAATGCTTAACTCCCGATCACAAAGGGAAACCAGTTTTATACTGTTCGCCTATGTAACCCTCAATCTCGGGAACACGCAAACTGGTGCTACTTCCTTCTAGCTTGCAACTTCAAGCTCTTTGAAGATCCTAGTTCGTTCCCTTTATTCAACCAGTTCACGGAACCTTTCCTGAACTAGCTGTGCTAACTTATCAGACCCCAGGAATTCTAAATCCCTGCGGAACTCGGGGTTAATGATCAATAGCATAAGGCAACGAACTTCCTTGGACTCAATAGTCAAGGAGTCATGCTCATCACAAGCTATTGTGTGATGCCATGTTTGGGAGCGGACACTCAGTCGGATATGGTTCGCCAGCAAAACTAAGAACTATTCTCTAATTGCAAAACCATATCACATAGTTCAGGCCAGTCAGCCTTACCATACTAAACAGGTGCTTTCTGAAGCTCTCAGAAATGGGTGAAGGAGGAGAAGGAGGAGAATGACATTTTCTTTAGACATATATAAAATTTGAATTTATTCGTTTAAATAATCCTTTTAAATAACTACCCAATATATATTATTTAACAAGGCTAGGATCCAAAATACCCCAACTATGCTGTGAAGAGGGATGTCGTAGTCACAACACAGTGGTCATTAAGGTAGATAACTATTATCAATTTCAGTCTTATGAAATTCCTAGATCTGTGAGATTCATTGAACTGTTCAATGGCATGTTTAATCTCGGATATGTCCCACCGTTTGTGACTGGGATGCCGAGGATCACAAACCGGGTGTGAATAACCATGCAAATTAGCTTGGTACTCTCGGGGTCCATTATCATCTCAAATTGATGTGCCGGTTAACCACACACGCTCCATCAACAATGATAACACCCGAGAAACCCATTGCCACTCTTTATGAACCCCCATTGATGTGCCGGTAAACCACACACGCTCCACCAACGTTTCATAAAGTGCAATGTGCAACTTCATGGATTAGCATCAAATTCACATTTTTCCTAAAGTAACTAGATTGGGATTTTGTAAATGGTTCTAGTACTTTGATCATTATACTTTTAATGATTAAGCGGTCCTATCAAAACTGTTCGGCTAACGACCCTCCACTGATCAGGCGAGCGGTGGGCGAGAGTGTTCACCCATTAGACCGCCATTTTATAGGCAGCCTCCTTATACCCACTTTATATATCAGCTTCGTGAATGAGGCCTACTATTGAATTGACTGACCAATTTTATCTTATACATATAGTATTAACTTTTAATAACATATATAAGATATATTTTAAAACCCTTTAAAATTGTTCAAGGTTTATCTTTTAATTTTTCCAATTTAACTATTAAATTAAAATTAAATTAAACCTTTAAAATTTGATTTAATCATCCTTTAATTAACAATTAATTAAAATAATTAAATCTTAATATTTTAAACATTTAAAATATTTTTTCCGGATTTATCCTTAATTTTCGCAAATTTAAAAAAAAATTAATTAAATCCTTTGAATTATCTTTTAATTAACAATTAATTAAATTAATTCAAGTGTAGATAGGTATTACCAAATTAATCAAATTAATTTTAAACCTATCTTAAACCCTTAAATTTCGAATTCAAACAATTTGGGTTTAAGGTTATCCATTTAATTAAACAATTAAAGTTACCAAAAATAGAAAACCTCCTAAAACCCTAATAGGCAATTTCGAAAAATACAAGGGGGGAGGTTAGGGTTTCCAAAACCCTAACCCTAAATGTCGATCCACATATACTTAGGGTTTATAAGCTTTAAACCCTAAATTAGGAAAACAATTACAGCAATTCAACAAGAAAACAACCAAAAGCTCTGATACCACTGAAAGGTTTTCTGCAAATCTATGAACTAAAATCCTAAGTTCACATGCAACCTAGATTGGATCTATGTTTTCTTACTTTGAACATGTAACTAATTCCTAAAGGCAAAACAAAAATTAACTAAAAGAATAAAATAGAAAAACTAACCTTTTAGTTGTTTCTTGCAAGCTAAGCAGCACAAGTGTCCTGCCTCAAATGAAGTCACACCCAAGCTAGGAGGTAAGCCACGAAATTTAGAGAGAAAATAGAGTCAAAAGTCGTCCAAATGGTGTGCATGGGACTCCCTATTTATAGATTCCAACTGATAACCAGATAAGCCTTTAGAGATAAACCTTTTTGAATTCAAATAAGATAAACCTTTATCTTACAATTCAAAACCCTTTATCCTAATATCTAATTATCGAAATTATGGTTTATCCTAACCATAATTTCGTGGACTATAATACCTTGCCAAAATTGTCACTTACTCAACTATTGAATAATTACAATTCAGTCCCTGCACCTTTAATTAATTAAATTAATCACCAAATTAAATCCAATTAATTCCAGATTAATTTCTAATTAATTAATATAGTTTCTAATTAATATATTATCACTTTAATATATTAACAAACCATATATTTAATTCTATTGATTTATTAATCTCATAATAAATCAATCTTTCTCTCTACCGAATTTTCTACCAAACCTCCAGCTATGAGGGCAACCCAAATGGACTTTGCTACTATTAATTAGGTAAATACAAATTATTAGTCATGGCTTAGACACCTAATCCAACAATGTAGCATTCGTCTGAATCTCATGACAAGCCTGAAACTGATCAGCGATGTCGTTTCATTGGCCATCCCGGTTATCCTTTGAAAGAAGAGTCCTTTTAGAAAGAGCTCATGTTCTAAGGAAAAGTGGGAGTAAGAATAATCTTGAAGGAGTTCAAGGATTAGCCATGTGAAAGAACCTTTAGTCACCACTGGGCCTTGACCAGGAATCAGATTCATGTTAAACCTGACATACCCTCTATTCGCTTGACCTGTAGTTTTAGTCACCGTCATAAGGAGTTATGATCTGGGTGACATACCGATTAGTGGTAAAACACTAAAGATGGTACGGATAAGTAATCTGACAACTAGGAAGCATTGGTGAGCCCGGTTGCTGCCAAATAAGAGAACCTTAGCACGAGACACAGTCTATGTGACAGTTTGATTGATTTTACAACTGGTCTAGGAACCAGTGGGAGTAATTGAATCATCAAAAGAAGGGAACATAGAAATGTACTTACAGAACATCTGGTTGAATGAGTCATCACCTGGGGTCAAGCAATCGATTCCGAGGAAAGGCACTCTCAATAAAAGATGAAATCCGAGAGGATTCTGCGTGGCATAGTGTGAGTCGTTAGTGGAGCGTGTGTGGTTTACCGGCACACTAATAGGGACTCACATAGAGCATGCCATTACAAAAGGTACATGGCCCCAGGATTCGTCCCATGGGCATCTCGCAAGAAAGGATATTCAGATTCTTAAAATAGGCCAAAAGGTTTGGATTTTGTGAATAGCCTGGAAGATTTCCTTTAATATGTCGAAAAGGTTTGGATTTATGTTTCGCAAAATGTGCCAAAAGTTTTGGATTTTGTGAATAGTCCGAAAAAATCATATAACCGTATCAAAGCCAGTGGGAGTATCGTTGTTATCTGCTATCACATGTATGTGGGTTACATACTGGTTCGAGGAAACGTCTCTTATCATTACAAAGTGTAATGACTTGGTGTTAAGAAACGGTTCGCTATGAAAGACTTTAAGAGATACAACATACTTAGGTAGTCGTGAACATCAATTAGATAGATTGAAATTCTGCCAATATGATCTTTATAAGATTCAAGATGCATAAACCCAGGAAAAGAGTTTCCCATCATTGCAATGCATGATGACTTGGCATGAAAGAAATAAAGAAGGTGCAACTTACTCACATAGTTCACAGACATCTATCAGATAGATGAAATTGACAGTATAAACTTAGCCATTGTGAATATGGTCCTGATGAGGTTCAAGATGCATAAGAAAGAGTCTCTGAAAGGAAATGGTTTCCGAAGTCATGACACAAGGATTATTAGTAATCTTTGGATTCCGAAAGGGTTTGGGATGAGATTACATCAGGTTCCACGAGATTCCTGGATCTATCAGAAGTGTTATGAACATATCCTAATGACTTGATGCTTAGAGCATAGTAAGTTGGATTCAGGATATGACCTGGCTGAGAATACTAAATGGATTTTGAACACGCGTGAGAAATCATTGGGTAATGATTAGGGTGAATGTTTTGAAAGGAGTTTCAAATCAGTAATTGTTTACACCAGGACGTGGTGTTGTAGGACTTCATGGTTAAAGAGTTTCGTTGGTTTCTGATGGAACGCGTGTGGTTCACCGGCACATCATGATGCCTGAAAATAGTCTTAGGGTGTAGTCATGTAGACTAAAGACCCCGAGAACAATGGGCAGTCACGGTACACATCACCGGAATGGAGTTGTGAGGAGAAAGACAGAATGACAAATTGAGATATTATTGGAAGAGTATCTGATTGGATTATCTGCAATAAAGTGTATAATTGTTAGACACTTGGATACATAGAAATAGTGAAAAGGTCATTGAGTTAAAATAGACATAGATATAAAAGGCTTGAATTGAAAGTTTAAAATAGAATAAGAAACCGATAATAGTTATGATAAATCTGACTTGGTGATTACCTCTTGGAGACTTGGTAATAAGCAGGAGTAGCTGTCAGTCAGATTTTATGTTTCGCTTTCGTATGTTTTACTTCCTGAATAATTGGATTATTCAAATATCCACAGTCGCTCATACTTTTAGGGAGTAAGTATGAAGGAAGACTGTCATGAATTGGTTTGTAGATTGTCTAAGGAGTTGGACATAGCAATAAGATTGTTGCAACGTTTATGAGTACTTGGAAATGGAGATTTGAGTATTGGATAAACCAACGCTCAATAGATTGCTTCATGGATTACATCACGAGCAATGTTGAGACGATAATATCTTATGGTCTTGAAGTGGAGAGATATAAGTTATAATTTACGAGGCGGTTGTTCATTAATAGTACGAAAACGCATCGGTAACTCGGTGTTATAAAACGTGTTGTTGTGAATGATTTGTCTGGTAAAAGATATAAGCATATGAGTCGAAGCTTATTCGTCCCTTGACCCTGACTGGAAACAGATATCTGTAGGCCTCTCGATGATTTTGAAGTTGACTAAAGTGCTGGCCAGCCAGGACTGAATTGATATGTTCAATTAGAAGTCTTATGTCATATGCAAAATCGAAAATCGGGAAACAGTGTGTCAGACAGAGATTGATCTCAATCCATGTATCATGTCTGAAATATCTTGTTGGACGGAGGATCATCTGATCACTTATCTATGGACAGAACTGACTAGGTCAGAGTTCGACAGCAGTTTCTAGGAAGCTACAGTTTGCTGATTAATTAGAGGTTAAATTGGTAATTATAGTCATAGACTAATCCAAGTGGGAGACTGTTGGATTAGGTGTCTAAGCCATGACTAATAATTTGTATTTACCTAATTAATAGTAGCAAAGTCAATTTAGGTTGCCCTCATAGCTGGAGGTTTGGTAGAAAGTTCGATAGAGAGAAATGTTGATTTATTATGTGATTAATAAATCAGCAGGAATTAAATATATGGTTTGTTAATATATTAAAGTGATAATATATTAATTAGAAACTATATTAATTAATTAGAAATTAATCTAGAATTAATTGGATTTAATTTTGTGATTAATTTAATTAATTAAAGGTGCAGGGACTGAAACTGTAATTATTCAATTGTTGAGTAAGTGACAGTTATAGTAAACCAAATGACCACGAAATTATGTATGGGATAATACATAATTTCGATGATAATAAGTTAGGATAAATAGATTTGAATTGTAAGATAAAGGCTTATCTTATTTGAATTCAAAAATGTTTATCTCTAAAGGCTTATCTGGTTATCGGTTGGAACCTATAAATAGGGAGCCCCATACACACCATTTGGCACGACTTTTGACTCTATTTTCTCTCTAAATTTTGTGACCTACCTCTCTAGCTTGGGTGTGATCTCATTTGAGGCAGGACACTTGTGCTGCTTAGCTTGCAAGAAACAACTAAATGTTAGTTTTTCTGATTTATTCTTTTAGTTAATTTTTGTTTGGCCTTTAGGAATTAGTTACATGTTCAAAGTAAGAAAACATAGATCCAATCTAGGTTGCATGTGAACTTAGGGTTTTGGTTCATAGATTTGCATAAAACCTTTCAGTTTATAAGAACATGCCAGACCAAAATATTAACGTTTATTAGGACAAAATTTTTACATCTAGTAGGCACATCATCAGTCTCGAAAGTCCCCACGTATATGTGAATTCTCATAGAACTTACGAAAAAAATTTCTAGACGGATCCAACACCCATTTGTCTTATTGGTTTATAAGGACAACTGAAGTAACCAAATTGACCAAATCTAAAAGTAAGGATCCCCCCCCCCCCCCCCCCAACCAAAAAAAATGGGTACAAGCTCAATCTTTTATGCTACAGTCATTTCTTTCTCAAGATGATACAATCTAAGAACCGATCCATAAGAGAGATATTACAATCTAAACCTGAACATAAGTGTCAAAGAACCATCCCAAAAAAGTTTTCTTTAAGAATCAAATGAGGAACAAACCTTTGTTGTGTAACTATTTTAAAGAGTCGATGATCATGAACCATACAACAATAAGTTTCGGTCCCCATCTATTCAAAGTTAACTCCCCACCTTTACCATGTATATCTTCAATGACTTTAATCCACATCGAATTAAAATCATTAGGAAATGCCATCTCCACTTTTGAAGCAATGCATAATTAAATGCATAAAGACTTCCGACATAAATGCAACAATTCTCCTTGGAAGCCAAAATCTTATCCCACTTACCCCAATTGTAGTCCAGCGGTACCGGTGTTGCCCTCCTTCCTTGAGGTTAAGGGTTCAAGCCTCGTTAGAAGTATAGGTGGAAATTAGGTCTAATTTAGAAGTAGGTTAGTTAGTATTAGATTTGTCGTTCCAAAAAAAATTACCCAATTGATTTTTCTTTATTGCAATTCATCACCCAAAACTTTTTTGAAGAACTTTAAAAATAGACATAGGGAATCACTAAATAAACACCCCATTTTTACTTACTACACACATCTATTCAAAGTCAAAGCCTTTTTATTGGTTGAAACTGCATTTTTTTCCGGAAAAAATAAATATGATTGGTTAAAAATACTTTGACTTTTGTGTAAGATATATATAGGGTGTATATATAGTAGCACCCTATACATAAAGTATATGCCTAAATTCCCCGAAACCGACTTCAAAAGAATAACTCGACCTATAACAGAAAGCATTTTCACTTTCCACTTAGACAATTTTTTCTTGAATTTATAAATAACAACACTCCACCCATCCACCAAAGACAAATTAGATTTGACAGGCAAACCAAGGTAGCTAAAAAGAAAAGAAGTTGCAATATAATAGGTGTCAGAAGGAAGCCTTTCAATTTCAGCCTGATTAACTCGCATCTCAAAAAATTGAACTTTTAAAGATTAATCTTTAATCTGAAGATAAAAAGAAACATCATGAAATCCGCATAATGTCTTTAAGATTCTCGACATCCCACTCGCCCAAAAATAACGTATCATCTATATAAAATAATTGGGAAATAGAGAACCCATTTATTTCAACATCTGTACCACTAAAAAGACATAAATAACTGCATCTTCTATATAACCACACTAGTTGTAAAACCCGTGTATTACACGGGATGATACAAAAAAATTATTAATTAAGAATATCTAAACATTAATAATTTTACATAAGAAATTTGTTTGTGTATCGTGACATCTTGCTTTTGATTTTTACTGTTATGAGTTTGTATTTTGATAAATATAATTGATTATGAGAATGTCACCGGTACTACAATCAAATTCACTATTATGATTGGAATCGTTTTTCAAAATATTATGACATCAATTGTCTCTCTATTGTCTCCCAAATCATTCTACACATTAAAAAATAATATGATATTAAAAAATAATTATTTTTGAAATTAAATGATAACAATTAATTTTGAAATTGAATGATAATTAAACCGATCATTAATGAGTTAGAAACGTTTCAAACCAATTAGCTTTTTTTTTAAAATTTAAAATTATGAGAAAATGACATGTGGCAAAATGAATGTGGTGATGACATGTGGCTTTGAGTTACTTATTTATTAGGATAAGATAGAGACCCTACACGGCTATAGTAAATAAGAACGGAGAAAGGAGGTCTTCGTATCTGACACGTCGCAGTCGTCAATGCAGTCAAAAATACTAAATTTACTTCTTACGACTCACTAGCTAGCGGCAAGTAAGAGTCTGTGGTTGGCACTTTGTGTCAAAACTTGATCAATCTATAGTGTCACTCTATAGACGGTTTCCATTCATACACCTCGAAAAACTGAAAGAAATCGAAACATGCAAATCTAACTAACAATATATATCCAAACAATGAATCACAATCACTCAACCCAAATCAATCTGATCTCGAGAACCAACTCAGGAAATCAGAAACTCACAATCGGACTAATCAAACCAAATGACAACAATTATCAAAACTGAAATCAGAAATGAACATTCAATGACTTCAAAGCAACTTGCATTAAAATAAACCCGAATCAGAGCCGAATGCTTCTGAAAACAAGAACCAATCCAGATCTACGTGGTCAATGGTGTTCAACAATCTAGAACCCTTGATCACACAATAATAAATGAAACCGAAAAACGATAGAAACAACTAAACTAATCAAGCTACCAACTACGAATCGTAAAGTCATGAAATCTGAGTCAAAGATGCCTCAGTTCCACTCAAAGAACGGATCTTCACTCCCGAATCACGAACTGGGACCCTCTATTTATAGTTGCGGATTTTGCCTTCACGCGTCACGGCATAGCCTTCTACGCAGCGCGAGTCAACCTTATCCCCCCGATGTTCGCACTTTGAATTTCGAATCTGCACCCGGTGAAACAGCTCACCGGGTCGCGTCACCCTTGGGTACGCGGCGCGCGTATTACTTCGACTTAAATCCAGCTTGCTTCCAAACTTTGCCAAAATGTGCACTTTTTACCCTGTATTATTCACAAAATACCAAACAAGCCTTTGACACTAAAGTGAGTAATTTTAGTCATTTCAGTAATATATTTTATATAAAACCTTGCTCAATAATGACTAAAATGTTCAACATTAGCAGGCGTTATCAGTATCTCAACCCTCTTTGCAGCTGGAACTCCAATATTGAGGATCCGTTAATCAAAAACCATGGAGCAGGAGGAACTTGGACTTGTTATCACCCATCCAATCCATTCACGACCAAAACACATAAAATTCAATGTCTTCTACAAGTAGCCTCAACTCAAATAATCATAAGCTTTCTCGAAAACCACCTTAAAACCATGAGTTGTTCTTCTTTTTTAGGCCAACCAACAATTTTGTTTACCATCAACCGTCCATCAAGTGTCTATTACTCTCTCAAATCATTGTCTCTAGTTTCTAACACTTATACAGTATTGTTTCGATTGTTACAAATTTGGAAGACAAATAAATATAAACAGTTACCCCACACGTTTTGTTTAGTAAAGAGGCATTAGGATATACTGAATAGTTATTAACATGATTTAGAATTCGAATAGTAATATAAAGTACTTCAGAAAATCGAATGTTCTTCTGATACGATACTAAGGGTTGTAACAACGACAAAATTCAATATATCAGTCGAGGATATTTACGACAAAATTACGAACAAAACATAAAAAAATGATAAAGTAAAAAGAAAAAGGTACAATAATAGAGTTTGGGTGGCGTTGAACATTAAATATTTGACAAACGATTTAAGTACATAAATATCTTTTCTTACAATTTTTCTTCTTTTTCAAAAACATTACAAGATACAATATTTTTTTTCACAAAGTAAAGTACCATATATTTGAAAACGTCGACTTCAAAAGCACCGAAGCAAGAACAATAACATGATTATGCATCAATAGTCACCAGTTGAGCTAGGAATAAATACGAATTTGAATTGAATTGGTCGGATTTTTTTAATTTTTTTTAAAGAACTTAAACGAGTATTCGGTTGGGGTTTAAAAACTTACTATTGTACCTATTAAAATTTAAAATTCTACTTATATATGGATCTCTAAGATTAACTCAAATCCGATGAAATTCCAGCAAATCAATCGGGTCAAATTATTCAAAATTATAAGACGTTAAAGTTATCGATTTTTTTGAATAAGCTAAAAGGTCAAACGATTACATATAATGATATAAAGATTAAAAATCAACGCATAGGTCTTTAACCATATCCTATAAATGTCATTTTCCATTCTAATTATATTTTCTACCATAGCTTTAGTCAGATTCTAGATAATAATGGTGGGCACGTAATTATCCAACATGGCCAAAGTAGTGCCCAACCTTGTTTTGTCTTGATGCTCCACTTGAGAAAAAGCGAAGCGTAGAACATGACATCTCAAGAAAACCCAAGGCATCATTCCAAAATGAAAGTTATGAAGTAATCAAACCATATTTTGACCATCGTAAACTTGTTGAGGTTTGAGATGAAAAGTCCTTTATGGAATCAAAAGGTTTTTCGTATTGCTGGAAGGATCGTGCTATCACTTTCCGAATTTGATATTTCGACACTATGGTTGTGTATCACGAAATTCAAATTATGGAGATAATCCTCCAAAGAAGAGTTTTGATAAGGCACTCATAAGAAACCATGAACTAGCGATATATAGAACTTGAATTCTTCTGATTACCAAATATAAGTATCAATCATTTTAAATATTGATTATATCTCATAAATATGGGACCTCTGTCAGGGGTGCTGCTCCTAGGACCTTGCAAAGGGGCCCACAATAGCACCAAACCAAGATCAAACTTGTTTTATACAAACGTACACGTCCCCCCCCCCCCCCCCCCCTTGTCTAAAATCAAGATTTGGATTACATTATACTAAAATGACATGGTGACACTAAAATCACAAAAAAAAAAAAAAAAAAAAATCATGATAAAAGTTATTATTAGCATACAACTTAATATTTATAATGTGAACATACTCTTTTTTTTCTTTGTAAATGTGAAATAGGTTGAAATAAAACCCCACCCTTAAACTTGTCATGCCTACAACTCAAAACTATACCTAAGTAGAAGCATGAGTCTCCAACTCATCACACCTCGAGAGGCTACTTCACTAATATCATTGTATAACACCACAAACTTAGAGTTTAAGATCGATCCAACAATTACTTACCAACTTAAGAATCACGGTGGAAGTTATTTATAACCATAACATAAGTAGCTTATTATGTGATCAAACTCTCCTTTATATTAGACATATAGAGGCCTTGTTTATACATAAACCCTTAGGACTAGCAAAGAATGTATGAAAACCAAAATCAAGATCCAAGCTCAAACGATGTTTAAGAATAATTGCACCAATTAAGAGATGACGTGGCTCTGTGTCTGGAATAAGTAATTTGATCAACAAAAAGATCCTTGATAATCTCATAAAAAGTGTAACAATATTTCTACAAAAACAAGACCATTATGTTTTCTTATAGATAAAACCTAAAAACGACTAATAAATAAACCATGACTCTTTATATATATATATATATATATATATATATATATATATATATATATATATATATATATATATATATATATATATATATATATATATATATATATATATATATATATATATATATTCCCTTTTCTCTAAACTTCTTATTGAGCCATACATGTTTTATTTTGTGCTTGTTATCTTATAATATGTTGGTAACTGTATATCACCGATGTGTATTTAATTGTAATGGATTAATTTTTTGACCAAATGTAATATTGACAAACATTAAACAAGTAAGAAATGTACATATTGCACACTTGTTTAAATTTGATAAAGATTCTAAATACACTGTCGTAACGGGGGTCTAGGGGCAGCGCCCCTGATAGCGGGGTCCAAAGGGCGGCAGCCCCTAGCGGGGTCCAAGGGGTAGAGCCCTTGCCAAGTCAGCTTGGAAATTTTTTATTTGGGCCATGTTGCTATATCAAAAACGCATCAGAAAATCGTTTTTTCCAAAAATAGCCTGATTTCTGAACTTTGTGATCACACGACCCGTGTCGGATTACACGACCCGTGTGAGCACAAAGCTAAATGAAAATAGATTGTTTTTGACATCACACGACCCATGTGAATGTCAAGGGAATTTGTGACAGAAAATTTTCCGAGAAAGTACACGACCCATGTAGATCTACATGACCCGTGTACGGGACAAAGCAATTTGAATCATAAACATTACACGACCCGTGTAACGCGCCCAGTGACAGTTTTTGACAGGTTTTATAGCCGTTTTTTGTCATAATTTCTGGTACGAAAATCATATATTCTTCACATTTCTCTGTTCTAGAAAACCTTTGAATCTTATCCAATCAAATATTCGATTGTACCATCGAAATACTTTGATTTGAAAGTGTTTTAAACACAATTTTCAAAGGATCCAAGAAATTTCAATCCCCAATTTCTAACATAGTATGTTGATTTGGAGGTCTCGTTTATTCACATTTTTTTAAGTGAAGCCAAAGTAACATTGATGTTTGAAAAAGAATCAATATTATTAGTAGGCAAATACACGTCTTCAGATTAAGCCAAAGTAACATTGATGTTTGAAAAGAATCAATATTATTGGGTAGGCAAAGACATGTTTTTTCAGCTTATGTTTTGACAAACTTTAAAGATTCAGGATTCAGTTTAAATGATTTGAAACTTGTTATAAAGATGATGATTAATGGAAGCAATAAAATCACCCAAAACAATTAAATGGGTGCAAAACCTAGCAAAAAAATAACCAAAGGCAACTAATTGGTATTAATAAAATCGATTATAAGTGATAGAAGAGTTATAAGGTATAAGTAGATAATATTGGGATAGGAGATGAAATGGAATGACTAAAACTATGACTAGAAAGGCTTATTTATAGTATTGTACAAAGTTTGTGGTAGATTTATTCTCTAAAATTTACTTGAACTAGTCAATTTGTCCACGTTCAAATAACCAATATCTCTCAACAAAGCCTTAGTTTCATCAATGAGGGTAAATCATGAAAAACTCTAGCAACCGGCCGCACATCGAAACCATGGGCGTCGTTAAACCCTTTCTTCGATTATTGATCGGCGGGCTCAGACGTCGGTCAGTCTCTTTTTATCGACTTTCTTGGATTTTTACGTAAAGAATATTTTTTTTGTAACATGGGAGAACAGCCGAAGGAGGACTCATTAGGACAGATTTCGCATACGTTTTACATGACAAATCATGAAAAACTCTAGCAACCGGCCGCACATCGAAACCCTGGGCGTCGTTAAACCCTTTCTTCAATTATTGAGCGGCGGGCTCAGACGTCGGTCAGTCTCTTTTTATCGACTTTCTTGGATTTTTACATAAAGAATATTTTATTTGTAACATGGGAGAACAGCTGAAGGAGGACTCATTAGGACAGATTTCGCATACGTTTTACATGACAAATTTTCCCTCACATTTCACACATCGTGAATTATGAAATACTTGTAAAATATTTGGGAATGTTTCCGATGTGTTCATTGCAAAATGATTGTCTAAGGCAGGTAAGTATTTTGCTTTTGTTAGATTCATTCGGGTGGATTGTGTTGATACCCTTCTTGCGAATTTGAATTCTATTTGGATTGGTCAGATGCAGTTTCTTGCCAATCTTGCTAGATTCGGAAAAATTCATAGGGTACGTAAATTTGACATGCATGCTAGGGCTATTAAGGAGTTGGTGAAGGGTCATGTTGTACCTATGTCTCCTATTTGTGCCGTCCTTTATGCTTTGATACTCCATGGGGGTATTTCTCCCGTGTTTGAAAGAGATGGCATTCTGAAACTAGTGGTAGATGAAACATGTTTTAACAAGATTGATCATGGATGTTCGTTGGTAGTGTGTACTAAGGAATTTTGTTCTATTTCTAATATAAGGGTGATTTGTAGCAATGATGGTTTTAATGATGTTAGTTTAAACTATCTTGGGGGCTTATGGGTTTCCATGGAATTGCATTATGTTAACACACGGGACAAGTTCAAAAATCATGTGGGTGTCAATTCTTGGTTCTCTTCCTTTAACCTTTTACATGAAGATTTTTTTAAAGTGAGGGTTGTTTGGGTTGATATAGAAGGCATGCCATTGAAGGTTTAATCGACTAAATCTTTCTCCAAGATTGTGGCAAAATGGGGGGATGTGTTGTATATGGAGGATTTAAACGATCTTAATTTCTATAGTATGTGTATATGCCTTAAGACCATGGTTTCAGATTTGATAAGTGAGGTTGTCAAGATAGTGGTGCTTGGAAAGGTTTATTATGTGTGGGTTAAAGAGATTACGGGTTGGATACCTTCTTTTATGTTGGTGATTTATGAAATTACCAATATGTATTTAAGTGTAATGGATTAATTTTGTTGACCAAATGTGATCTTAACAAACATTAAACAAGTAAGGAAGGTGTGGAGTACACACTTGTTTGAATTTGTCAAGATACAAAGTAAAAAACTGTTAAAAACTATCATTTTCCAAAAATCATCCTGACACGGGCCGTGTTAGGATAACACGGGCCGTGTCAGGATTACAGAAGCAATTTTGGAAAATAACACGGGCCGTGTCAGTATAACACGGGCCGTGTAAAATGTCAGTTTTGGGACAGAAACAATGTTGCAATGAAACACGGGCCGTGTTTCGCGCCCAGTGACAGTTTTTTGACCGGTTTTATAGCCGTTTTTGGTCTTTTTTAGGGTACGAAAAACATATTATTTCACACATTTCTCTGATCTAGAACACTCTGAATCTTATCCAATCAAAGATTTGATTGTACCATCAAAATACTTTGATTTGAAAGTGATTCTAACACGATTTTCAGAGATCCAAGCCATTGTTCATCCCCATTTCTAACAAAAATCAAAGTATTTTCTGCAACAATGGCAAATGAAACTTCTGTGAAAGATATGACAAGCAAATTTGACAAGTTAACCAAGTTTGAAGGCCAAGATTTCAGGAGATGGCAAAAGAAGATGCACTTTCTTCTCACAACCCTCAAAGTGGTGTATGTTCTAAGTACTCCCATGCCTGAAGTTGTTGAAGATGAACCCCTGGAGGCAACAAGAAGGAGATCAAAGTGGGAGAACAATGATTATATATGTCGTGGTCACATTCTCAATGGTATGTCTGATTCTCTGTTTGATGTTTATCAAAATGTTGAATCTGCAAAAGAACTATGGGATTCGTTGGAATCCAAGTACATGGCTGAAGATGCTTCTAGTAAGAAGTTTCTTGTAAGCAATTTCATGGGATACGAAATGATTGATTCCAGGCCTGTGATGGAACAATACCATGAAATGTTAAGGATTTTGGTACAATTTGCTCAACACAATTTGAAGATGGATGAAGCCATTTCTATGGTTGTCATCATTGACAAATTGCCCCCATCCTGGAAAGATTTTAAACACACTTTAAAACACAAGAAGGAAGAGTTGACTTTGGTTCAACTTGGAAGCCATTTACGGATTGAGGAGTCTTTAATGTCTCAAGAACTTGATAACAATCCTAAAGGCAAGAACCAAATTGGTTCTTCTTTTGTGAACATGGTGGACGGAGAGGGATCTAAGAATTCCAATAAGTTTAAAGGTAAAAGGAAGTTTAAAGGGAAAGATGACAAGTCTTCAAACAAAAAGGCTAAGTTGGTTTGTTGGGGTTGTAACAAACCGGGTCATCTCAAGAAAGATTGTCGCCTCCGTAAGGTGAACAAGGACAAGGATGTGGGTCCAAGTGGATATAAGGATCCGGACAAGCAACAAGGTCAGAAATCTAATTTTATTCAAAATCTTAAATATGTGCAGAATTATGTTTCTGTGATTTCTGAAGCATTCTATGTGCAGGATGATGATGTTGCGTGGTGGGTTGATTCGGGTGCAACAAGTCATGTTTGCAAGGATCTTTGTTGGTTTAAAGACTATCAACCAATTGAAGATGGACCTGTTGTAGAGATGGGGAATGTTGTTACCAAACCAATCAATGGACTAGGATCTGTTTTACTTAATTTTACTTCTGGAAAATGTTTATCTTTAGACAATGTATTGTATGTACCGGGGATTCGAAAGAACCTCTTATCTGAAATTGTATTAAGTAAGTGTGGTTATAAACAAGTATTAGAAAGTGACAAGTATATCTTGTCAAGACATGGTACTTTTGTGGGATTTGGATATGTATGTAATGGTATGATTAGGCTTAATCTTAATTATCCTTCTTATGATAATTCGATTTGTATGGCTTCAACTAGTACTAGCAATAGTTTGAATAAATCACAATTATGGCATGCTAGACTAGGACATATTCATTACAATAGATTAAAAGACATGTCTAAAATGAGTATGATTCCTGCTTCTGATATGAAAATTGAGAAATATAAAACTTGTATGTTGACTAAAATCACTAGACAACCTTTCAAAGATGTTGTTAGGGAAAGCAAGGTGTTGGAACTCATACATAGTGACTTGTGTGATTTCCATGCAACACCTTCCCTAGGAAACAAAAAGTATGTTGTTACTTTTATTGATGATGCATCTAGATATTGTTATGTCTATTTGTTGCATTCTAAAGATGAAGCTCTTGATAAATTTAAAATTTATAAACAACAAGTAGAGCTACATAAGAATGAGTTAATAAAGGTTTTACGTACGGATAGGGGTGGTGAATATTATGATCCGGTTTATTTTGAATCTACCGGAATAATACACCAAACCACTACTCCTTATACACCACAACAAAATGGTGTAGCTGAAAGGAAGAATAGGACCTTAAAGGAAATGGTTAATTCCATGTTGTCCTATTTTGGTCTTAGTGAAGGATTTTGGGGTGAGGCTATGTTAACAGCCTGTTATATTTTGAACCGAACTCCAAACAAAAAGAGTAAGGCTAGTCCTTATGAACTTTGGCATAAAAAGGTGCCAAATTTGAGTTATCTCAAGGTTTGGGGTTGTAGAGCTGTTGTAAGACTCACTGAACCAAAAAGGAAAAACTTGGGAGAAAAAGGTATAGATTGTATCTTCATTGGGTATGCTGAGCATTCCAAGGCATATAGATTCTATGTTATAAAATCTAATGACTCGGTGTCTGTGAACACTGTTATAGAGTCAAGAGATGCTATCTTTGATGAAGAGAGATTTACTTCTATACCTAGACCAAGGGACTTGATTCAGCAATCTTCTAGCAAGAACACAACTCAAGGAGAAAATGTCTCTGCTGGTACAAGTTCTGTACCTGAACCTAGGAGGAGTACTAGGACAAGAAAAGCTAAGTCTTTTGGATCTGATTTTCAACTTTATTTAGTTTAAGGAACAAGAGATGAGACCATCTCTGAACATCAATATTGCTATATTATTGAGGAGGATCCAAAGACATTTAGTGAAGTTATGGCTTCAAGAGATGTTCATTTCTGGAAAGAAGCTCTTCAGGATGAAATAGATTCTATCATGTATAACAATACTTGGGTATTGGCTGATTTACCTCCTGGATGCAAGGCATTAGGATGTAAATGGATCCTCAAAAGGAAAATGAAAGTGGATGGCACAATAGATAAGTATAAAGCCAGATTGGTTATCCAAGGCTTTAGGCAAAAAGAAGGTATTGACTTCTTTGATACTTATGCTCCTGTGGCTAGAATATCTACTATTAGATTATTGTTGGCTCTTGCAGCAATACATAATCTTGTAATTCATCAAATGGATGTGAAAACTACATTCTTGAATGGTGAATTAGATGAGGAGATTTACATGAAACAACCTGAAGGGTTTGTGATGCCTGGACATGAAAACAAGGTTTGCAAGTTAAAGAAATCATTATATGGTTTGAAACAAGCACCAAAACAATGGCATCAAAAATTTAATGATGTGATCTTGTCTAATGGTTTTGCATTAAACCAAGCTGACAAGTGTGTATATAGCAAATTTGATACTTCTGGAAAAGGAGTTATAATTTGTCTATATGTAGATGATATGTTGATTTTTGGTACTAGTCAAGATGAAGTTGACAAAAACCAAGAAATTCTTATCATCTAGTTTTGACATGAAAGACATGGGGGAGGCGGATGTGATTCTTGGTATAAGAATCAAGCGTGGAAACAATGGTACTTCAATCACTCAATCTCATTATATTGAGAAGATATTGAAAAAATTCAACTTTGAGAATTGTTCTCCTGTTAGCACTCCTATAGATCCTAGTCTTAAGATTCTACCTAATAAACGATCTCCTGTGTCTCAACTAAAATACTCAAGGGCTATTGGTTGTCTTATGTACGCCATGATTAGCACTAGGCCTGATATTGCTTATGCTGTAGGAAAGCTCAGTAGGTATACTAGCAATCCTAGTTCACATAATTGGCAAGCCATAAATAGAGTATTCAAGTATTTAAAAGGAACCATGGATTATGGTTTGACATACAGTGGATACTCTTCGGTGTTAGAAGGTTATTCAGATATTAGTTTGATTAACAATTTGGAGGATCACTCCTCCACAAGTGGTTGGGTATTCCTTCTAGGAGGAGGTGTTATTTCTTGGGCATCCAAGAAACAGACTTGTATTACAAGTTCAACCATGGAATCTGAATTCATAGCATTGGCTGCTGCTGGCAAAGAAGCAGAGTGGCTCGGGAATTTAATTTATGAAATTCCATTATGGCCTAAACCGATATCTACCATTTCTATCAGGTGTGATAGTGCTGCAACTTTGGCTAAGGTTTATAGTCAAGTGTATAATGGGAAGTCTAGACATTTAGATGTTAGACATAGCATGATTCGTGAACTCATAACGAATGGTGTGATATCTGTGGAGTTTGTAAGGACTCGGTTAAATTTAGTCGATCATCTAACCAAAGGGTTAGCGAGAAATCTTGTGCACAAGGTGGCTGTAGGGATGGGTTTGAAGTCCACCTACAAATCTTTGATATTAAGATACCCAATTCTCATCTAATTGAACATTAGATGCTGAATTCAATGTGGAAAGCTTAATATTTGAATATTGGAACACATTATTGTTTATATCATCCCAAGGTATGTGTTCAGTACTGCAAGTGAAGGAGGTTGAAATTTATTTTCTTAATAGTTCTTTGAAAAATTGCATATGCAGGTGCAAGAATAAAAGAACTACCTATATAAGCATGAAGTTTAGCTGCTTCAAGAAGCTTGGGACTTAGCTTTGATATGTTTATTGAAGGATAGGACACAAGCTAGTAAAAATAGTGTCAAGTTAGAACTTATGAGAATGTAAACTGGTGTGTGTTATTATCTTCATGTATTCACTATGAATAGAAAGGGTTCAATCCTTAGTGACACCCTGATATTCGAATATTTGGAATGTGTAATACACTAATGTGAAATTCAATCGTCACGATATTTCATTTATGCATCAGTTTGTTATAGTTATATTTTATTTAAGTTAATCAAGGTTACACTTAAATGGGGGAGGTTTGTTGGTGATTTATGAAATTACCAATATGTATTTAAGTGTAATGGATTAATTTTGTTGACCAAATGTGATCTTAACAAACATTAAACAAGAAAGGAAGGTGTGGAGTACACACTTGTTTGAATTTGTTAAGATACAAAGTAAAAAACTGTTAAAAACTATCATTTTCCAAAAATCATCTTGACACGGGCCGTGTTAGGATAACACGGGCCGTGTCAGGATTACAGAAGCAATTTTGGAAAATAACACGGGCCGTGTCAAGATAACACGGGCCGTGTAAAATGTCAGTTTTGGGACAGAAACAATGTTGCAATGAAACACGGGCCATGTCAGGATAACACGGTCCGTGTTTCGCGCCCAGTGACAGTTTTTTGACAGGTTTTATAGTCGTTTTTGGTCTTTTCTAGGGTACGAAAAACATATTCTTTCACACATTTCTCTGATCTAGAACACTCTGAATCTTATCCAATCAAAGATTTGATTGTATCATCAAAATACTTTGATTTGAAAGTGATTCTAACACGATTTTTAGAGATCCAAGCCATTGTTCATCCCCATTTCTAACATTTTATAGATGATGAATCAAAACAAGAAATGTTGGTTGAAGAGGATGGGTTACATCGTGACCCCGAACACGAGCTACATATGGAAAATGATGGTATATCTATGGATGGTGAGGGTTATTCGATACATGTCAAGTCATTGAATGAAAATGATGATACGGAAAATGAATTGGAGGAAGGAGAGTCATTAAACAATCGCCACAAGTCTTGGATACGGATGACCCTTTCGGTCTTAACGCACTAATTCTTGGTGATAAACTTAATCCTTATAGGCTGGATGTCGAAGGCGAAGAGTTCTCCCACCTTCAGGGTTTCACACATATTGAGTCTTTTCGGTTGAATTTTGTTGGTCCAATAAATGATGTGGTTGACTCGGAGAAAGCTTTGCAAGTGAATTCGGATCAGGAGGTTATAAGGAATGGGGGTGTGGTCAACGCGGTGGCTACAGTAACAGATGGGGATTTCCATGTTGGGTCGGATGATATTTATCCTTTGTTCGGTAATATTAGGTTGCAAAACACTGATGTGGACCCACCTATGTTGGACCTGACCTCAATGAGGTCTTCTTAGACTACTCGATGGTTGAAGTGCTCACAGATCTGGATGTTAAGATAAATCCAAGTGTGTACACCTTTAGTCTCAAGCTCTCCTAAATTTAATTCTCCACGTGGGTCTCATGAGGAGTTGGAAAAAAATAAACTCCCGCATTAATTCACAACCTTGTCGGTTGGATGAATTTTCTTGATAGGTTTTATATACCCTGGATACATCAAACTTGGCAGCGGAAACACACAACCCCCATTTAATAAGAATACCCAACCAATAAGAGGTGTTTTGTGGTTTGAGGTGAGCTGGTGATCGAGTGAATAATGAGTATAAAAAGCATGGCCGTTCAAAGACTAAGTTCAACACTTGTGATAATAAACCAAGTTCAAAGTTGTTAAAAATCTATTGAGACCCTGCAAATGAGGTGGAATTGGATTATTTAAATGTTGTTTCATCTTTAATCCACCAAATTCATCATAACTCCAAATTTCCGCATCGATCTCCGTCAACACTGTTACGAAAAACCCGATTCCAAGTTGGGGTTTGATGCATCGATCTCCGCCAACACTGTTACGAAATACCTAAAGTCGATGGTTGTTTCCAGTGGGTGTGGTGCATAGTCGTTTCTTGTGAGTTTACTGTCGAAAACGTACAACTTTTAGTAATATAAGAGATTGTCTAAGTTAATTTTTGAAAAGGGTAATAATTTGTAAGGGTAATGAATTTTCTCACATGTACACATTTAGTCACTTATGTTTATTTGTGCACATATAACCATTAAATTTTTTTTGTCCATATTTAGTCATTTATGTTTTTTTGTGCACATATAATCATTAAACTTGTTTTTCTTGTATTAAGTTATTGGTTATATGTGTACAAAAACAAAAGTTGATTGGCCATATGTATAAAAAAAACATAAATAAGTAAATATGAATAAATTTAAAAAAGTTCATGAGAAATCAAGTACAAAAATAATTTCAGTAACCAAATGTGAACAATTTTAAAAGTTTGTTATCTTATTATCTCTTTTTTAAAAATAGGGACTAAATACATTTTTTGACACTTGTACAATAGACAATTTTTGTAATTTACTCTAAATTATTTATGTTAAAAATAACATGAATTTATCGTTATTCGCCATTTACCTTGATGTAAAAATATAATGACATTATTTTACATTTGATTGACCCACAGATGGCCAGTAAATACGAAAGCAAAGATAGGAACATTTGAATTAAATTCAAATTTTCAAAATACTCCTGCGGATCGAGGTCAATAGTAGTTGTTAAACATGAACGGGTATGGTGGTTTCCGGTCTCTTTTCGTATTCCAATTTTCCACTCAAAAATCTTACTGTTGATAAACTTTTCTTCACGTAGACGTCATTCTTGAAAAAAAATTATATTTATAGAAAAGTTAAATTCCTCAACACCTCTCGAATTTAATGCCACCGTGAAACTGGTGAAAATTTTTAATCGATCCCACCATTTTTCGCGGGAAAGCTTTCACGTCCGCCGACGCTTTCATCAATTCTGTCCCCCCATACGCCTCTCGTTTTCAAGCTCTTTGTATTATAATCAGAAAACCCATTTGATTTGACCGATTTTTGGTTAAATTAAAATAGAAACGTAATCGAGATATCGCTTTTAAATAAATTATTTGATAGTTGGAGTAGGTGGATTCGATTCGTTTTGGGGCAACTTCATCAAATTTCAATTAAAGATGGAGTTGCATCACAAATCGTTCATTGTTTTGGGTTAGTTTTCCACATCTTTTTTGTTTTCTTCTTTTGTTGGTTTCCCCCGATTTCACATTCTTTATTTAATTTCTCCCTTCGTGGGTAGGTTTTTTCTTTGATTTTAAAACTTTTTACAGGTGGGGTTTCCTTGAGAATAATATATCTCTTGGAATTTAGCGAAAAACCCACGGATTTTGAGATCTTTATAGTTCGAATTTCGCAGATAAGAGGTTCCATTCTATTGGGAGACTGCATTTTTTCTTCCCGTTGTTTCTAGTACCGACTCTGCAAATTTAGTAACAAATTAGAAAATGTTGTCGAAGAATTTGCAGAGTAGTAGTTGAGAAAAAGGGAAATTAATCATTAAAAATGACATTTGAGGCTTTAGATCATAATCATAATCATCATGGTGTTGAAACGAAGAATGTTTTGGTGGGAATTCGATTTGATGAATGTGGTCGAGAGCTTCTTGATTGGGCTTTGGTGAAAGTTGCAGATGCAGGTGATCGTGTAATCGCCATTAACGTTTGTCGGAATTCAGGTAACTTTTTCCGTTTCTTTGATTTTCTCGAATATGATTTGGTTACGTTTTATTAAATTCAATTTACGACATTGTTTTACAGATTCTGTATCGAAGTATAAGAGTTTGTTGGATGATTATTTGGCTGATTACGAAGGCCTTTGTGACCACAAACAGGTATCGTTTTTCAATAAGCTAAAAAATCTAAACATATTTTGCACCAAAAATATTAGAATTTTGAATTTTAAAAATCGGTTTTTTCAGGTGGACTTGACTGGGCAAGTATTGAGAGGGAATTCCGTACGGAAAGTTTTGGTTAAAGAAGCAAAGTTTTATTCCGCAACAGCTGTTATTGTCGGGGTTAGCAAGATTAAGGCTTTCGGGTAAGTGCATCTTTTAAACAAAATCATCTTTTTGATCCAAAAAAAAGAGTCCTTTTTTGTGAAAATTCAAACAAGACGACTGTTTTTTAACAAATGATGTTTAAAATTTATGTCTACATTAAGTAAAAAATATATATAGTTTACCGAATTAAGTCCTAGAGACAACGCTTTTATAGTTTGTTTATCCTTTTTTTTTTTTTTTTGTAGGGGATGGCTTTCAATTGCTAAATATTGTGCCAAAAAACTACCTTTAGCTACTGAAGTTTTGGCTCTCCATGATGGAAAAGTTGTTTTCAAAAGGTTTTCTAACGGCCAACTTTCAGGTATTCTTGTTTGGTACATTGCTTAAGTTAAATCTAAATATCTAATCATGTTAGGCATGGTTAGGTTCATGTTACAATCGGGTGATCGTAACCACTTCTTCTTTCTATTTGTTAAGTGTACAAATTCCTTAATTTATGATCTCACACTAATATCTTTAAACACATATATTAAATACAAAAACAGTGGATGTAACCTCACCTAATACCTACGTCCAGTCAAGCATCACCAAGAAAAAGACAGGATAATGACTTAAAAATGAAAAATCTTTGTGCTTCACCCAAACAAGGTTGTGCACGTCTCTTAAGGCGAAATACTAAAAAAACATGTTTTTACTATCTTATCGATTGAATAATTTTAACCATTTTTGTTGGAGTGATTAAATAATTATAATTTATTTGAACATATCAAGACAAAATACATAAAATGTAACGCATTCTTAACCATAGAATTATTTTTTTATCGATTTAGTCATTGTATATTATTATAATATTTAATGGTAAAATCGGTAAAATTGTGAAAACACCTTGTGCTATTTTGTATCTTGGGCTTTTTCGGAAAAATGGTCTTTCTAAATGATCGAAAAAGCATAATGGGTTTATCACTATGAAATATTATTAAGCAATTAAATCTAGAAAATCATGAAAATACCAAGTGTTTTTGTGAATTTTGTCTTTCACTCTATAACAAATACATAAGATTATTTGATATGCCTAACCCTAAACCTAAAACAATTTACGATTAAAGGTGATTCAAACAAATCAATACCAATTGTAAAATTTGAAATAAAGTTATCCCGAACAGCTTTGTTCTTTGGAGGGTGCTCACCAAAATGTCGTTCCTTTTTGACTTCACAGAAACATGGTTTAATCTGGCTATATATATTATATATATGAATGAATCTGTCTTTTTGAATTCAGAAAATAACTTAATAAAGTACACAAGCAAAACACGGCTTTCGTAACCATGTGTTATCATATCTAAATAACTTTTAAACATATTCATCTAGACATCATTTTTGCCAATACTCAATTTACTCATGTTACGATCATGTGATATGTTATAGTATTATTTTATCCTTTAACGCATCTCAAGAATGTAACTATATATTTAGCATTAAATACCTAATCTCAATATTTAATTTCTTTTAATTTTAAATTAAAAGGGTCAATGCGAGATCCAAGACCAAGTTTCTACTTAATCGGAAACTCCCATTTGAAAGACACACAGTCAGAGTTTTGCGAGTCTGAAGTTTCCGACATGGGGAGACACAGTTCCGAAGGTGTCAAAAGCCTAAAAGACGAAGAATTAGACCCTTTCGAACTGCGAAAAAAAGCTCTGAGTTCAGTCTCCGTCGTAATCGAGGACTTTGCCCATCAAAGACCCGGCTGGCCTCTTCTCCGAGCAAACACCATGTTAACGCCGTCGGCGACGGAAGCTAGAAAAATGTCGGTGGTGAAATGGGTGATGAACTTGCCGAACAGGTCGGTGCCGGGAACTCCAACAACGCCGTCATCAAATAGTGAAATTAGCCCTAAAAGCTTGGCGTCGGATTCTAGGTCGGAATGCAGTGTGTTCACGAACACGAGCAACGACAGTGGCACTCCGAAGAGCCATGAATTGCCGGAAATTTTGAATCTTTTACTCAAAACTAACCCGTCTCGGTGCCAATGGTTTGGATTTGATCTACTGAAAGCCTCAACGTCTCACTTTTCGTCAGGTAATTTCTCGTTCTTGAAATCGTTTTTTACGGTTGTATTTGTATATTGGGTGATATATATATTTTATAAAATTCGTGTTTTTGGCAGAGAATTTGATCGGAAAAGGTGGTTGTCATCGTGTATTCAAAGGAAAATTTCCCGATGGAAAAATGGTGGCGGTCAAGATTAGGAAGTCATCAAGAGAAGCATGGAAAGATTATATTCTAGAAATCGACATTATGACTTCACTAAATCACGAAAACATTACACCTCTTTTAGGGGTATGTGTGGAAGATGATAACTTGATCTCCGTTTATGATCTCGTGCCTAGAGGAAATTTAGAGGATAATATTCACGGTAAGTTTCCAATGACTCTTTTTTTGGTGGCAAATTTATAAAATAGATAAATTGATAACAATTTTCTTCTATGCGTGCAGATGATTCTTCTTTGGTGGCAAAAAATTTTGAAATATATAACTTGATCACAATTTTCTTTTATGCATGCAAAAAAATTTTAGAAATAAAAAAAAACTTGTACTTTTCCTATTTTACTAACTATTTTCTTATAGATTTCACCATTATATTCCTTTTTTACCATCTAGAAAATCGTTTTTTTCCTCGTACCCGGTTTTGGTAAATACATAGTTTTATCGATTTAACCACTACAGTATTATATTTTACGGATCTGGCTATGTAATTATTATTTTAATCGGTTTAGTCACTAAACTATTATTATAATAATCATTATCAAATAATAGTACAGTGAAATCAATCAAATCTATAGAACTGGGAAAATGTTTTTTTAGCTTAACAAGAGCATAATAATTTAATCACAATAGAAAATAGCTAAATGGCTAAATTCAGAATGGTAATATTCGCGTCAAAAGTAACGGTTTTGCTCTTTCTTTTTGGTATGATTCAGGTACGAAGGACAAATCGGTTTTCACATGGGAAATAAGACTAAATATAGCCATTAAAGTTGCCGAAGCTTTGAAGTATTTGCATAAAGAATGTCCTCGGCCCATCATTCATCGTGACGTCAAGTCTTCCAACATTCTTCTCTCAGAGGAATTCGAGCCACAGGTTTGACCCTACTATCTAATACACCTGCACAAATGAACCGGGTAACTTTATCGGGAATCTAGTCCTGATTTTGAATCTTGAATCTTGTTTGCAGTTATCGGATTTTGGGCTTGCGATATGGGGACCCACGAGTTTACCGTTCCTGAGTCACAGCGATGTTGTTGGAACATTTGGGTATCTTGCTCCGGAGTACTTCATGTACGGGAAAGTTAGTGAAAAAATCGATGTTTACTCTTTCGGCGTGGTTCTCTTGGAACTTTTGACCAGAAAAAGACCGATCAGTTCCGATCCCGTTAAAGGCGAAGATAGTTTGGTCATGTGGGTAAGAATCTTTCTTGAACAAATTTGTTGGAATCACCTAAATCGTTTAGGTCGGGACTAGATAAGCTTTTTAGGGCTATTTTTAACTGAACAAGGGCGTTTACGTCTTTTGCATAGTTGAGACATTTTGTGCGAGTCCTTCTCCCACCTTTTTCGGTTGACAACATTGAACAAAATGCAGTACAACCTGTTGTGTCTCACTTGTGTAACAAACAAGGTCTTCTCTGGTTTTCTAACATGCTTTTGTATACAATGTAGGCAAAACCGAAGCTAGAAAAGGGGGATCTAGAGAGCATATTGGATGTCGATTTGGACAAAGAAGTCAACAAAGATCAAATAGTTCGAATGGCTCTAGCCGCAACACTTTGTCTCACACGATCGGCTAGAAGACGTCCCACGATGAATGAGGTTCTTGAAAACATATAAATTCCTCTAGCTTACATTTGTTGTAAGAAATTTTGTGACATTTTTCGTTTTGTTTATGTATAGGTCTTAAAAATCTTACAAGGGGAGCACGATTTAGACGAGAAAGCAACTCAAAATGATTTCGAAGTGTCGTGTAACGAGGATGATGACGACGATGATGAAGTTTATCCGGAATCAAATGCGGAGTCTCATTTGAATCTTGCGTTTCTTGATGTTGATGACAAGTCGACATCATTTGGTAGTGTGGATGTAAACCAACACACCCGTCTTACATTTGGAGAATACCTAAGGAGAAGATGGAGTCGTTCTTCGAGCTTGGAGTAGGTTTGTTTTTGTGTGAGGAAAATTCTTCGGTTTTTTTTGGGAAGAATGTAAATAGTTTCGTATAGTTTGAGAATGTATACGAGGGGAAAACTTGCGCCCAATGATGAGGTGTTGTGTTTTAATGAATTGAGATGTAAAAGTGAGGGATTTTCTTGTGAATTGTGGTTGGCATCGTAATATATTTGGTGGTTTAGTTTTGATTTTACTTTGTCTTGGTAATGTTTGTTATGAAATACAGTAATTGGGATTCACATTCATGTCAGTGGGCTATAAAAGCAAACCAAATTTAGAAAAATAATGTGTGGGAGACAAAAATATTTTGAGTTAATAAGAGCAACTAATTGTTCTATATGTATACAATCGATCACTTAACCTTTTTTTTACAATCTAACACTAACGTTATCTTCTTCTTTTTTTTTTTTTTTTTCAAAAAGCACATGTTTCATCGGGAATAACTTGTTGAACTGATAATGTCTTGGAGTTGGTAATAAATAAGTCTGATTGGATATTGCGTTTAAATGGTTGATGACTTGTAAGCAAGTGTTCTCTTTGTACGGAATTTTGGTCAATTTAACTTTTTCTGTAGACCATTTACCATTAAAGTTATTAAATATGTTCAAAAAACAATTTCTTGTGTTGATCCACACATGCTTAGGCTGGGGGAGCAATTCGCTAACCCCCTCGCCAAAAGCTCGTCAAGCCTCGCCAAACCACACCCTCCTCCCTCGCTTTCACTACGCCATCCACCCCTCGCCAATATATCAGCGACCTCGCCATCAGCAACATGACTTGTACCTTTTAGCATGAGACTTGTACCTTTTAGCATGGTTAGCACATGCTGACTACTCCCACCAAATTTGGTCAGCATGTGCTAAGCTGATGTGGCATAGTTTAGCATGCTCAGCGCATGCTGACTGCTCCCCCAGCCTTATTCTAAGGCCATTAGAATACCAAATGTCCAAGAATTGTCTATAATAGACACGGTTTTCAAAACATCCAAACCATTTATATGGTTCGCTAGGAATATAGTAATGACCATCCTTGCATTTTTATTTTAATCTTAGTTAACATCTCTACATAGGTATGGAACTAATTTTCGCGTAATATCTATAAAGACATACTTATTGCCGGCTTATAGATGATATTTGTTTAATAGGATATTGTCGGTGAAAGCGGTGCTTTCTGAACAGATTTAAAAACTTATGTAATTATGTACAAAAAAAAAAAGTTAAATGGCCAATTTTATACGTAGATGGTGGTTGTCGAGACCAGTGTTGTAAAACTCGACTTACTCGGTCGAGTATTCGGAATCGGGTATATGTCGAGACGCTTTTCTGAAAATCGGTCAAAAGAACTCGTAATCGGTCAAACACGGTCAACTCGATCAAACTCATAAATTGTCTTTTTAAAAATAAATAATAATAATTGTTAAGTAATTAGTTTAACATGTATAATGTATTTACTTCTTTATTAAACATTATGTTGTTTAAATTTAATTTTTTTCAATTTTAATTCAAGTTTGATGTAATTATAACTGTATTCAATATTTTAGTGTGTATAAACGTGTAATGTGTATGTATATTGACTTTTAATATTTCAGTCATCCTGTGTGTATAATCATATAATGTTTATGTATTTCTTTTTTAAATGTGTATGTATTTCTGACTTTTCGTATTTCGATATATATAATAATACAATATGTATACGTTTATCATATCGAGTACTCCTCGCCTAGCTAAGTACTCGTCACTTGCTAGTCCACCGGCCTAGACCGCCTAATAAGTTTTAAAAAACTCGTCGAGACCAATAAATAATTAACTCAACACGTAAACTGTGTATAATGGTAATAGGGATTGAATCCATAAAGAGTTGCTTATTTATAATCTATACAACTCTTTCTGTAAAAGTAGATCTAAAACAAAATAAAATACAATTGGGGCTTGTCACTTGTGTGTTTAAAATTTAGTCTAAGTATCTAAATTATTTTGCAATACCAGAAAATAAAGATGAGTTGTGAGAAAATATTATGGAAAACGTATCCAACATTGAGTTTCACCCACAATTCCAGGTAATTGATTAATCATCGAGATTTATGGTGTTTCAACTTGGTTATAGTTGTTTAAATGCTCAAACAACCTAAGTTTTTCTTTAGTTCAAGGAAATTGAATAAGTTTTTAGAATCTCTTTAACCATGTTCATAAACTTGGACAAACTCTTTGTTTACATAAAATGATTAACATTAAATTCAAAGAAGCACCAAATTTAAATGCAATCTCAAAAGCTCAAAATTACTAATTAGAGGATACAGATTATGAACTAAAAAATAGTAAGGACCTTTTTAAAACCATTTGTCACTAAATTTGTTTCAAAAATCAATTAAGGAATTTAAGAAACAAATGACAATAATCGTTCAAGCATTTGGAATCAAAGTTTAACTAAAACACAAGAACAATCCACACATTAACATAAACTTTCATTCATAAAATCAAGCTTAAAAGCCAAATAAACATCTCTTAATAAACTACTTGTTTTGGGGATATACCCAATGATGGAAGATAAGAAAGTAGCCACACATATGTTAAAATAAGAACACAATTGTACCAACATTCATCCAAGAAAATCTGCAATAAAATGGATCTTCTAAGCCTTTAAAACCCTCTTCAAAACCTTCAAAAACGACCCCCTAACTTTGTTTGTTCGTTCCCAGAGAAATGCGCAACTCTAACCCATTTTAGACAGCTCAAAACATGACGATTATACCCCTACTTTTACTTGGACCGTGTAAGACCCTTTGTAAATCCTACTTGGACGGTTGGACCGAGTATACTACCCAAGGAATTTTGTTTGACTTCATATATTGGCCAGACCCATGTCACTTTCAAGGTGATTATTGTCTAATCTTCTTCTAATTTATTTGTTTTCGTTGCACCAACTTTGACCCATGGTTTGACCCATGTTTTGTCCCACATTCAGCTTACCTATTAGTTAGATTAGTCACTACTTTTTTCAAACAATGGTCTTTTATGATAAAATAAATGATTTGTTACCCAACATAACCCCTTTTCTTTCCTATCTATATTTCTAGGGTTCAAATTCTGATAGAAGAGAGAAGTCCTACGGTAAAGTGTAGTACGTAATTTTAGGATTAAAATTTGGATACAAGAAGAGAAATCAGAAACAAAACTTCGTTATATGTGTAATCGCTACAACCCAATTCACCAATAATAAAACAAACAGTTATAGATATAAGTTAAACTATGATCATACAACACCAACATTCACCGACAATTTTCAATCACATAAATTGTGAGAAATTCACTCACATTACAAATATAATTTAAATACCATCATCTTCATTATAAATACTTTCAGCCATTTGCCAAACTTGCAACGCATTATCTTCCGCCACACTAGAAATCACCCACGGTTCATTTTTGTTCCATGAAAAGTCCGATATTTTTGCCTTGTGACCGCCATGAGAGAACAGAAGCTCTGGTGGGCCATCTTCAGTTTCCCCTTCCAGTTGTTCATCTCCTATCCTGAAATACATTCAAACAAACACACATTTATTTTTACATATAAAAAAACAATTTGTTTATTTCGATTTTTGATATATATAATAAACATTTAGCGTACCTGTTTAAGTCCCAAACCATCAGCCTTCTGTCATCAGCAGAAGACGCGATTACAGTTTCATGGTTTGGGTCCCACTCAACTTGAAATACCTCCTCCCTGTCAACAAAAATTATCCACGTCATATTCTTTTTTTTTTTTAATTGTAACATAATGATTATATAATATCAAAGGAAAAAAGAATAAAACTAAGAAGCATACGTATGACTACTCAAAACATGAAGGGGCGATGTTAATTTCCTCATGTCAAAAAGCCCAACTGTGGTATCTGAAGATGCTGTAGCCAAAACCCACTCATTGAATGGATTAAAAGATAAGTAATTCACCTAGAATTAAAAAAAATATACAGAAGTTAACATTTAACAACACACGAAAGACAAAAAACATTTAAAAAAAATTTACCTCTTTCTCATGAACTACAACAGATTGTTCATGTTTATTTGTTCGTAAATCCCAAATCATTAGCTTGCAATCGTCCCCAACGGATCCAAATAAACTCTCGTTTTTCAAATGCCATGATACGTCTTCGACTAAACTTCCATGATCCTGGACCGACATTTGTTAAATTAATACATTACATAAGATCGCTCACTGATAAATCATTAACACGTTGACCTTAAATTAAGGTGATTGTACCTCGTAAATGTATTTTGCATCGAGAACTTTATTTGAAGGCATTGCGGACACATCCCATAAACATATTTTGCAATCATTAGAACCACTCAAGAGATACCCTTCTTTAAAAGGGCTCCATGAAAGCCCGTAACCTTCTTTTTCATGACCCTTTAATCTTGCATCGGGTTCACATTCGTCGTTTGAAAGTTGCTTTGTGGAGTCGAATACATAGACTTCAGAAGAACTGGTTTTTGCTGCAATAATCGATGGGTTTTGCGGCATACATCGTGCACGATTTACCTCCCCATCGACATGTATCTTCTGAACTATCTCTACCTATAAGTATAACAAAAAATCGCACATGAGAAAAGAGAACCTAACTTTTAGGGCTAAATGGATAAATTACAAATCTCTCGATTCTCAAGACTTTTCTATGATTGGTATTTTCTCAGATTGAAGTGTGGGAAATGAAACCAACAATTTATTTATGTAAACAGTTGAGGAACAAGATTTCGTTACTGACCTTAGGGGTATGGGGGTTTTCGTGATTGGTGTCGAGGGAAGATGAAGGATTGACCGGCAAGAGGACATCTGCGACGAGAAGGAAGTTAGGACTTTCATCGGAAGTATGAGTCCCGAGAATCAACTTGTGAGTGGCGAAAGAGCCGTCTTTGTACGGAGACGGCGGCGACGGGAGCCACTGAACGGTTAGTGACGGCCACTCAAGGGAGTGAGAGACGATGAGATCGTATAAGAATGGAGAGTTCTTCTTCCATACACTGAACTCCTCCTCCACTTGGTGGTCTTCGCCGGCGCCGGCACCGTCGTCTTCCTCCGTCCTCATTCCTTCCTTTTTTCTCTCGCTATAGATTGTTTTCCCGCGTAGATTTGGCGGTAGAAGTGGATGGCGGCAGCAACAGGATTCCAGGACCATTTATACACAAGCTAATAGACTACTCTTTGTGGACTGGACCGGCCCAAGTCTTTTTATCATATGTTTTTCATCTTTGTACATTTTAAAATATTCTTGATCGGTTTTTGTTGGTTCGGTTTTTTCGTTTTAAGAATTTTATTCAGGTTTCTTCCAAACTGATTTGGCTCTTAACCGTTTTTTATGCATAAATGTTAGAACCATTTTTAATCTTGTCCTAATCAGGTTTTAAACGGTTTTCTATTGTTCGGGTCATAATCGAAAACAAATATAACGTGATTCGATTTAATCTGTTTGAACCGGTCTAGACTAACCTTGAGAGTCCATGCCAACCTCTAAAGGGCACGTTAGCTAAGCCGTTTTCTTGCAGCAGTGCTAGCGTGTGACCTTACGTTTTCTTTGCCATTGACAGATCCTGAGAATTCTTATAAAACTTTATTTTTAATTTACATGTTGCAGAATGTTATGTTCGATTATTGTATTGAATATTTTATTGGAAATCAATTAAAAAGTGAATGACTAAATATACGCCTTTATCCAAGTCAAACTTTCTTCATTTGTTAAAAGTGTATTGTTTTTCGAAAAAAAATAGTAATGATTGGTTAAAAATAGTTTGAATTTTGTTAAATGATGTTATGTTTATTTAGCAACACTCATTAAAAGTTAACTGAACATGAGTGGAAAATGGTGAATATTTAGACCCTATTTGGTATATTAGTTGAAAAACTAGTTTATCAATACGCTAGCTTATAAACTACATTTAAGTTATTTTAGTGGTCTTATCAAACGCTAAATTATAATAAGTCAACGTATAAGCTAACTTATTTTTGCCAAACAGAACCTTAAAAGATACCTAAGCGTATTCAAAATTTTACAAGTCTATAATTAATTTAATGTAAAAACAATGTTATTGTCTTATCATTAACACCATTTTGTTCGTTAAAGTATTTATGATATAACTATTTTATCATTTGTATGTGCGAGTGAAATACGCTTCCCACACCATATTTAATGAGGTGTCTTAGAAACCTTCTTAGTTGGTACAAGGTTTAAGATATGTGCGGCTGTCTCTAAAACATATCCCGAGAAAATTATTGGAAAAGAAGCTTGACCCATCATGGAACGAATCGTGTCCAACAATGTTCAATTTCTCCTCTCAGTAACATCATTACGCTGTGGTGTTCTAGGAGGGGACAATTGTGAAATTATTCCACATTCATTTAGATAGTCGTTGAACTCGATACTAAAATATTCTCCTCCCCTATCAGAGCGGAGTATCTTTATCTTATTGCCCAATTGATTCTCTACTCAGATAAACATAACTATATCTACTGAAATCACCAATAAATGTCACGTAGTACCAATTTGTGTCCCTTGTGGCAGATCTAAAGAGTCCACACACATTCATGTGGATTATATCCAATAGTCATTCACCTTCTCAAAAGTAACTGAGAATGGTGACACATCGCAGTCGTTGATGCGGTAAAAAACACTAAATTAAACCTTACAACTCACTAGCTGGCGGCAAGTAAGGGTCGAACCGTGGAGTCCGTGGTTAGCAGTTTGTGTCGAAATATGATCAATCTATAGTATCACTCTATAGACGGTTTCTATTTATACACTCGATCCCGAAAAACCAAAAACTACAATTACTGATCTTTGCCAAAGCAATAGATCACAACCGAACAATCTAAACTAAACTGGCCTCAAGATCAAACTCGGAAATCCAATCCAAACGATCCAGGAGTAACAACCAATAAACGAACGAGTATAAACTAAAACGCGAAATTACGATCAAATATAAATAACAAAACCCTGCATTCAAACCAAACCTGATCAGAGCCGAATGCTTCTAAAATCAGGTATCTAATCCAACCTCTGCGGTCGTCAGTGTTCTACAATCAGAACCCACGATCTCGCAAGAGTAAACCAATACGAACAAGTGAAACAACACTAAAACTAGCCAACTAATGATTATAAACTGAAAAACTACAAAATTTTGAGTCAAAGAAGCCTGAGTGTAATTCTAAGGATCAATCTTCGCTCCCGAAAACCGAAGTGGGAGCCTCTATTTATAGTTGCGGATTTGGCTTCACCGCAGCGCGGGTCAACCTTATCCCTCGTTTCTTCGCACTTTGAATTTGAAATCTCATCAGGGTTAGACACTTGGCCGCATCGCATTCCTCCTTCGTACGCGTCGCGCGCGTTACATCGACTTGATTCCAGCTTTGTCTCCAACTTTGCCAATTTTTACACAATTGACCCTATATTAACACTAAAACACACAACAAGCCCTTGGCACAAAAGTGAGTAATATCAGTCGTATTAGAAATGTAATTCAACTAAAACCCGGCTCAATAACGACTATAATGCCCAACATTATTAGGCGTTATCAAATGGTGATTTTGTCATCTTGCCTAATAAAGAAGATTCACATACATCATTTGATTTTAAGTCAAATGATTCCAAGACTCCATCATTTTTGAGTTGGACGATGCGTTTCTTGTTTATATGCCTAACACGGAAATGTCACAAGCACGCTTTCTCTAAATCATTAGAGAATTAATATTTAATATTACATTACTCAAGTTATTCACACACACAATAGTTTTATACATAACATTACAATGATAAGCTCTGAATATAAAAGAACCATGTTTATAAACAAAAAATATCACCATTATTATTATCAAAAGAATAACGATAACTTGTCTGAATAGTGCATGGAAAAAATTATGTTGTTAGACATTCCAGATAAATAACAGCAATCTAATAAATCTATCCTAACTACGTTATCGAGTATGAGCTCGTAAATCTCAATCTTCGTAACAGGTGCGATTCGTCTATTCCACATGATCATGTTGAGATCTCCTCATCTTAGCTCTTTACTAACCTTTAGGCCCTGCATACCAGAACAAATGTGAAAACCACATCCTATATCAAGGGACCACAAATTAGAAGTATAAGTGTTACTTAGTTGGATCATATACAAACCTGAGGTGGAGCTAGAAATCTTGGCTATACCGTCCTTCATATCATGCAGGTACTTTGGGCATCTTCTTTTCCAATGACCCTTTTGGGTGCAGTAAAAGCAAGTGGCCTCCATCAGATCACTAATGGGGAAAGATATCATACACGACTTTTCTCTTTGACCCATGAATAGAATCTCCATCCTGGGCTTTCCCCTCCAACTAGGTTGAAAAACAAGTATTTCCTTTATTTCCTCGTCATGCCGATTGGCCATAACGGGAACAACTAAGGTGTTTGGGCCCTGAGACTTTCTCATTCCCGCCTCGACGATATGCTACAAACCGTGTAGTTGCATCAACGTGATCTTTGTGTGGTTTAAATGATAGGTCAAAATGAACTTACCATAAGAACTAGGAAGCGAGTTTAAGACCATGTCAATGGCCAACTCCTTTCAAAGTTCACGTTAAGTTTCTCAAGTCTTTCAATGTGTTGCTGCATTTTTTACACGTGATCATAAGCAAACTCTCCCTCTTTTAGCTTGCATGCCAATAACGTTTTGACAACCTCAAAACGTTCCTGCCTTGCTTTCTTCTGAAACATTTCAGCAAGCTGCAAGTTCATCTCACACAGTCAACTATTCTCGAAGGTATTTTGGAGCTCCAAGGACATTGTCGCTTTCATGATGCAAGACGCCTTTGCAACGCCATCAACTTGTTTTCGGTAGGCAATAAGTTCTTCAGGGGTAGCAGTTTCCTCATCGATCACAGTAATTTGGTTGTCGAGAACATACTCTTTGTTCTCATAACCAAGCGTCATCTTTAGATTCCACATCCAGTCCAGATAGTTAGGACCCGTCAACATTTCCTTAGAGAGAATCGAGATTGGAGTAAAATTTGAATTAGCCGAAGGAGTTGGAGGAAGAGGATGAAGGGAAGGGTGATCACTAATGATTCCAGACATCTATGAGAAATATAAATATTTCTTAGTTGAGTTATATATATTCCTTAAAATAATTACGCAATTTATGTTTAAGGCTAGGATCCATATTTTACCATTCATTCTATGAAAAAGGATGTCGTAATCATATCATGAACTTATTTTAGGTAGGTATACACTTTGTCTATTTCAGTTACTATGAAATTTCTAAATCTTTTGAGATTTATTGAGTTCATCAATGACAACTTAATCTCGAATATATTATCTTACCTTTATGGCTGGGATGCCGAGGACCACAAACAAGATTGTCAATTAACCATGCAAAACCGCATTGGCACATTCGTTCCATTTATAGTCTTAGATTGATGTGTCAGTAAACCACACACGCTGCATCAACAACCATAAACCCGAGTTGCCACGTCATCTTTCACCTACAGCCTCAAATTAGTGTGTCGATTAACCACACACACTCCATTAATAGACCATAAGAAAATGATGTGCGTTTTCATGTATTAGCATACGCTTTCACATTTTTCCTATTTATCTAAATCGGAATTTTGTTTGGATAATTGTTGAGTTAATACTTTTAAGTTGACATCAACATCCTTTAGACCATTTTGGTAACTCTATTGGTTCACACAAACGGCGGTGAGCGAAAAGCACGTCCATTCAACGGTCATTTTATAGGTCGTTGATCTATTTAATTTAATCATACATATAATATAAACTATTATATAATGTATAAGGTATATTTTAAACTTCTATAATTTACCAGGTGTTTAAACATATTAATTCAGATTAACGTATGTGTTCAAATGATAATATTAAATCACCATTTAAAATTCTAATCATGTGAGGACACATGTTAATAATCAATATTAAACAAGAAAATCACACATTTAGGATCAAAATTGAACTAACCAATTAATCATAATTATCCATTTATAATCAAAGGTCAATAAATAATTATCAATTAAATATTCAAATCATGTGAGGACACATGATAATAGTCAATTTTAATTCAATTATCTATTTCCTAATTTAACGAAAGGAAATCATTTCAAAAATTCAAATAATGCTAAAGGATAAACAAAACTTTTGGAGATAATTACAAAATTATTTTAAAAAATTTTAAAATTACAAAAACTCCAAAAATTTGATTTATCCTAGCCCATTATAATTTTCGAAAAAACACATATCAAACAGGAAATCATGTAGTGCAAATATCAACTAAACATAGGCTCTGATACCACTCATAGGTTTTCTATACCTATATACATCAAACATGGGAGCAAAAACATACAAAAATTATCTAAGGCCACTAACAATTACTAAAACATACAATGAATGTACTTAATGATAGTTACAACTACAAGATGGATTAAGATTACCGACCTTTAGCAAAACCAATTTGCTTGAAAAACCCTTGTATAGATCAAATCCAAAGCTAAGGAAGGTAGTACCCAAAAGAGAATACCTCTAATGGTTCACACCCAATAAGTCCAAATTATCAGTTAATTTAGGTGTTTAAGAAAGCTCATTATAAAACCCTAGAGAGGGATTTATAGAGTCCACTGAGAGAGAAGAGCGAAATTACAAGTCTAAGGAGCTCTGGAATGGGGTGCAGAATGGTGTCAGGGAAGCTCTAAGGTGAGACCGAAATAAGGCAGGTTTGAATGGTAGCAATTAAGGAAACAGTCCAATCTTACCAAGAATCAAATCCTTATTGATTCTACACTTTGTGGACGAAATCTTTGGAAGGAACCTTCCAAATTTCGTCCTCCCGCTTCCAGAGTTTCAGATTGTTCCTTGCTCAACTATTGAACAATTAAAATTCAGCCACTGCACTTTTGTGAATTGTCAAATTAATTCCAGTTAATTATAGATCAATTATAATTAATTCTAAATTAATTATAATTATTTATAAAATAGTTTATAATTAATTTATCATCACGTGACAAATTAATAAACTAATTATCTGTCTATCTCTCTCTTAATTAACACTGATATCATTTGAACTATTGAGGACAGCCAAAAAAGGACCCTACTATTAATAGAAAGTCTTTACCAATTAGTTATGACATTGGACACTATTCCAACACCATCGTCATCACAATATGTTGACATCTTCGCAAAGGGTAATACAACCTGCTATATTTCATGATTTCGAACCGGTTTGAACGTTCAAAAGTTTCCTACCGATCAAACTACATAGAGATCTTAGTTGTGTATTCTATTAGTCCAACCCAATTTCCATGTATAGCTTGTGTAAAAAATTCACAGCCCAACAAGGGCTGCATATGTGTATTTTTTTTGGAAACGACAAACGAATTAGTAGGGGTGGAATTGGTACGGTACCGGACTTTTTTCTTGTATACCGTGTACCGTACCAATTGTAATTGGCACAAAAAATTAATTACCAGTACCGTACCAATTATACTTGGTACCAACTTATTTGGCTACCAACAAGTTTGGTTGGTACATATTGGTATTGGTATATACCAAAAACTTTTCTTTTAGTATTGGTTTCCCTAACTTATCATTGCTTACGTGCTAGTCGCTTGTGTCATTAGTTTGATTTTAATATCTAGTGTTGTTTGAAAAAAGAATTAGTATTAAGAGTTATTTTAATAATTCATTTTCGAGTGTGACTTGTTAGTTATTACTCCTATTTAAAACATAAAAATACGAGAATTGAAATTGATATGTGTATATATATATATATATATATATATATATATATATATATATATATATATATATATATATATATATATATATATATATATATATATATATATATATATAGGGTCAGGATCTTGTGAGAACTCAAATATTCGTGAGATCTTGAGAACTCTTAAACCAGTTTTTATTTTTCAAAAAAAATAACTTAATCCATTAAGTCGCTTATATTTAAGACCATTTTTAAAAAAATTTTGAATAAAAAATGTGCATATACGAAATGTGCATATGTGCATTTTTGTGCAAATATGCATATGTGCACATTTGTGCATATGTGCATCTTAAAAAAAAATCAACTTTTTTTTAAGATTTTTTTTGACGAAATGTCTTATATATAAGCGACTTAATGCATTAAGTCACAATTTTGAAAAACAAAATTATAGTCTAGGAGTTCTCAAGATCTCATGAATATATGAGTTCTCAAAAGAACCTAACTCTATATATATATATATATATATATATATATATATATATATATATATATATATATATATATATATATATATATATATATATATATATATATATATATATATATGAATTGGTTGGTACGGTACAACCGTGATATTCAAAATTTTGTACCGTTACCGTACCAAGATTGCTTAATTGGTATGGTACTACCAACCAAACATATTGGCTACCAAACATGTTGCCTACCAACGTTATTGGTACGGTTGGTAACATGTTGGTTGGTTCTCCATGGTACATTTTTGCCAGCCCTACGAATTAGTGGAAGCCTTACCCGAATATTTCATAGGTAACCCCGAGTTCGAGCTTTGCAAAGCAGACAAACCCAGCCCCCAAGAGGATTTTCAAGGAAAAATTCCACCACACAAAGCAACAGACCGAGGCTTACGGGAGTTGAACTCCCAACCTCTACCCCAAATGGGTATAAAACCCCGCGCATCAAACCAGCTAAGCTGGCTATCATGTGTGCATGTGTGTACTTAGACTACTTGTACTCTACATATGCTCATGTATTTCCTTCAGTGATGGGCAATAAGATTATTTTGAATGTTCACACTACTAATTTATCGCCATTCCAAGAAAAATCAAACAGAAAAAACAAAATGTTTATTTTCATCTCTTCCCATCAAAATTTGGCAAGAAAGTCGACAACCCCACCAAAGGTGTGGACGTGTGGTCATTTCATCCTCGACATCTACCATCAATCGATGGTCAACTTAAAATGTCTAGAAAGAAAAAACCATACGCATTTAATTCTAAAAACAAAAAACAATATTGACTTTGTATAACATTTATTTTATTCATCTCCGGATTAATAATAATTTTCAAGTATTAAATAAATACATAAAAGATGATTCAATGTGTTGTCGACTTGTCGTAAACTTAAACACTACCGATTTAAAAGTTAATAATTATATAAGGTACGATTCATAGTTTATTATTATCATAAGCTTACAAGCTAGTGACTTGGAATGTTCACACTTTTACAAGTATCATTCACAGTAAAGACAATTTTATATGCACTATTCACAAATCACAACTTTTCCTGAAACACATTTTATAGTTTATGAACTATTTCCAATAAAAAACGACAATAGACTATAAGTTACAAGCAAACTCATAAGATTAATAGTAGAAGCATAAGCCTTCAAATATTCTAAAACCATGCGATATCAAATAAAAAAGGTAAACTATACCCTACTAGTGTGGGACCAGTCACTCTCACACTGTACCGGTGCCTTAGGTCATCATTCACATAATGACACATGCACCGGTATTTTCATCACTAAAAGCAGTAGTGTACCGGACCTCGGTCGAGCTCGCCCGTTCCAAATGGCGGCCCCCCGGGTCTTGATCGTACCGCACGTACCCAGCTGGTGCCTTCTTGTCATACACGCCCTGAGCGTAAGGGTGGGCCACCATATCGTATGGCACGTAGGGCCACAGCTCGACCTTTTTACCAGTTCGGTGGGCCACTCGTGACACAACCTTGTGTGGCTCAACGTAGCCGGTGACCGTGAGTTTATGTTGCTTTGGTTCAATGCTTATTGATGTCACACCCTTCATTCCTTCCACGGATCTACGCACCTTTCTCTCGCATCCTTCACAATCGATTTTTACTTTTATCTCGACTGTCTGCATCGATACAGTATAAAAAGTGTTAAATATAAGAAATAGCTACGTACTTTCATTGAATTTTTTGTAGCATCATGGTACTTTCATTTCTTCCCATTACATTATTTTACTTTAAAGTTTTTTGTTTATTTATTAGTTAAGCAATTTATTTGCATTCATAGCAAATTATCTCCATCAATATTCAGTACAATCAATATTATTTTAATAGTCAAACCTTAACTTGTGCAATAAACTTTTACATTAATATCAATAGATCTTATCAAGACAAGTGTCAAAATCAAGAGAAGAAATTAAAAGAGGGAAATAATGGATTCCACATGTCATATTTTAGTGGGTAGGAGGATAAAATAGGAAGAAATAGAATTTTCTATTAATAAATTACTTTATATGCCCAAGATATTCTACTGTTTGGAGTTAAATTTTGGTCCCCAATGTTAGGTCGTTTATTTTTGGGTACCCTTGGAGTTGAAGGGCCCACTTGATGCCAAAATATCTTAAGAGTTGTTGGGAGTACTGTGCTATTGAAAACAAATCATTAAAGTCTCTTCAATAATACAATGACTTTCGAAAATTAACTTCTTGTTAATCATTATATATTTAATGATTATATACTATTCAAAAGACACAGAATTCAAATGATGGATTTGATTTAAAATCTTTACAAAAGTTCCTAATCACTAATAGAAGTTTACATATTGAATGAAAATAAAAATATCTATGGCGTTTACTACTTGACTTGACACACAATTTTTCCAAAATGATTAACAACTAATTAGGATATTAGTCATAATACATGCAAATGTTTATGTAATTGAAGAAAACTTAAAAAGTATTATCTTTATCGTAGATATGGAAAGTAAATTTTAGAACATCGCGTGCACACCAAATCCCACTTTGTAACTTTTTTTTTTTCACCGTGGTCCTAAAAAGGTAACTCATAGAGTTGTACGGTACAACATAAGATTGCGTTTCCCAATTACTTTAGTTGATATTCGTACAAAAAAGCAAGTGGGGAATGACTGGAGTTAGAACTTAGAATAATGTTTAATTACTTTCCCAGAGCCAAAAATTCTCAACACAAATTCAAGACACTTATACATCATGCATCGAAAACTGTAAATTTCTCTGGATTTAGAATTTTTGAGTCTGGAAATAGATTGATATACGATTGAAGATTAACAGTAAGGAGATGTATAGTTTTTAGTCGAGTTTTAACTTGTTATGAGAATTATAATATAAATTGGTAAAGAAATTTTATATTTTGCTACATAATTAATAAAATGACAACAGATTGTAACAATATTAAATAATTTTATAGAATATTCAGATGTCACGTAAATTAATAAAATAATGTGAGTTTCCTGCAAAAATAAGTAAGTTAAAATTGTAAGTAGAACCGTTCCCTGTCATTTTCCTTTGATTTTCAAGAACCCTAAGCACTGTAAACAGTCAGAGTATCTAATCGTACAACTCGCACTGCATTGAGTACATGTCAATAACAATATATAGGTCTTCAACTCTTGAACTCGAAACGCTATAAACACTTAAGATTCGATTACTAGCACGATAAAGCAGATACAATACAGATTTTAACATCGAAGTGTGCGTTTGTGTGTTCCTTTTTTCTTACCATTTTTTACCAAATCCTTGCAGAATGAACAGAAATATCTCAAAAAATAGACAACGACATGATTCATATTAATAAAGCTCGATGAAATGACTGGATCGAAATCCCAAAACGAAGTAGCAAAGTTCGTAAGAATTTATGAGAAAATTTACCTGCAATTGTTTGCGATTTTTGTATTTATGATGACTACCACCTGAGCAATCGAACATGTTAGAGAGATGATCCAAAGCCCCCATTTTTTAACTTTCTTTGTAGATTATGAGCTGCAAGGAGGGAACTACTGAGTTAATGATTCTGAATATAACCCTTGTCTGATATCTGGTTTTATAATGGGTAACTATTTTTTTATTGCCCCTCGTAGTTCTGTTCATTTGAAAATTTTAGGCCCTAAACTTAAAACATTTGCTTTAGAGTCCTTTTTTCTTTGATAATCCTTTTTATTATGTTTCATTGAACTCTCGGTTATGTCCCCGAGTTATATTTTGGGAGAGTTTCGTGTTTTACCTTTATCACTCAAGCCTACTATTACTAATCTCTAACTTGAAAATACTTGGACATGTCAAATACTTAATATATATCCTATATATTTATGAATATATATTAGGATATAATTATAGAAAAATTTCGTCTATATCTCTATAAAACCTAATATATATATATATATATATATATATATATATATATATATATATATATATATATATATATATATATATATATACTCCCTCCGTCCCAAAATGATAGTCCACAGACAAAAAACACACTGATTAAGAAAACATTAAATGCATCTTACTTTTTCCCACAAAATGACAGTTTTACCCTTTCTTTGCATTTAACGCCGGCACTAGATGTGTTGACTATTACAATTACAGTTACGGGTATTTTGGTAAAGATGTCATTTATATTTAGAAGTAGACTAACATTTTGGGACAAACTAAAAAGAAAACATGAACTATCATTTTGGGACGGAGGGAGTATATATATATATATATATATATATATATATATATATATATATATATATATATATATATATATATATATATATATATATATATATGGACTGTTCAATCAATCGATTGACAGCTTCAAACAGACGAGTTCAGTCCGTTATCGATTGGCATCTTAGAAGCAGCTATCAATGGACTGTGGATTTTGGTTGATGAAATAGATGTCGACTTTGAAACGATGACAACTCCATGTCGTATTTTGATTTGAGACTCAAACTTTATTCAATCAGTTGATATTTCGGTTGCATTTATATTTCTATCTATATATTTGGGGTTTTTGAGAGAAGTGTAATATCGTAATATTAAAAGTTAATTAGTTTTTTAATAATAAAAATCAATTTAAAGATATTTTTTAATTTTTAAAAAGTTTAATTATCATTAAATTAAGTATTTGGGTGTATATGTAAGTTTATAGGTTTTATAAGAATATACTTGTAATTTGAAGTTTTACAATAATATATAAGTAATTATGAAAGTTTACAATGATATAAACGAAAATTTCCCTAATATTATTAATAATATTTATATTACAAAACAGTAAATTATAATTAAATTAGTATTTAGCCTACCCTAAAACCTTTGCCCTCAATAGTAGGGTAAGAGTTTGAATCTTCCTAGATGTAATTGTGAAAAAATGAGTAAATTATCAAACTTTCGTGCACAGTTAGCCTATTTTTGAAATTTCATATATATTTGGTCATTACCCAACCTAAAATGATTAATATGCCCTTAAATAATTCTTTTTTAATTTATTTTATTGTTTTCATGATTAAAATTAACTAAAAATAAAATCCTACTCATCTCTCTCTCTGCCAAGTTCGCCCTTTTCATTAACTCCCAAAAATCTCGATCGAATACCCACATCGCAAACATGCATTCATCACGGATTTCTGTTTAGGGCAAATATTTTGAATGATTTCTCTCATGATCATGAAGCAAAGGAGGAACCAAACAACTAGACGACGCTGACGGTGCCAATGACGGTGATGATCCTATTGCTGGACTGACCTACCATCCTCTAATCAATTTTGCCACGGTTGAAGATCGAATCTATAGATCTGGATTCTCTCAGCCTAATGATTTTCAGTTTCTTAATACCTTGCAGTTGCGATCTGTCATCCGAGTCCCCAATTATTCTTTGTTCTTGTTAATAATCGAATTCATTGATGTCCTCTTGCAGATATTTGTGCACAGAACCATATCATACACAAAATTTGGAATTTATGAATTCTTGCAACAGTCGTCCCTTTCAGTTTGGAATTGATGGCACCAAGGTTATTCTTCTGGCCCTCTAAAATATGAGGATCCGTTGACATTGATCTAAATTGTGTTAATTTATCGTAATCAAAATCGTAGATGAAATTAAATTTGAATTTGAATCAGCATTAAGTTTTGATTTTGTCTTTTCGTTTTATCATTCAAGCGATTGTAACTAACATTGCCTAGTTTTGGTATGATTTATATGTACATGAAGCGAGCATTCCAAAGAGTATCATCAGAGAGGCCATAAAAGTGTTAATCAATAAAGGTTCATGACCTGTAATAGTTTACCATGAATGTTAATTTGTTGCTTTTAGTCTAAATTTAATAAGAAAATAATAAAAGAAATCAAAAAGGAATTATTTAAGGGCCTTTTAGTCATTTTAGGTTGTATGAGGACCAAATATACATGAAAGTTTTAAAAATGAGCTGGCTGGCTGTGCATGAAAATTTGAAAATGACCCAATCACACATTTTGGTAAACGTCTGAGATCAATTTTGCAATTTACTCAAAAAAAAAAAAAATTTCCATGAACTACTTTTAAGAGTTGTCGACTAGACTTTTAGTTTTTCCATCAATGAATAATCTTTTAAGAGTTGACAATTGTGGCATTGTTTGTAGATTTATTTGATTTCAAAATCCTAATTGAATATCTAAAAACCATAATAGTTCCTAGAAATTCACATAATAACCTAATGAAGTTATATGAAACCTTTTAGATATGTTTTATACAAGTAACATATATTACATATAAATTTATGATTTTAAACTAATATAAGTTTTCACTATATACCAATAAATTATTTTATGTAAGTATTAAATTCTTTAACAATTAAAAGTTTTTTATTGTTTTTTATTTAAGCAACAAAATAGTTATTTGGATAAAATATGTAACGACCTTTGCTCGTATATTTATTTGTGGGTTTTTAAAGATTTTTTTTCCGTTTTTATACTTTTGTTTTAATATATGTTATAAAAAAAGTCCGTTATATAGATAACTTATTTTGTTACAAAATCATTTCACATATTTTATATATTCGTTTTTATGCATATACGATTGTAAAAACATATAGATTTTTTTTACATATTAATCTTCACAAACCAAAAATGCATTGTTATATATAATTTTTCTGCAACAAATTTACTTCCGCTTTGTTGCATGAGATGCAAAACCTAGTTAGACAGTAGACACATGTTGGAGCATGTCTAATGCTATAGACTTTTTAGAACATTCACTATGAATTTTCGTTCAAGGTCCAGTTGCTACAAGGAAGAGCTTCGTCATATCTATTAGCATAATGGATCACAAAGTCCATGCCAAAGCTGCCATGACCTGCATAAACGTTTCATAACAAAAGAGGCGGTTTTTTTTTTTCATTTTTTATATTATTTTCTTGTTAATATATCACATTTTCAGGGTATTGGTAAAAAAACCACATGTGATGTGATACATGTGTGTGTGAGTCAACTCACACAACACACTTACCTATACACATTGAGGAGGTTTTTTTAAGATCACCCTTTCATTTACATCCTTTCTTTTGATATATATATATATATATATATATATATATATATATATATATATATATATATATATATATATATATATATATATGAGTAAATTAGAATTTTGGTCCCTGTGGTGGCCAAAATCATGCACTTTTGGTCCATTGGTCAGGTAAAAAGACTAAAATACCATTTTTTCTTTTTTTTCTTTTTTCTTTTAATGTATTATTTATTAAATCAATTAAAACAAAACAAAACAAAATCCTTAGGCGATTTCCCGTTAATCACCCACCACCCTCTTCGGCAGCTTTGTGTGGCAGACCGAACAAACCACCTGCAACAATATAATTTTCATCAATGGTAGTAGGGTTTAACATTTTTGAAAATCGAGCACCGGCTATTTTCCTCCAGATGTTGTGTTCTATCTCCATGGAAGACCTATCGAAGCTCACAGAGTCATCTTGAGTGCTCGATCGCCATACCTTAAGAAAAAAATTCGAGAATGATTGGAGGGGTCGCAAGGAAATAAGATTCTCTCGAGAAAAACTGTCATTTCCCGCACTTTACAGTCTGATTCACTTCTTTTACTCTGATCGACTTGAAATTGCCGTGGATGACATGGAAGATCTTGCGAGAATCTGCAAAGTTTAGAAGTGTAAATCTTTACAAAAACTCATAGAAATGGAAGTGAGACATCAAAAATACACAGATTATAAAGCACTCCAAGATATCGACAATTCTCAAAGACGATACATCTTACATGGCACTTCTCTTCCTGAAACGAATCGAGAATTAAGAAGAAACGAGCACACTTGTTTTACATCGGATCTAACAAGTTCATGGCGATCGTAAGGTTTTTCAACAAATTCTGTAAGGATAAACAGAGTAACAAATTAGAACACAACAGATATCAAAAATGGCTCAAATCCATAATAGATCTGGAAAACGCGATTATAAACCCTAACTTCGTCTTCTTCAAAACCCTAAAGATCTGAACACTTGAACCGAAGAAAACAACATAAATCAAATCCATAATAGATTAGAAATGACCGGAGGTTTCTGTGTCGCCTTTGCTTTGAGGAATCCAAACATGTGCGTTACACTGACCCATCCTTGCAACCTTGCTTTCACAGGTAGTTCTTATCAAAACATTCCGTTCAAACCCCGATCTTCGTGGCTACCCCTACAACCAAACCCAACTCCGAATCACAACCATCAAGCCACAGCCTATAAGGTGGTGGTTTTCCGGCAAGAAATCGGCAGCCAATAGCTGCCGGGGAGGGTGGTGGGTGATTAACGGGAAATCGCCAAAGGATTTTGTTTTTTAATTGATTTAATAAATAATACATTAAAATAATAATAAAAAAATAAAAAAAGTATTTTAGTCTTTTTTTTTGTTTTGTTTTTTAAAAAAAGTATTTTGGCCACCACAGGGACCATCAGCGTGAATTTTGAAAATGATGACTATTTGTGTTAAAGCGTGTCAACCACAGAGACCAAAACTGTAATTTACTCTATATATATATATATATATATATATATATATATATATATATATATATATATATATATATATATATATATATATATATATATATAGAGAGAGAGAGAGAGAAAAAGGGAGAGAGAGATAGTTTAGATTAAATGAAAACTTAAATCCTCGAGAACTTTTAGATTTTTTTTTACATAATATTTTTCAAAATAAAAGACACCAAACCAACCCTTAAATCTCGTCTAGAATATTCATATAAAAGATCCACAATAATTTTTTTTTACGTATGTACAAATGTATGCATAAGCTTATTTTGATCTAATATTTGAACTTAATTGTATTAATATGTCTACGACAAGTGTTACGTATAATCTTTTTCCAATGATTAAAACAAACTAGACATATATCTTTCTATTCTTCATCTCGATAACTATAAATGATTAGAACATTCTTTATGCAAAGTATTCTACTTTTGTCCCCTTTGTTTTCTGAATCTGTTAACATTTTATATGCAAATTATGTTGAGGTGTGGAGTCTAATTGGAGAAGTGGAAGTAGATCAACGATCTGAAGTAAGGTTCCCTTAGATGGATCTTTGGCCTTAGTTGATCAGGTGAAGCGAATCAGACCAATTAGCGATATGGAGTGTAAGATCGAGTTGGGATAAATTCAGCCATGTCTGACTTGTCTTCTCTTAGGATGGGTCAGGAATCTGGACGCATCAGGAGTTCTCAAAGGAACAACATCCCAAAGTAGTGTAGCTCCAGACGGATTAGAGGTTGTGAACTTCGGATGGTTCAACAACCGAAGCGATTACGAGTTGTGCTGAAGAAGCAGCTTCAGTAGGATTGAAAACAAGTTCACTACTGAAGGCTTTATCTCATCACGAGTCTATTGGCATTGATTACAAGGTCTCACATGGACAACATACAGGAGCAGAAATGTGTTATGTCCCACATAACCCATGACATGTTCCATCAAAGCTGGCATTTGCAGAAAGCATGGTTGTAGAAGATTTTTCGTCATTTCAATAGATATTGTTGTCTATTGTAAATACCTCTCTTAGATGTGTAACAAAATATGTTGAATATCTTGAGTGTGTGGCTGATTATTATGGAGTGTAGTAAATATTTTTATATAATTCATTATCAATAAAGAAAATCTCTCTAGTTCTCGAGTGGACGTAGATTGATCATATTAGATTGAGTGAACCACTTAAATCCTCATGTTTCTTATTTGGTTGTTTGTGCTCTTATTGTCATTCTTACTAGCCATGATTGAGTCGTGTATATTGTGGATTTATCGTTGTCTTTAATCCTAACAAATTGGTATCAGATCTATGGTTGAAGAAGGGAATATTAAGATCAAAAAAATTGAAGGACACGACTTTGGCTTTTGGAGAATGCAGATAAAAGACTATTTATACGAAAAAAAGTTATCTACCCCTAATCGGTGTGAAACCTGATACGACGAATCAATAGGGATATGATATGTTGGATTGGTAGGCCTTTGGGGTCGTTTGGTTGTCTTTGCGAAGAATGATGCTTAAAACATAATCAATAGAAGACAATGTTCAACCTGATCAATGTATTATCCAACATGTACAAGAAACCTTCAACAACGAACAAGGTAATCTGATCAGGCGGTTGATCAATATTAAGATAAAGGAAGGCGGTTCGGTGAAATATCAAGTCAAACGAGTTCAGTTCAACAATATCGAGATTGATATATGTTGGTATTGGATTCAAAAACGAAATCCAGGTGTTACTTCTCTTGTCTTCGCTCCCAGAAAGCTGTTCTGGAATTGTGACTGCGGTTAGCAGTGCATCCGAAATGCAAAAGCTTATGTTCGATGACATAGAGATGCGACTACACTCATATGTACTTGATATGAATCAAGTATAAGAGTAAGATGCACATAAATATTACTTCATGGAATATGTCATAAGTAATTCTAATATGTTAATATATTATGTCCTTAAAATAGGGATGCATACGATTCTTAACTCACACTCTGTCAGACTTTGGAATTCTCCAACATTTTCAGTAAATGACAGTCATAGAAGGAAATATCAAGTGTGACACAATGAGTGGGTGACGTCTATATAGTTAATGTTTATTTCTTCATTCTTAATAGTGGTAAGAGTGATATGTGTGGTCCCATAACATGATTATATGTTGATAATAAAAGCATGCCAATACTTACAATGAATTGACATTAGATCAAATCTGTAATCTACCTTGAGGTTACCATGAATCTCTATTGAGAACAAAATATTTAAAGTTTGAGATTGATGTTATTCCATGTCTAATGTTAAAAAGGATCTCTAAAAGAAAAGGATATTACTTACCTAATTGATCATATCATACATTTGGATTTTGATATCGGTACTTATCCTAGACGACGTGCCTTATGTAGTTTTGTGAATACGGCTATCAAGTTGTTGTGACGTGTGCAATGAGAATAATTTGGAGATATGCCAACCATCACAACAAGTTAGTGACATTACTAAGAATTACATATGCCTATTAGGTTACACCTGAGTTTCAATCCAAAAGCAATGGATAAATAAATAATTTGTTATTTGTCAATACTTGATGGTTTACTTAGAAACTATAAAAGAAGGACCTATTTTGTAATAATTTAAAGGTTTAAATTAAGGAATTTACTATATTAGTATGCTTATATTAATTGTATGATTACCTTGTTTCAACTCATATTATAGAGGAGGTAAATTTCTAGGGTTTGTGTAATTATAAAGGGCATCAAATCCCTTGAGAGAGCAAGAAAAAATCATGAAATTTATCTCTCTTACTCCCTCCCTTCTCATTTAGGATCGAGAACACAAACCCTAAAAGGGTTTTCCAGTTGCTCGGTCACCACACTTAGAATGTTTGATCATGTTGCTTGCTTGCATGGATTGCTGCTTAGGGTGCGATTGTGATGGAGCGATTATACCTTCAATCCTCTTGTGTTTTTTTCTTGATCACTGTCTAGGTAAACATACACAAACCTTCTTGTAGTTTAATCTTTATTTCTTGGACTTATGAATATAGATGCAATGGCTTGATCATGATGGTTTTGAGTATATGCTTTCATTGTTTGTTTTGTTTAATCTTTGTTTTTTCAACATCAATATAGTAATCATATTGTACTCAAAAAGACCCTACTATATATAGCAATATCACCAACTTTGTGACTATGAGCATAAAACCAATAGTTCCCACTTGCACGTGTAAACAACTGTATGGTCTCATATTACTAACCTAACAAGGTGTATGTCCTCCTAGACAAGTACCGTACTCATACTGTATGAGGCTAGGCAAGTGATAAAATATTCCTTTATTTTACAAGATATCCATATGAAACCCTGACATGGATAATCTGTTAGTTTCAAACATTCAAGATTATGTTTCCCTATTTATACCTGGGATGACAACAGACTGCACTATTAATTATATATAAATTCAATCTGAGTATGGTTATACATTTTCTATCAGCACCAAATTATCGAGGTGTCAAGGGATATCGCTTCTCCTGTTATGGCATAAGGAACAAATAAAACTTAACTATATGAACCCCGCCCCACTCATCATGTGATGTTTGGACATTCTCTTTCTGGTTTCCAGTTACGGACAACGTTTGAGAAAACCAAGACACAACAGAGTGCAGAACCAAGAGTCACATGGATATACGTTTGAAGAATAGAAAGGTATTGCCATATTAGAATTACTTGTGATAGTTTCCATAGTAATGTCTAAGTGTGAGTTACTATAATACTTAATCCCCATTAAGTACCCATGAGAATTAACAAATCTCTATGCTATGTCCACCTCTATGGACAATCCACAAATACATCACGTTAGTTTTGAATCAATACTTACTCTTAAAAGTATGATCTACTGTGGACGTTTTGAATAATAATTAACTACTCAGAAAGTCAATAAAACATTTAAAATTAGAGCACAATGATAAACTAATATGACCGTCTTACGCATATATTAAGTTATCTACAAAATAATCGTAAAATCAGACAAAGATTTACATTGCATAAGTTCCCAACACAAATCAAACTAGACTAACAATACTCAAGTAATTTCGTTTTCAAATCTAACATAGTATCATCAAACCATAGCTAGCAAGTTAAGAGTTACAATACCATGACATACAAAAGCTTCACTCGATCTATGTTCCCAAAATACTTCAAGTTATCCATAAAGGCATTTACACTTTGGAACTAGACCCTAGAATACATGACAATAAACAAATAATGTAAGACTAAAAGGTCTTGTTAGTTACACAAGCTTTAGATATTAAATAAATTTCTAAAATAACTCAATCATTTCCATAGCTTAAACTAAAACTTTTATCAACCATTATTCATATAAATGACGCTTTGGTTTTAAAAAGCCTTTTCAAAACAAGTCATATAGATGACACTTTACTTCCGTAGTCCTCTACATTTGGATTCATATAAGTAACATCTTATAAAATGACTCGGTTCTTTCATGGATTTAACTATGGTTGGTGTTGAAATAATACTACATCTTTATATACTTAGGGTCTTAATCAATGTTGGTGATATCCCAAGTCTATACCAAGGTGGAAATAGCTTGATCAGTCCACCTTAGGATATTTTCACATTAGGACATCTACCTCGAAAGGGAAGTGTCACCCCGGTAGATTCCTCTATATCCTCATACAAAGACATCGTGGCTTGGGCAAATCTTTTTCCATTCATTCACGTCACATTCAAATACTTGCAACATATGATCGACTTAAAAAACATAGTAACACTAATTGTCAAAACATAGGTCCATGATGATTACATATTGTCATTTCATTTTTTAAAGAATATTACTACATGTAAGAGATTTATTGAGAATTAAACATTCTTAAAGAATACGACTACATATAATAAATAAAAACAATTTGAATCAAAGTTATAATAATTGTTATTGCAACTTTACCAGGTTGTCTTGAAAATCATGTAAAAGGTAATACAAATCAGAATGTAATTCTTTTAAGAATGTGTGTCCGTTTATATCAAAACTATAAAAATATAACGACAAGTACATTATGAAAGAATATAATATACATTATGAAAGATACACTTCATTCTTCAAAGAATACACTTCATTATTGAAAGAATACACTATCATTCTTTGAATTTTTGTAAAATTTTTTTTCTTGAAAGAATACCCCTTATTCTTTCTCATGGCTTATCGAGAAGATCATGATTTGGTGACGGTGGTCTAATGATGGTGATAAGTACATTCTGCAAGAATAAAATATACATTCTAAAAGATACTCTTCATTCTTCAAATAATACACTTCATTATTGAAAGAATATACTACAATTCTTAAAAAACTACAAAAAATGTTGTCATTATTGAAAGAATACACCTTCTTCTCTTTTTCATTGCTTATCCAGAATGTATTAGGCTTTGGTGATGGTGGTCCGCTGATGGTGAAGTGATTAAAAAGCTGGTATGGCCAGCTGTGGTGATTGAGATGGTGGTGGGCAGTGTTCTAAAAGACGCGTAATTGCTTTGCAAAGGCACGCAAAGGCTCTGAGGCGCATGCTCGACGCCACGCCATGAAAATCCCCGCCTTAAGTAATATATATGCATATATGTAATTATACATATATATTTATATGCAAAATTAAAAATTATAGACAAAATTTCCGCCTTAAGTCACGCCTTAAAACGCCACAGCTTCACCATGGCTCGCAAAGGCCTGAGGCTTGACCCTTCCGCCACGCCACGCCTTACGTCTTTTAGAACCTTGGTGGTGGGTCTCTATGATGACTGATATTGGCTGTGTGAAGATAATGATGGTGGCTGGTACAAGGGTATGACAATGGTATCCTACTGCTGATGAAGAACAAGCTATGTTCAACGGTAGGAACTTTTAGCTTTTATGTTAAACAAAAAACTCATAATCCAAAAGCTACTTCAAGTCGCTTTTGAGTTTTGAGAGCTTTTAACTTTTGATTTTTATATAAATTTACTATTTAAAAACTAATAACTACTTTTGCCGAACACAACTGCACAAATAAAAGTTAAAATTTCCAGCTTCCATCTAGTATTGGACACAACCAACATTATGCAAAGTGAAGGCAAATGATTATGGATTACAAAAGTGAAGGGATTTCTTGATTAAAAGGTGATAATGATCTATAATAATTTATTTTATTTTGGGATTTCAAAATTGATAATGAGTTACAAAACTAGAGATGTAAATTTATTCCAACCTATCGAGAAACCCATTTGACACGACCCGATCAGAGACAATAACTCCTCACTAAACCATGTCTCAATTCCGAGTCTGGGGCCTTGAATCCCTATAAGAAAAATAGCCCGGGGTCACTGAGATGAGTATTGCAATAAATAGTTTAAATGATGTGAATGCAACAAATACATATATCACATGTTACAATAAATAGTTTAAAAGATGTGAATGCAATAAATACAAATACCCACATAATAAATGATAGGGATAGATATGAGTTCCAAATAACACATCTAATATTTAAATATTTCTGATGTACTTATACTACACTAAAAAATTGATAATTTTCTTGTAAGAAACCAACATACATCGACCAAACAATCAAGTCTATGATCAGTTTCATGACATAAACCATTTCCATTGAGCACCTGAATATTTATGTGCACCAATTCTTGGCTCTCGATTAATTAAGCAAGCATAGTAGTCCCATGCATGTAACACATTTAGGAGAAGAAATAAGCTAATAACCATAATGTGATGAATAACTTGTATAAAATTTTGTAATTCAAAAATACGATATATTTTGATAGTTTAATGTGGAAATTTAACTAAATTAATTATATTATTAAAACTTTTTTGATTAAAAATGTAATATTAGACCCGATTTTCAAAGATTTATTTCCCGCACTGTTCTTATTTCAAAACTGATAACTGATAAGAGATGGCTAAGTTCAAAACTGACAATGAACAGCTACAACTAATTTTTTATTCCTGGGTTTTAAAAACTTGTATTTGTTAAATTCAAAACATTTTTAATTGAAAAAGTAGCTGTTTATATAATATTATATAGATAACGCCTGAAATATGAGGAAGTTCAAATTTTGATTAAATCGTACTCGAAAAAAGTAAAGAACAATAAAGAAATAGTCCAATGAGCAAATTCGTAATTTCGGAAATCACCTTTTTTGCGCAAACGTTTAAACCTTAAGGGCCATTTATGCACAAAAGTGTAATTTTGGGGTTCCAAGTTGTCACAATCCTCATCTATAATACAAGCAGGTCTAAGCGTTGGCACATCAATTTTACCCATCGACCTTCTCGCCATTAAATTCTATCCTTCGCTAGGGTTAGGGTTTTCCTTCGTCCCCAAATTTCCCACGCTTTCCGAATTCCGGCCGATCAATTTACCATGTCTTCGTCATCAAAGGTTATCGTTTTGAAAAGTTCTGATGGAGAAACCTTCGAGGTTGAAGAAGCGGTGGCGTTGGAGTCGCAGACGATTAAGCATATGATTGAAGATGACTGTGCCGACACCAGTATTCCTCTCCCCAACGTCACAAGCAAGATCCTGTCAAAGGTTATAGAGTACTGCAAGAAGCATGTGGAGACACCGAAGACCGACGATAAGGCAGCTGAGGACGATCTGAAATCGTTTGATGCCGAGTTTGTTAAAGTGGATCAGGGGACTCTATTCGATCTCATATTGGTTCGATTTTCTCTCTTCCTCTTTTGTTTAATTTAATTGATTTATTTTGAGAAACGTGATCGACTCAATATGCTTTGAAAAATAATAATTGTTGCGATTGTTTTGTGATAGTGATACGTGATCAGTATTCATAAAATTTTGGTTTATCTTTTGACGAATAGTTTGATTTCGCGTTCGTTTCTGAATATATTATGTTACGCGTTTTGTTGATTGTGTTGTAGCATGTTTAGGTAACTCGGTCACTGGTTAATAGTATTACCTGAGGATTTAGGGATGTATTGTGGATCATATTTAGATATTCAGAGATGTTATTGTTGGTTCTCCCTCTTTGTCTTAAGAAACCTATTTTCAAATCTTCTTATTTCATTTTGACTTACTGTTTCGTCTTTTTTTTTTTTGGTTTTTGATTTGTTTTTCAGGCTGCTAACTATCTGAACATAAAGAGCTTGCTGGATTTGACATGCCAAACAGTTGCAGACATGATAAAGGGAAAGACGCCTGAAGAGATTCGCAAGACATTCAACATCAAGAATGATTTCACCCCTGAAGAAGAAGAGGAGGTTCGTAGAGAGAATGCCTGGGCTTTTGAGTAAAAATCAAACACGTATGATGCTAAATTTATCTTATAATGCTAGTAGTAAGTAGTATATAACGTGGGTTCTTTTGTGGGTTTTTAGAAAATTTGGAACATCCCTAATGTGGTCTGTTTGAATTCTGCTGTTCTTTTGTTATCGTATCTTTCTTTTTGCCACTTGTTTGGAGGATATGAAAGTAACTTGGTTTCTTGATTTTATATGGCCTCATGTTTGGTTTCGTTGTGCCCTGTTTCTTATGCAAGACTGAACAAATTGTACTGTGTTTGGAATATATTAATAGGACAAAAATTGCTACATTTTTGTCCTCTCTAAACCAAATTGACATCTCTAATGAGATTGAAATAGATACATAATGATATTTGCCACTTTAATATGGAGTAAATTGCGCCTTTTGGTTCTTATGTAATATTGCATACTTTATTACTTTATGATCAACTATTGGCCACTATATAAAAGCTCTTTGTTTAGGTAGATGTGTTTAAAATCTGGTATTTCTGCTTGCCCCCTTTTTTTACATGATTTTATAATTATAATTTTGAGCCCCAACTACTTCTGCAAACTGGCCATCAGAAACAAAATCGGTGGTTAAATCGATTGTAAGTTGGTTGTTTACAAACCTTAAAAAAACAGTTAGCTAGTAATTTTGAGCCCACTTTTCTTTATTTTCCATTTAATCCAAGTCACTTTTCGATTACCCAAATTACCTCCTCAAAAGGAAGTATTAAGCGCACTTTTCAACGTCTTCAAAATCGCCAAAGGTTGGAGGAAAGGGTAAATGAATAAACGCCTAGACTTCACAAAAGCAATTTAAGAAGCGTTATATGATCCTAACAGATAAAGAATCATTTTTCTTCGACTAGTCAATCTCGTGTGAAGAATCAATAACCAAGTTTCTTTGACATATTGTTACCAACTTATAATCCCAAATAGGTAAATGAAGCTTTTCCTTGTTACATCCTAATATCATTTACATCTCCTACTTGCTCCAAAAGGTCACTCTCTGATAAATTAAATTTAATTAAGACCTGAAGACACATAGAAACGAAGCAAAGTGCCAACAATACTTGGAGCATTCTCAATTGACCACTCTCCAATAACTATAGTATCGTCTACAAAGAAAGATGAGATAATTCTAACCCATGGAAGCCACCACAAAACCTTTAAAAATCCATTGTTGACATGCAAAAATGAAATGAGATAAGATATCCTTGACAAAGACCCCGTTTTCGAGAGAATTCTTTTGATGGAACACCATTAACCAAAACGAAAGCCATAGAAAACTTAAGGCATGAACCGATCCGAATCCATATATCTCATTGTATGCCTTTTCAAAATCAATTTTGTAAAATATTAATCGCTTCCGTCTCTCCTTGGCCCACACCACCACCTCATTAACAACCAACAAACCATCAAGAATTTGTCGATTCTTGTTAAACTTCATTGCACTGTGCTAATGGTCGAAGAAAGATCTTGGTTAAGCCTATTAGCCAGGATCTTGTATTGACATCCAATTTGGCTAATATGCCTATAATTTTATTCGAAAAGAGGATCTTGTGTTTTCGAGATCAAAGCAACGAATAGAAGAGTTACAACCTGTTAGGAAGCACGAATTTCTCTGAAACTCCTTCACAAAAGCAACCACATCATCCCCCAAAAGGTCCCAAAAAGATTTTATAAACCCAAAAAAAGTCATCGAGGCTACAAATGAATAGCAAGCACCTTAGAACTTTTTCTCCAAGACAAATTGACAATTTAGGCCGGATAATGGAAATAGATTGAGAAAGAAGGAATCTATCACCACATAAAACAACAGATTGAAGTCAATCTGTGTAACTCCTTGGTATGTAATAACTATAAACACTAGAAGCATGAATAACCAAGTCTACAAAACACATAACTTTGAAATTCATTAAACCTGTAAAAAATCTGGCAAATTCAGAAACCAGAGGAAGCACACAAAGTGAGCATTAAGCTATTGTTACACATGATGAAAACAAGGTTGAAATACATATATTTAATCAGGCAAAGCAGTTCCTCTCTCGAGATTGTTCTTGATCTCGAGGGTGTATCTGCCAAAAGCGCGTTCAATTTTCTTATTGAAATGCTCATTTCGGTCATTAATGGAGTCAATGTCTTTCTCTTCATGGAACCTTCTTCTTCTGCTAAACGTGTTGCGTTTCTCGTCTCGGTCCCTCAACTCTTTCACCATCCTTTCAATCTTATCCTCCGAAATCTTTGGTGCCTGTCCAAATTCAACGCGTTCGTTATTTTCAGCCCAAAATACCAACCTACTTTTATTAAGAAAAAAAAAATAGAAAGAAATGAAAGTGACTTGTTATAGCATACCTTTCCGTATTGTAGACTTGAAGCTTCACGGTAGAATTCTGGATCGGCTTCCTTCATTTTGTTATATTCTTCAAGGTCAATGTCCATCTTTTTGGTCCGTTTCTTGTATGCCTCATACAATGTTTTTTGATTAAACACTGTTGAGAAATGGAAAATTATGATTAGAAATAAAATTGATACAACAAACAAACATTTAAAGACATACTAAAAATAGAGTTCCCAAGTGAAACTATAAAAAAAAAACAAAAAGTTAATAATGAAAACAAGTGAGTTTTCTACTTGTTAAATGAAAAAGTCATCAATTATTATACAGCAATAACAGATAAATGACCATGCCCACATATATATGATCCATATAATATTTACAGGGAGTAGATTTTAATATGTATGACAACCATATTTATATGTTTACAGTTTGAATAAACATTATAATATCAGTTGTAAACAATTGTACGTAATATTTGCTTACATAAATAAATATACAAATGATGATCATAATTTGATTAAATAAAGTAGAGACTAGGGAGTAAGAATGTGATACCATCCCATCCAGCTGGAGCAGGATCTTTTTCCCATTTTTTGTACTTTGTTTCTGCCATTTGTTGTGTATCTAACATGTATGCTTTTGTCATATCCAAACCATTTGCATCAAGAAGTTTTCCAATCTTTTTCTTCCTTTCTTCAATCCACTTTTGTTTAGAAATTCCTCTCGACTCTTGTGGAGCTTCCATTCTTTTTTTTTCTGCCACCATGGCAGTTTGATTGGCTTTCCTTGCCTCATTCTACAAATTAAAAAAAAAATGAGCTCAACACCTCTATTGCACATATAATCAAGAAAAACAAACGATGAAAAAGTATTATGTGTTCTACATACCATCTTCAGCCTTAATTCGAATAATTTCTTTTGTTTCCCTGTAAGCTTACTGAAGTCCACTTCTGGTTGATCTTCAGGGGCATTGTTGTCAATGTCATCATCACTTGGGTTGCTTTTTTCATCATTGGGAACCTCAGTTTGAACAGGTGGTGCAACTGAACTCGGTTGACAAGTTATAGCAATTAGTCAAGATATATTGAGAAAAATGATAGTAAAAACAGGACAAAGAAGATAAATTCAAGAAAAACGCTAACCTGGTTCGTTTTTACTAGCCAGTTTCTTGGCTTCAGCGATTACTTTGAAGCAATATTCACTACATTCATGGTATGGATTTGAAGCATTTCTGCATTCTGGATGTACTGCTCTTTCTCCAGTCATCTCGTTGCTTGTATATTACTGCACATGTGAAAAAGAACAAGTGTTTTCAGTCATGGCAGGAGAATAAAGGCAGAATGCTTTTAAGTTCTTCAGATCAAAGTTCAAATTTCCTTCTCTCATTCGATCATAACGCTATGTCTATGCAACTATACAAAACATAACAACAGATATAGTAGAAAGCAGTGCATAAGAACTGATGTTACAAGAAACTAGCATAATCACGTACTCCAAGTCTCTAAAAGAACCAGAAACCTCACAACCTATGAGATTCACTCAACTACCAAAAACCGATCCATGTTTGCTTGGATAACATAATCATAGTCAAAGTGGACAACCGTAGCTTCCATAACGTCACCATTAGCAACGAGCAGCAAAAAAATTTAGGCTTACGAATTTAACTAATCGATTTCTATAAAAAAAAAAACCCAAAATAATAGTTTAGTAGAAGCCCTAGCTTAATGTAAACGCAAATTGTTGGTAAAAATATATAAAAATCAACGCAGACTCTAATTCCATATAGGTTTTGGCACGACATACACAGATACACAAATTTACATGAGTCTATATGAGAAAATCTTGCGAATCTAATGGAAATTACCTGCGAAGATCGATCGGATGAAGATGGAGAGACGAAAACCCTCGACTGGAGATATTTCTAGTTCTCTAAAGTAGCGAATAGAAGGGATTCGATTGATTTGGAGGTTGGACTAGGGGAAACTGATTCGAGTAAATGGATGAATCAGGAATCGTATCCAGCAATTATAAAATATATTAGGGTTCAAAATTTTGCTTCAATCAAATATTAAAAATAGGGGCGAATCGTGAAAAGGAATAGTAATATATCATTTATGGATAATTATACAAAAAACAACAACCATATGGTTCGATTTTTGCATGGAAATAACAACACTGTTGTAATTAAATGTTTAACTATCCTAAGGCTGATCGGAGTACCCCGTAAGGGGGAACCGTGATGCCACATGTGCAGGCCATCACGGCGTGCACACCGCCCCGTGTGTGTCGTGATGGCCGTGACCGTGAAGGAATGTGATGATGGTCACGGTGTATCACGCGATTTAAAAAAAAAATTTATTCTTCTTCAAAGCCGTTGAACGGCTATATTTTCAAAAAAAAAAAAATTTAAATCAAATTTTCACCTATATATACATACACCTCTCATCCACATAAACTCACACAATTATCATATATACATATATTCACACAAAATGGAATTTTTTGAAGAATTCGATTCGGACGACGGTGAATTTATCAACACGTTTTTTAATGTTGTTGCGCACGGTGCCGCCGAAGGGTCTTCAAACGTTAGACACACCAGAACATCTATCAACCGAGATCGACAAGCTGCACACGATCTTTTGGTACGTGACTATTTTGCCGATCCTCCTCTGTATGGTGACAAACATTTTAGACGTCGTTTTCGTTTACCTAGAGAGTTATTTTTACGTATTAGCAACGCTTTAGAGGCGCGATATGATTATTTTAAGCAAAAACCCGATAGTAGAGGTAGAATGGGTTTTAGTTGTATACAAAAAATGTTCGGCTGCACTTAGGTATTTAGCATTAGGCATAACAGCTGATGCTAGTGACGAGTATCTAAAATTGGCTGAGAGGACCGTAAGGGACACTATGGATTGGTTTTGTGCATGTGTTATTGACGTGTTTGGCAAAGAATATTTGCGTAAACCTACAGCTCGTGATATCGAGAAGTTATATGCGGCACATGAAGCGAGACATGGTTTACCTGGTATGATTGGTAGCCTTGATTGTACCCATTTGGGCGTGGGAAAAATGTCCAACTGCGTGGAAAGGAAAATTTACCCGAGGTGACGTAGGTAAGCCAACTATGATATTGGAAGCCGTTGCATCATTCGATTTGTGGATTTGGCATGCGTACTTTGGGGTAGCCGGGTCCAACAATGACCGAAATGTTCTTAATCAATCTCCAATTTTCAATGATATTTGGACCGGGCGAGCTCCTAGTATGTCATTCACAGTGAACGGACATCAATACAAACACGGCTACTATCTTTGTGATGAGATTTATCCAGATTACGCGACATTTGTGAAGGCGTATGCGGTACCTCGAAGTGAAAAAGCAAAATTGTTTACACGAATACAAGAATCGGCTAGGAATGACATAGAAAGGGCATTTGGGGTACTCAAACAAAAATGGCATGTGATCAAACATGTCTCACAAATCCATGATGACGGTAGGATGAAGACAATTATGTATGCGTGCATCATTATGCATGATATGATTGTTGAATATAAAGGTAGAGCGATTTGCACATACGACGAGGCCGATGCGGTTAACACGGAAATGCAATTCATTCCCGGAACGCCCGAATACTTACAACAAGTATTCGATGTTCAAAATTCCGAAACGTGCCAATATCTTCGTGAAGATTTAGCCGAGCATGTTTATCAAAACAGATTGGATGATATCGAGTAGTTTTTTTTTTATTTTCCATGTAATGTTTTTTTTTTTTATAAATTTCTATGTAATTTTTTTCATTTTTAAATTTCAATGTAATGTTTTTTAAATTAATATAATTTTTATGTTTAATATAATGTTATTTAAATTAAAAATTAGGTTTTTATTTATTTTTGAATTTTTTTAAATTAAAAAAGATGATGTGGTGTGATGTAAATGTGATGGGTATAAAGGGGGTAATGTGATGAAGTGTGATAGAATGTAATAAAGGTAAAATCTGACGTGACGCTAATGTGGCACCCATCACATTTGTGCAATGTGATGGGTACTCCCAAAGGTCTAATTATTTCTATATATTATAATATCTAGTTATTTATATTATTTATGGATAATTACAGAAAAAGCAACCACCAAATTTTTCGGTTTTTGTATGGAAATTGCCAACACAGTTGTAATTGGTTGTTTAACTATCCTAACTTATTTATATCTATTATAATACCTAGTTAATTTATATTATTTATGGATAATCATACAAAAAACAACCATATGCTTCGATTTTTGTATGGAAATAACAACAGAGTTCAGAGTTGTAATTGGTTGTTTAAAATAAATAAAATACAAAATTAAGTTATTATTTTGTATAAACAAGTAAACTGCCTATTGGTTTCTGTTTTAAACTATTTGCAGCTAAAAATAGATACACATTGGTTGGATTACAAGTTTTAATTTCAGGCATTTATGATTTTGAAGTTTATATGATATTAATAGGGCCAAAATATAAAAAAGAACAATATGAGTCATTTATTATACTAGTTATTATATTTGATATTTTTAACCGAAAAACTCCATGTTATTTTCGACCTTACCATAATACGGGATCCAATTCCCACATAGTGGGCTTCTTACTCACCTTGGCCTAGTAATTAATTTAACTCTCCTTGAGGAGCCCAACAAGCCCAAGAATGGCAAAATCCACCATGCTCATTTCCACCCACTATTCTTGGACAACACTCGCAAGTCGCAACAAAACCCATACAAAATTTACGTCGTCCACCAATAGTCCAATAGCTTTTACACTCCAACAAATATACCAAACCATGCAAACGTTAAATATCAATCCGCAAACGTTAAATATCAAATCCACAAGAAGATTTTTGGTATATAGACACGGGAGCTACAGCACACATGACTCCTTCACAGGGTAATTTTTTCCACCATCGTCCCTCAACAATACCAACAATATTATTGTGGGAAACAGTGAGACAATTACAACTCCGGAGAAAGGTTATGTCACCGTCCGCCCTAAGTTGCAAACTTGCAATTCCATGATGTCTTACATGCACCAAACGTTATCAAAAACCTTATTTTAGTTGGACGTTTCACCAAAGAAAATAGCATCGCGGATGAGTTTAACCCACTTAGTTTTACAATGAAGGATTTATGGATGTTGCATCATATCATGAGATGCAATAACACCAACGACTTATATCTGGTCATCAAACCCTCCACAACACACTCAACATTCATGTTTTATCACCAATATTATGTCATCAACGACTTGGCAATCTGGGCGACACAAATTTACGGGCACCTTAACAACAAATTTCTACAAATGTAATTGTACATATTGTATTGTTGGAAAACATGTGTGATTACAATTTGAAGATTCCTTAATTCATAGGGACATATGGACCTCTCCGGTTTTAAGCAATAATGGTCAAATTTTTTTTATTTTTATTTTTAGAACGGCGATAATGGTCACAAATATATCATAATTTTCTTGATATTTACACAATTTTTCTTTGTACTTTTTCCTATAAGTCCAAAGTCTTCCCACATTTCCAATCCCTCACCTTGCTTATCCGCATACAACTCCTTGCAAATATTTATACCTTTCAATGTGCCAACTATTGCAAATATAACAATACTAAATTCACCAATTTTACATCCAAAACGGTATGATGTTTTGCTTCTTTTTGTCCTTTTACATCACCTAAAACGACAAAACGAAAAAAATTCGTTCAATTAATTTTATGAACACTTTTTACCCATTCCTCTACACCACCGAACTTTTGGCATCATGCACTCAACACCCCGATACGTACCTCCTAAATATTCTACCTTCCAAATTACTCAAAGATTATTCTTCTACACATCTCCTCTACGACCGCAATCCTACTTAATGCCATATTTATGTTTTCGGATGCTTATGCTTTCCCCTAACACTAAACCCACTCACAAACTACTACTGCACCCAATGGGTTTTTCTTGGCTACCCCATTAACCACCGTGGATATAAAAGTTGTGATCCAACCATAATATCATAATTTCTCGACACATGATTTTTGATGAATCTTGTTTCCTATCTGTCTCACAGTCTTCCAAATGCCTCCCCAATACCATCAAACCAGCCTACCAGCCAAGATGCAACCCTCCACCTGTTTACATGCCCATCGCAATCGTACCAACCTTTTGACATGGACCAACCTGTTTACATTTTCGTTCATGTTTAAACATCATAATCAGATTCCAATTCTAAAAAGGGTAAACAGTGCATTTTTTCTAAAGCTATCAAATTTAGATCATCAAACTTATAGTTTCAGCACTGTTTTGTAAAAATTATAAGAAATTGTGTGTGTGTGTGTGTGTGTGTGTGTGTGTGTGCGTGTGTGTATATATATATATATATATATATATATATATATATATATATATATATATATATATATATATATATATATATATATATATATATATATATATAGGTAAAAGTTCAACAAGGGACTAATATAAATCATGGTACCAAGGGACTAATCTCATCCACACGATTGTACACTTTACGGTGGACGTGCATCTACCAGATTATAAAAAAACCCACTTCGTTTTTTTTCGTTTTTTTAGTTTTTAGGGCTTATTTTTTATCAAAAAAAAAATCTGAATATATAGAAATTTATAACTTTTTATCCTCTACAAATAGAGATCCATATTGATATACAAAAAATGATTTTTTTTCGAAATTTCCGCTAGTTGAGATTCACATGTGAATCTGAACTGTTATTATGTTCACTTTTGACATTCACAATGTCATATGATATTGTCATCTGAATCTGAATAAATTTTTATGTGAATGTGAATGGAATTAACTTTATGAATCATAGTATATTCATTATAAATGATTAAAATATTGAATTGTTAAAATTTTTCTAACTAAATTAATCATATTCGTATTTCAAAGTATATTTAAAATACCATATGATATTGATATGTGAATCTGAATAAATTGTTGTGTGAATGTAAATTATTTATAGTGTGAATCAGAGTAAAATCATTATAAATGGTTAAAAAGTTGAAGTAGTAAAAAACTTCTAAGTAAATTCTTAATATTATATGATTTTGATATGTGAATATGAATAAGTTTTCATGTAAATATGAGTAAATCCACTTGTGAATAAAGTATATTACTTATAAATGGTTATAATATTGAAGTAGTAAAAGTTTTAAAAGTAAAATAATTACTCATATTCAAATTTTTACACTTCAGATTCAAATTTTCCGCTAGTTGAGATTCACATGTGAATCTGAACTGTTATTCTGTTATTCACTGTTGGCATTCACAATGATATATAATATTGTCATGTGAATATGAACAGTTTTTTGTGTGAATGTAAATAGAATTACCTTATGAATCATAGTAAATTCATTATAAATGATTAAAATGTTGAAGTATTAAAAATTTACTAAGTAAATTAATCAAATTCATATTTCAGAGTATATTTAAAATACCATATGTTATTCATATGTGAATCTGAGTAAAATTTTTGTGTGAATGTAAGTAAATTCAATTGTGAATCAGAGTAAATTCATTATAAATTGTTAAAATGTTAAAATAGTAAAAACCTTTTAAGTAAATTCTCAATACTATATAATATTGATATGTGAATATGAGTAAATTTTCGTGTAAATATGAGTAAATCCACTTGTGAATCAAGTAAATTACTTATAAATGGTTATAATATTGAAGTAGTAAAAGTTTTAAAAGTAAAATAATTACTAATATTCAAATTTTTACAGTTCAGATTCACATTATGAATCTAGACTAGCTGTACTTATGAAAAAAAAATTATTTTTTGTATATCAATATGGATGTCTATTTGTAGAGGACAAAAAATTATGAATTTTGGTATATTCGGTTTTTATTTTTGAAAAAGAATATTGTCGAAAAATTAAAAAAACTAAAAAAATGAAGTGAGTTTTTGTTATAATCCTCTACGAGCTGTACTTATGAAAAAAAAATATTTTTTGTATATCAATATGGATGTCTATTTGTAGAGGACAAAAAATTATGAATTTTGGTATATTCGGTTTTTATTTTTGAAAAAGAATATTTTCGAAAATTTAAAAAAACTAAAAAAAATGAAGTGGGTTTTTTGTTATAATCCTCTACATGTGCGTCGATATAAAAAATTTACAACCTAATTTTTAGTCGTTGATGATTTTGATTCCGACGATCGAGATTAGTCCCTTGGTACCATGGATAATTTTAGTCCCTTGTTGAACCCAACCCTATATATATATATATATATATATATATATATATATATATATATATATATATATATATATATATATATATATATATATATATATATATATATATATATATATATATATATATATATATATATATATATATATATATATATCGTATGGGTGAGGTCAAGAGCATTGAAAGAGTATGAATGTCTGTTTTAATTCATATTTAGACATACTCACCAGATTCCAATTCTAAGAAGGGTAAAAAGTGTGTTTTGTCCACAAATGTCAAAACTGAATTAGACATCTTGCAGCAGCTGCCTTGTAAAATTCACATAAAATCTTAGAAAAATCATAAAAAATGCAGGGCCAGTGGCATTGGAAAGATAAGAGGGAATACTTCAATTTATCTTTTGAATATGTGTAAATCTGAACTTAAGTGAGTCAAAACAGTAGGACAATAGTTGCTTTACATATGATATGAAAACAAGAATGGTAAAGTAGGATGAAATATAGCAAAGAATAGTTGATGTGATCTATTAGTGTGTAATTACCTATAGTTTTTGTAGGTTGATCCATGCTTGTTGTGACATTATGATATTTGGTTTACGGTTGACAGTTCATAAAATATTCATTCATGTGAGTTTCACGACTCTATATGTGATATTATGTATTTACATGATATGTCATCGTATGATATGATGATATGTTTGACATAGCCTCCTTATGAGGACATAGCCTTGTTCTAGTTAGAGACAAGGGGGAAAGTTACATAGTCTTGTTCACGTTGGGACAAGGGAAGTGTTACATGTTTATGTGCTTACTCTCCATATGATAAAATATATAGATAATTGTGTTCAGTAAGCGTTTCGCTTATGTGTTCATATTTAACATTTTTAGTTACTTCAGGGGTTGTTAGGGGAAAGAGCTCGACATGACTGCTATGAGCTTCTGCGCCATGAATTTTAGACTATTATGATTTTAAAGACTTTTGCACGTCTTTAGACTATTTATTTTATTTAGCTTCTGCATAAATGTATTAAAGATTATTTATGATTTCAGGTTATGTTTTAACACCGAATGTTTTATTAAGTTTATGGAAGTTTTTTTTATATAAAAAAATAGGTGTTACACACATGTCTCAGAACTTTTAGAATATGCCATTAATCCCATCCCATCGACAATAACAACAAAATTAGAGCTCTTCCTATCAGTCCATTTTTCAATTCTCGGTCTTTCTCTATAAAAAATAGAGGATAAAATAAGCAGAAAGAGGACCAATATTTATTTTCTCATTTCTGTATTCTCAGGTTAAACAAATAAGAGAAATTAAATTAATTCCATTTCTTTCGGTTCTATGTATCAAGTAATCAAACGCATCTTTAGTTTCTATAATTTTATGAGAAAGAAAAGCAAAATTACGAAATTACATGCCATCATAGTAATCTTAATAGATAAATCTTTATATTAATTTCTTGACTATTAATAGATAAATCTCTATATTAATCTTAATATGTGTCAGTTTGTCATTTTTATGTGGTTTTGGTTCAAAAAGTTTGGTGGTGCACCATTGATCCGATTTCGGATCTTTTTTGTGGTTTTGGTCCCTAGGATTGACATCTTTTTTGTGGTTTTGGTCTACACCCGATGGCATGTGATTTTGTAATTTTGTTTTATTTGATACCACATGTCATCTCAATAAAACATCTAATTCATAGAATAATTGCTAACATAAGGCTACAATTAAAGACATTCCAATGTTAACGATGAACAGAGTACATGCAAGTGAACTGGGATGATAGTAAGATGCATGAGCATGGTGGACTTGTCTATTATTGGAGCTTTAGCTTATCAATGATTTCATGAATATGGTGTAATTACAAGGAAATTTTTGAAGCAGCGTGTCAGCCAAACAAAAGTAAAAGCACACTGTTCCAGCTAGGATGGAAAATATAAGTATAGTCTTAACTCTTAAGTGAACTCCGATCTAACTCACTTGATTGTGGACCCGGACACATATACATGCCCCATCAAAAGAAGATAATTGCCACTAGGGTGAGATGAAGTGATTACACAAAATTTCTTTACCCCATATTTCTTTTTCCAATATTATTTATTTATTTATTTTTGGCCAAACCAATAGAAAAAAATCATGTAAATGTCCACATTAATATGATAACCTTAAAACCTATAAAATGAACAAAATTAAAAGGCAAACATTAACACGATTGTAAAATGTTAAACCAAACATCTTTTTTAAAACTCCGTTTTAACACCAAATAAACTAATAAGCATTTCTACTAACAAGCATAAGTTATTCAAATCCCAAACACCCTCTAATTTTACGATTCAATGCAATATGAGAAAGACATGAAATTAACTCTTTGCATAATGACATAGCTGAAAAAGAAACACGGATATCCACATTTTTTTTTTGGGGGAAAAGAGAACCCACCTCTGGTCAATTACCATGATCGACTTTAAAACAATGTATGCAATACTTGAACCCCATTTCTTACATGCTGACAACATAAAACATACATCTTTGTTACGTGTAAATTTGTGTTATCCAAAAAGATGGAAAAAATGAGACAAAACTGGCTGCAAGGTACATTAAGTTCAATTCTTTTCTAATGCATGTCTCTATATAGAATATTATATCGCCTTTTAAAATAACATATCCTGGGAAAAAGATACCAGCAACAATACATCAAATCTGGCAAATTCGGCTCCATTTGTTACAAAAGACCGAACATAACACAACAGATGGGCTTAAACTGCATTTGGCATAAATTAGACTTAAGACCAATGCCAGTATCATCCATGCATAAAGACATAAATACCCTCCTCATCCTCGTCACTGAAATAACCCTAAAAACATGTCCAATATAACAAACACAATCTCACTCGGCCTGGAAGTACATAATATGTAAAGCCGAATTTTCAATATCATCTTTCCCGATTCTACCCTCAAACCAATCCTCAATAATCCTTATTCTCGAGGGGCTTTCGGTCATTTTCTCATCCGGCCATCTATCAACCAACCGAAAACCAAAACAAGAAGCCGCCAAAAGTAAAGACTCCTCATCAACTCTCCGAAAAATATGACACAAAATAAGAACTCCATCTCTTGAAATCAACTCTTTCGCGGTTTTAAACAACGCCATAATTGCTTCCGCAACATAAGTCACATCCGTCCCAATAACAACATCAAAACCCTTTTCACCACTTAATTTTTTCACGGTTTCTATTTGTTCTTCGTTACCCCATTCGAGTTTCTTGATTTTTAGCTTTGAAATTAAAGACTCTTCAAGATTTGAAGTGACATTCTCTTGAAGAAGCTTTAGGGTTTTGTTGTCCCCGTCTGTGGGGACAACAAGACGGGCGGTTTTGGCGGCGATCATGGAGCAGATCCCGCCAGAACCAGACCCAAGTTCCAATACGGTTTTCCCACAAACAATTGTTTGATTTGCGGCAAGAATGGAGGCCATGAGGCGCGCAGATTCCCATAGCATTAAACCGGTTGATTTGCAAGTGTGTTGGTACTCTTTGGAAAGTAGTTTGATTTTGAAGTTCCAATCTCGTAATTTAAACTCCGTGATCTATAATAACAATGTACTTTCGTTTATGAGTATCATAACATCGTATAAGATACAATATATAAGTTTAAACCCTCACCTCATCTCTTGGTGAAGAAATGCCAAACATTTCAAAAGCAAATCCTTCAGATATGTCAATGTCAAATCCATCATCAGCCTCTTTTATAAGTTTATGGATTTCATCATCTAAACGGAAGGCAGCTTGGACCCAACGACTATGTTCACATTAATAATACAATGAATGTATAAATTAATAACTTGTTGATTTATCTATATGAGTAAATACCTTTTTTTTAGTTAAGAGTACTTACCGATTCATTACTATTTCACGTGAACGATTTTCTACTTGCTTGCAACACAACCCACATTCTTCGGTGCGGAACCCGTTTTTTTTAAACAAATTTGTCAAGAACTCTTCAGAGAAGTAGAATGCACGCTGAAACATGAGGAACAATAAGAAAAGTTATAAGAACAATAAATAAATATAAAGTGTAATGGTAAAATAGTTGTGCTTTTTCGGACCAAAATAAAACTAACCACTTGCACTTACAGTTCCATCACCTCTGACAAAAAAATTCTCACTGATTTTCTGATCTTTACAAATAAGTCTTTCCTGTCAATACAGCATGAATTTGAATATTAGTTGTCTGCATTTGCTGTTAAAAAAAAAAAGTTGTCGGCATTTGTTGTCATCCAATCAGGGGGAAATAAATTTACGTTTAATGCAAGAAATAACAACATAATTTACGTTTAATGCATTTGTTGGCACCTTCTGCTATAATGTTCTTTTGTATTTGTTGTGATGATAATTGGCAATACCTATGCATACTTTTCTCTTATATTAGTAAAGCCTACATGCTTTGAAGATAACTACACATTACAACTTATAACACCCGATTTTACAAAAAGTGGCTCTTGAAAGAGGGTTAATATAGACATATGATAATGTATCACGATGTCTTGTGGAGGCATTCTTGCTGTTGTCCAATGCCCTTATTCATGACAATTTTAATGTATTATGAGTGGAGAGATGCTCACAAGTTATGAGATGACCACTAAGATTCTCTTTCTAAATATTACAGGCCACAATACAAACGTGTTGAAACAAGTAAAAAATATGGTCCTCACGGATATCATAGTGATCTTTCAATCTATGTGTAAATCTCTTAATAATTCTGATCTTTCAAAAGTAAATGTAAGAAATTTGTATATGACGAGATCATGAGCCACTTGAATGACGATTGTGCAAAAGTGTTTTTTTATAAAGGGTCCTAGTAGAACTTGAGAAACATTGTTGTAGAAAGCTTTGCTTGTGGATATTCGTTATTATGGTCTTATTATACTTGTGAAAACTTGGTTGGGTGTTTCTAACTAATAGCATACCAAGGGGAGAACATATCACTTTTGCTTCAAGATTCCCCTAAATTTTTGATAATAACTCAATGTGCAACATTAAACAATAAATCAACTACTTCATGCTGAAAAAACAATCATATGGGACGAAACATCAATGCTGAGAGAGGCAAAGGGTGGGAGGCTGTAACTGGCCGCTATTTGAAATAGCGGTTTTAATGATGGTATAGTAGTGCTATATCGCTTTTTTATATTACATAGAATTAATATTTATACTTTTATATTCATTCGTAACACTTATTTTTGTTAATTAGTATGATATCACATAATAAGAATCATTTCCCATGATAAGCAACATACACAACAATAACCTAACACATTCACAATCAACAACCTATTATTTTTCAGAAATTAAAAAAAAAAAAGAAAAAAAGTCCTCAGGTCGGTAGTACCGCCGTTATAGCGGCATTTCTCGGTGCTAATAGCACCACTGCTAAATGCTTTAAAATAGCGGTTGTATGTCGCTAAACGTTATAGCGCTGCTATAGCACCATTATAGCGCGTTATTAACCGATAAGGTAGAGGTGCTTGGTCGAACAATGCAAGACACCTAGAGGTGGCAAATGGGTCGGGTCGGGTCGGGTTCGTGTCGGGTCAAGACACTAAACGGGTTGAGAGGGGTGAACCCGGACACGACCTGTTTACATAAACGGGTTGAAAGTTGTAACCCGAACTCGACCTGTTTAACCCGTTTCAACCCAACACGACCCGTTTAACCCGTTTAAAATCTAAACCGATCCCAAATTCGGCCCAAATCGGGCAAACTCGGCCCAATTTAAACCCAAATAAGGTCTAAACTGATCCCAAATTCGGCCCATTTCGGATCCAAGTCAGCCCAAAGAAGGGCCTGGTTTCTCATATTTGTTCTCGCTGCTATTTGGTTCCTTTTATAATGCTTATTTACCTTCATTTGTTTCCTCAACCGGCGATGTGGGATACAAGGCATATCAAAGAAAACTTGGATTCTTTTGTTTCTTTACACATAACACTCCACAATCCCACATAATACGGCATACATATTCCATTACTTTTTTCTTTTAGAAAACACTCAATTTTCTTTTACACACAATTCATACTACGCTTTTTTTTTGAAAAGCACAAACACTAATTTTTTTTACACACAATCATAAACAATACACACACTACTTATTTATTATTTTAAACACACTATGTAGATAATAATATAAATGTATAATAAAGGACACACATTACATATTTGTTCTTTTACACACTACGTATAGCATATAATAGTATAAATGTATAATACACAACATGAACAACACATATTTATTCTTTGAGATACACACATGTGTGTGTGCACATATATATATATATATATATATATATATATATATATATATATATATATATATATATATATATAATTAAACGGGTTAATCGGGTCATTTTCGAGTTAAAAGTCTTGACCCTAACCCAACCCGTTTAAGTTTTCGTGTCGTGTCGTGTCGACCCGTTTACTTAAACGGGTCGAAACCTCTTACCCAAACCTGCTAATTTCGTGTCGGGTTGTCGTGTCGTGTCTGATTTTGCCAGGTCTAAAGACACCAAAGGTTAGGCTCCCACTCAGTGGAGCGATAATGGTATGGGAGGTGATTTTAGACAGTTCTACGTTAAACATGGTATGCAAGCATAAATTGTAGACTTATAGCCTACAAATGTCACCTCTTTGGGTTTCGATTAGAAAGTTGCACTAAACTTCTAATATGAAAGCACTAACTGATGCATGCTTTTCTTATTTTTTAGTACGAGGGTGGATGGAAGCTTTATTCACAAACTTGATGACATGTCATTCCCTACATTAAAGTTAAAAACCGATGGACAATAAAAATATTCGAGAGATCGAATAGATTATGTAATAACACCATATCAATATGTATATGTTTTCAATTGAACATCGTTGAAGCACAAATAGCCTTTGTTCGTCGTGTTGGCAAAAGGCATCTTTGTTGAACTTTTTTTTGACATGTTCCCATTCAACTTAGTACTAGGACCATTATACTGACAATAATTCCTAGAGAAGGTCTTTTTCTTCTGAGAGATAAATTCAAATCAAGTCTTTTGATTTGCATAGATCAAAATATTGCATCAATCAAACATCTTCAATTTAGATTTATCAGTATAGGAAATTGTTGTGCCATTGAATATGTGAATAAAGCTTCTAACCACAACTTGCTATCATTGACGGGCAATAGAAAATTTGAAAACCATGGATCAAATAATGCTCTCATATTAAGAGTTTGACCACAACTTTTTAATCGAAGATACAAGGGGTGACATTCATAGGCTAAAGTCCACAATTTTAGTGGCGATATGTCTCAAAATCAGCAACACGTCTAAAATCACCTCCCATGACCATTATCTTTCACTGAATAGAAGGCTCATGCTTCTGAGGTCATACATTGTATAATCAAATGATTGGAAATTGACATTTGCATGTACCTTTAAATTAAATTATCGAAGTCGTCAAGATTCTTACCCATGGATTATAGAAAGAGTGTGATGTTTATAAGGACCATATTATGGACTCGTTCAACACTCCCGTAAAATAGAACCGTAGTGGTCATCTCATAACTTGCAAAAACCTCCTGACTCATAATAAATTAATATTGTCACAAACAACCTTCTAAGAGCACTATAAAACTAAAATAAGGCCTCTGCAAGACATTGCCATAAATTCTTGGTCTCTTATAAACCTATAGCAAGAGCCACTTTTTGAAATATAGGTGTGTAATAAGCAATTAATTGTGTAGACAACTTCAATACACATAGGCTTACTAATATAAGTAGACATGGGTAGTACCAAATGTCATCTCAACAAATACAAAAAAACATAATAATGCTAATTAATCTTATTTAAAAATTATTTTTATCCGTGCATAAGTCTTATGTTGAATGTGCATCTTTAGTTCGAACTAGATCTTGATTAAATTCACTGAAGTCAAAATATATAAATATACATTTAGTAACACAAAAAGAATCAATTTACATGATAGCATTGCAACTATATAAATATGATCAAATAAAAGTAAATTTAATATGTACTTAAATTTAGATGAATTAGTTTAACCCAAGAGACGTATAACATCTCCATGTTTATTACGTATTCACTACTCATAACCTCGAATGTTGTTTAAATTTGAAATAATTTGTTATTACTTAATCTCTAATGCATATAATATAAAATCTGTAGCACTAACTATAACACATATATAAACCTATGCCTCATCTTCTATTAAGCAAAATAATAAAGCACTTGTTTTCTTTAAAGTCCTTAATGAAGTCTACTTGAATCATCAAGTTTCACCAAACATGTTGCTTAGAGTGATGAGAAAACTTCACAACAAAGGGAACCCACTTTCTATAAATTTGTCTATGTTAGTTTAGGGGTTGTTTGATCCTGTAAGAGGTCACGTCCGACTCGGTCCGAGTTGGTGTCTTTGATACCCCCACAAACTCGGTCCACCCTCACCTCCCGACTCGTTGACTAATGCTAAAACAACTCCTTTCCCTTATTTTCCAGTCACATTCCATCTCCTTGCTCACCTCCAACTTCTGCGAGTCCCCGTCCAGCACCTCCCTCCTTCAAGCATTAATAAAAAAACCTATACTGTCCTCCATTTCTTTTGTTTGATTTTTCTGCCAAAGCAAAGTGTATTTTTAGGTTTGAAATAGGATGTATTTTTAGTTCCGAAATCTCATGTATGCTGACTTGTGCCATCTATAGATTTTTAGCTCTGAAATCGGATGTATGTATTTTTACTTCTGAAATATCATGTATGCTGAAATCTGGAGTGTTTTTCTAGAATCAGAAATCTCATTTGATGAAACTAGAATATTTGACTGATATAAAAAATCTGGAGTTCTTTCAGAAATCTGGAATGCTTTTCCTTAAATTTGGAACAGGCTTTTTGAAACATAAAGTGTTTTATGTTTTTTGTTATTGATTTTATCCTAAACATGTCACAAAAGAAGCCCATAGTTAGTTGAAAGCAAGAATGTGTAGACAAAGCTTTTCTTGAAGCATGTATATACGAACTTACAACCATGGTCAGGAGCAGTGACTTAAATGCAAGCTCATTAAAGGTAGTATCGGAGAAACTAAAAAACGAACATGGTTTTATAATAGATCAAAAGCAAATGAAGAACCGATACAACTCAAGCAACGTATGCGATTTGGTTGGAACTTAAAAACAAAACGGATAATGTTTATAATCCTATAACAAACACTTTTAATACGACCGACGAAGAATGGGAAGCGGAGGCGAATGTATTGTGTTTTTTAGAAAATATATGATTATTTCCTATTAATAGTTTGATATTATTTATAACTTATTAAGGAGTAGAACACGTATGTAGAGAAATTGAAAAATGCGCCCTTGACGAGAATTCAACGAGCATGATTTTGACGATGTTCAATACACTCAAATGAAAACCCCGGCCTCAACAGAGCCCTAGGTGCAAGTGAAGAATCATCTGGACATCAAAAGACCCAGGAGCAGAACTAGAATGCAAAGAAGTTGGTGGAATCACAATAGATTCAAAGTTACAAGAGTTGGGCAGGAGATTATCAAGGATGCAAAGTCAGTGGAAAAAATACTCTTTGCTAACAAGTTGGAGAAAATGGAGTGGGGAGAATTTGATGCAAGATACAACACGCCTCTTTTACTATTCGGTTGAGAGTGTCGATATTAGGAAATCTGGTACGCCTTAAGCCGTCGAGTTGTGAGTTGTACAAAATCCAACCAAAAGTCATGCAAAAAAAGATCCAAAAGTCATCCGAATAATCCATACTTCCTTTTCGCATTTCTCACCCACGACTTACAACTCGCAGCTTAAGGCGTAACCAAAATTTTCTAATATCTACAGTTTCACCGAATAGGAAAAGAGTCGTGTTGTATCTTTCATAAAATTCTTCCGTCTTCATTTTCTCCAACTTGTCCATACATGCGTCTATATAATTAGCAAGAGCATTTTTTCCACCGACTTTGCAACCTTAACTTCTAGTAACTTTAAATCTATTGTGTTTCCACCAACTTCTTTACCTTTTCGTTTTGCTCCATCGGTTTTTGAATGCCCAGATGATTTCTACAGTTGCACCAAGGCTCCTTGGGTTTCCATCCGCCGTCTGTGTGTACTCAACATCATGAAAATCATGCTCAATGAATTCTTTTACAGAATGAGGGTGTCTAGAAGATGGCCCCCAACTGTGAAAGTCGGTTGAAGTCGCCACACCAAACAATTAGATGCAAAGATCAGGGCAAGGGAGGGGTGCATTTTTCGATTTCTCTACATACTTGTTCGACTTCGACTGCTTGAAATAGATATAAATATTTTCAAACTACTAAAAGAAAATAATCATATTTTTTTATCAAAAAAACACAATACATACGCCCTCGCTTCCCATTCTTCGTCAGTCGTATTATGTGTTTGTTATTGAATTAAAAGTACTGCTCGTTTTGTTTTTAAGTTTTAACCAAACTGCATACTTTGCTTTTAATTAGTTGTATCGGTTCTTCATTTGCTTTTGACTAGTTTTGTTTTTAAGTTTTAACCAAACTGCATACTTTGCTTTTAATTAGTTGTATCGGTTCTTCATTTGCTTTTGACCTATTATAAAACCGTGTTCGTTTTATAGTTTCCTACTTTCCTCCTTACTACCTTCAATGAGCTTGCATTCAAGCTACTACCCTCCCGACCATTAGTTGTAAGTTTGTGTATACATGCTTCAAGAAAAGTTTTGTCCACACATTCTTGCTTCCAACTAACTCTAGGCCTCTTTTGTGACATGTTTAGGATAAAATCAGTCACAAAAAACATAAAACACTTCAGGCTTCAGAAAAACATTCTAGATTTTTTAAAAACTCCAGCTTTTTTATTTTAGAAAAACATTCCATATTTCAACAAATGAGGTTTCTAATTTAAAAAAAAAAAACTATAAATAAACACTCTAGATTTCAAATTTCAACAAATTAGCATACATGAGATTTCAGAAGTAAAAATACATACATCCTATTCCAGATTTCAGAGTTAAAAATCTTGACATGACACAAATCAATAAACATGAGATTTCAGAACTAAAAATACACCCTATTTGAGATTTCACCTAAAAGTACTTTACTTTTGTAGAAAAATAGAACAAAAGAAATGGAGGACAATATAGGTTTTTTCTTACTGCTTGAAGGAGGCCAGAGCTCAAGGAGGCGTCAGTCAGAGGAGGGAGAGGCGGTGCTGATGTCCGAGAAGGGAGGGGACTCGATCCGGTAAAAGGTATATCAAACAACCCCTTAGTGTAAACGGTAGATGGATAATAATGGAAAATTAAATGAATTTGGTTATTAGATGTCTAATTTTAATTATTCGGATGCTTCGAATTAAAACTCTCAGTCAATCCTTCAACTAGTATCGGTATCAGAATTTGGCTACAACTTAAGGTTTCATGTTTGATTCATGATTTCATGATGTGATGTGTCTTCTTATTTGATCCTGTTAGTGTTATTATTTCCATTTCTTTCTTTAAAATCTCTAGAATCTAAAAGTACCCAAGATTTCACATTAGTTCAACAATATTAGTTTTTATCTTATTATTCTAGTCTTATTGTTAAGGATATATAAATGATAAAGAAAGAAATGTAAATTCGCATAACACAACACATATCAATAACAAGTCTTGTAACAAAATTAGAGAAAGGATTAAAAGAACAATGCTAACCTGTGCAAGGTCACCCGTAGCATAATCGCGGAATAAGACGTAAGCATTTGGCTGAAAATAAGAACAATGTAGTGTCAATGGATTTTTATTATAATAGACACAAAGATTTATAAATCATTATATCAAAAAGGGCAAACTACAAAAAAAATAAAATAAATCCTACCTTCATAATCTTTTTAATGTTTTGCAATACCAGAGACATCTTCTCAGGTGATACTGCGGATAAGACAAATATCTGCTTAAGAAGTCAGTCAATCACTTAAAAGTGACCCCACAAAGTAACATCAACATCTAAAAGGCCGAAATAAAATGAATGGCTTAAACATTTTTCTCATTTCCCTTATTCCTAGAAGACGCTACGTATAAACATTAAGAAACTGCTCTTATAATAAATATAAAATTCCAACATACCATTGTTACAATGTCTACAGAAGATGGAGATATATGCTTGAGCAGATCTTCACTTGTCAGGTCACATGCAAATGCATTTATTTTTTCTTTATTAAAGTCTTTATGTGCCTGTAAGTGAGAAAAAGCAAAGAAACCATTTTTTATACCTACTATTATGATCAATAATATATAGGAGCAAGATGTCAATAGTAATCATGTGTATGTGAGTTTCTAATATTGCAAGTTCCAATTACAAATACTAACTAGAACATATAATGGCACGTCATGCAAAAGGGTAACCAAATTTATAAATATAAAATAAAAATTAAATTAAATTAAATTGTTACCTTAACCAACTCAACCGCACGAGGTGAGAAGTCACAAGCATGAATAAATATACCAGGGTAGGTAGCAGCTAAAGGAAAGATAGTGTTTCCAGCACCACATCCAACCTAAAAATAAATAAATACAAAGATTATTATTTATTACAACATGATTTGGGATTGTATTTGTATACACTTAAACAATTATGTAAAAACAGTATATTTATTGTGAAGAAAACTAGAAAATATAACAATAGAATTATTTACCTCCAGAATAACCTTTTCCTCTGCTTCCTGAAACAGCAAGAGATGTGTCAGATTTACAGCTTTGAGATTTGAGATGCTTACATTTTCTTCAAAAATTCAAATTTAGATTTATAATAAGCGTTAAAGTAAATACTTTGTACACTCACAGAGAAAAAATGCCCCCATTCTTTATCCAAGTAATGTCGATCCTTGAAGAACTGGTGAAAGAATGTTACAATCTTAAATTCTAAAAGAAAGTAATAGCATCCATGGAAGGGTAAAAAGGGAAATTAAAACCAACCCGATCTTGATGACGTTTGTAGAAGACATCCCAATATTTCTTAGCATCCCTTTCATATTTTTCTGTGAAATACAGTCAACTGATTTTGGTGTTTTTCTTTTTCACTTACTAACTTTTTACATATTTGCCATAATTAATTTATTTTTTCCTTTCATTTCTCTAAGTGTATTGTCATTTTTTCAAATAATATTTTAAATTTACCTTTCCAGAAGGGGGTGACTTCATTATTTGGTGTAGAATATATTTGTATCTTTGGCTTTTGCCCAATACTGTCTGATGCATCAGATGCCATTCACAAATCACTGTTAGCAAAAAAAAGATATTCAGAATGGCATTAAGTTGGATGGAATGGAATAAGAAAGGTAATGCAATGAGTCATTACATTCCATGGTCGTATTTGGTTGGCTTGTGAGAATGGAATGAGTTTTCATATGATATTTTTATCTTGTTGTATGTAAATACAATGTACAGTTTTAACTCTACTTGATACATTATTTAATTGTAATCAATAAATTTTTGTATATGAATATAATAAACTAAAATCTCATTAGAACCATTGTAATCAATAATTTTTTTGTAGAAATAGCAAGACTTGCCAAGAAAAAAAATCATAAATTAACCAAAGTAATCAGGGAAAACTGAAATTCCATTAATTTCATGTCATGTTTAATAAAAACGAGTTCTACACAGCATCCCATAAACAAATCGGTGAAGCAACGGATCTGCCATGAAAACGTGTCATAAACTGCATATTCAATCGAACAAATAGTAACAACCGGAGTCGATCAACTGGGAGATAAATCAAGAAGGAAAACATGCTCTAAGTTGCTGGAAATTTCAGAAATTTGTGTGTGCTATGAAATGGAAACATCGTATGCATGAGCTTAATCATAACGAATAACAAGAACTAACCATACACAAATTGGGGTTTTGGAAAACTTACGTTGTTAGAGTGCTCGAACTAGAATCTGGCTGTACGGGAATTGGGGTGTGAGGGTTTTAGGAAGATTAGATCCCTTTTTTAATAATCAATTAACTTGTTTTTTTTCACACATTGCACCCCCACACTTTACATAAAGTCCCAATTGACCTTGGAAATATTTTTTTCTATAAGGGTGGTTTCAAGAATGACTCAGGACGGGAAGCGTGAGGGGCGGTACAGGCGGAGACAAAATCCCTCCCTATCGTGTATCACTCCAAAATTAACGTTAAGTATACCAAAAAAGTAAATCTTATTATTAATGTTTTAACATCAACATAGAGTGTACATTGTGCTAACAAATAGACAAGTACATCAACAACATTGTTTAACATTTAAGGGCAAAATACAGAAAAGCTCCATCATATTAGGGCTAACATTCAAAAAAACCCTTAAACTATGTTTGTGTTTAAAAAAACTCATCCAACTATAATTGATAGTTCAATTTTGCCCAAATTGTGGGTTTTCAATTGAAACCGCCGGTTGATGACACACGTGGACAACAAACTGAAAAAAAGATTACACACCTGGATTGAAAAAAGATTGCACATCCGGATTACAATATGTAGATTCTTAATTTTCGAAAAACATACACACATCGAAGAATTAAATTTTCGAAACTATGGAAACATATAATTTAGCATACATACATCCAGTCAAACCACCTTTTTACTACAATTTTCATAAAGAAAAAAACCGTCCATTCCATTGCCATTACCTAACAACACAAACGATGCAAACTCCAACATCCCCTAGACTGTAAATACAATTTGTAGAGGCAAATGCTTAACTGAGCTTCGAACCATTTACCAGTGATGGATTGATATAATTTTATAAATGATATAAATTGCTTCAATTGTTTCAGCAATTACCTGCGGGTGGAGTGAGGGTAGTGGGTGGCAGAGCTGGAGCATGTCAGTAGGGTGCCAACACCGGTGAAGGTAAGCAACGATGACGTTGTCTAGCTAGTTAGGTGGATGCTGCGTCGGGAGGAAGCTGCGTCGGCGCTGCAACAGGCTGCGTTGGAGAACGGAGTTCGCCGCTACCTCCCCGACAATCATATATATGTACCTTTTGCGGAAAAGTATATTTGATGGGAGCACTAATCCAAACTGGAATAGCGGTGCTTGTTGTTAGCATGAGATTTACAAGTGGAGGATTTCGAAGGGAACGAATGATGGTGTATATATAGTAGATCACAAGTAGACGTGCACATAGTTAAGGCACAAAGCATGGGAGGAAGCACAAAACCCAAGGCTGATGTTTGTATCTGTTTGTTGGGAGGTTGAGTGAGAGATAAGTGTCGGGGAGGTGTTTTCCTATGAGAATGGGAGGGAACTAGAGGCATTGGTGGTAAAGAGAAGGAATAAGAGGAGGGAGAGAGAAAGAGATGGTGGTTGGTGGTGGTGGTGGTGGGCGGTGGCGAGTAAATAGTAATTAAGAGCTGGGTGGTGCACTGGTGCTCGATTGTAAGTTCCAAGTTTGGAGTTTAATTATATTGTAACTATCCACGTATCATGTCTTATTCCAGGTGGTGAAATAAATTATTGTTATGTCCACGTAATTAATTTAACTGGTTTATTGGAGTCTTTATCGGTTAATGAGTTGAAATCAAAAGATAAATAATAACAGGATGGGTTTTTTAAAGGTAAATATATTTTGACGGTTTTTTCGAATGTTACCCGATAAATTGTTGGACTTTTTTGCATCTAACCCAAAATTTAATATATAAACTCAATCGGTTGTTGTTATATTATTAAATAAAAGTTATAGAAATAACTAACAATTAAATCCTTCTAAGGTGTTGTTTATTTTTGACTTAATGCGTTTGATATATAAAAACATTAATGAATTCAAATATATATATTTTTTTTACTTAATGTTAACAAAATGTCTTAATATGTAAAATTAGAAAAGTGATGTCATTAGCATTAAGTGTTAATTTTATATATGTATGTATGTATACACACACACACACACACACATATATATATATATATATATATATATATATATATATATATATATATATATATATATATATATTGGGAAAATGACTTAAAAATCATGACATGTACACTTTTAATGGTTTTGCCATAACATCAAATATTTTACCATTAAAACTCTAAACTTTTGAGACTTTTTAAATGTGTCAATTAGCAGGTTTCTCCTCCCCTAGTCGGTAACCATATGCCAATGTTTATGCATATTTGACTCATAAACCTCCATCTCCCTCATTATCTTGACGTCTACTTCTTCGTTTCATATTAAGAAGCCAATCGCGTTATCAAATATCAACTTTATTCTATTGGTTACACATAAAAAGGTTTAAAAGGGGTTTAACGAGAAACATAATGCATTCACTAGTCCAGACGCATCTTGATTTTGAAATCGATGATAAATCGAAAATAGAAAGCGTCTATAAGAATCTTGATATTTAGTTACAAATTAAATGAATTTCCATGTTTTTTTGGTGTAATGAAACTTAGATTTCTTCAATTTTGGAAGAAATGTAATATGTTTCGCTAATGCAAGTTTTAGATATGTCTTCTTACGATGAAGAATTTAACGACGTCTTTTGAGAATTATAACAATACTAGAATTATTGCTAGATGTGGGGAAAAGGAAGGAAGTCATCTTATGCCTTTTTCGACTTTATGCATGTTTAATGTATAAATAGAGAGAGATCTTTCCAAATTAAATGTGTGACTGAAAATCATAAGGTGATAAGGGTGCCAAAGATTTCATATTTGGGTCTCATTTTGCATCCTCTTAGATCTGTAAACATTACATGAGTGAAATTTCCAACTAGCCTAAGGTGAAACTAAGAGAGATGATTGTTGACATTAAGCGAAATTTCAACTGTGTTGTGTCAATTAGGCAATGTTAGAAGGCTAAGGAATTAATTAGGGTCAAGGAATTAATTGAAAGTAAGTTAACAAGTCACTATACAAATATTTGGGATTATGGTCATGAGATTCTTAGGTCAAACCCATGGTTAACATGATGGAAAAAGGTATTTCCAAAGATTTTATGTTTGCTTCAAAGCTTTGAGTGTTGAATGGAACAGGGGTCGTAGAAGGGTCAATGGTTTAAATGGCTGCCTCTTGAAGGGTGGGATAAAAGGAGAATTGTTAACAACCATATTAAGGGACTTAAATAACCAAGTATACCTAATAGCATGGGTAGTGGTTGACGTCGAAAACAAGTCAAATTGGACTTGGTTCTTAGAGCTCTTAAATGATGGTATTGACCTAAATGGTGGAAAGATATTTTTTTATCAGATCGACATAATGTAAAGCTTTGTATTTATTTAAGAACATTATATTTTTAACCATATTGTATATTGTTATTTTAAGTCTTATTGGAAGCAGTAAAAGATACTATTCCACATATGGAACACATGCAATGTGCAAAGACACATTAATGCCAATTTCAAAAAGTCCCACTCTAGTTGGGCATTCAAGATATTGTTTTGGGTTGCTACTATGAGTACTATAAAAGCTTATTTTAAATAGCTTAAGAGTTGTTGTATAGCACAAGTGTTTATGAATATTTGATGTCCAAAGAGCTTAAGAGTTGGTGTAGAGCCTTTGTTAGTTCATGTTATACATGTAAAGTAGTTGGAAATAGAGTATACAAATGCTTTAATTTAATAATTCTAGATGTCGGGAGAAAACCATTGTTCATAACACAAAAAGAAATATGTATCTATGTAATGGATATGTTTTCCCATATGTTTGAAAAAAGAGTATAAAGTGGAATTTAAATGTTTTTCCACCTATATTGAAGAATATAAGAGTGTTTGGGAGGAACATGAGGTATGTTAGTAACTAACAGTGAAGGCAATATCTTTCAAACTAGAGCAAGTTTAGGAGGGTGGGTTTGCTAGCTACAACGTTGACTTAATTAAGATATTTTGCACTAACAGACTATGGGACTTGAGTGAGATTTTGTGTGTTCATGTAATTGATGTTAGAATACTGTCCAACATCATAACTATTTGGTAAAGACTTTCCATTAATAGCAGTGTCTTTTTTAGGTTGCCCTCAGTAGTCCAAATGGAATTAGAGTTATTTGAGAGAGAGAAATAAATAGTTTATTAATTTATTATGTGATGATAAATTAATTAGAAACTAGTTTGGAAATTAGAATTAATTTAAATTAAATTGGGATTAATTAAAAGTGCAGGGCTAAATATTAATTGTTCAATAGTTGGGCAATGGATAATATTTAATTAGGGAGGATAGGGGACGAAATTGGAAGGATAAACCTTCTTAATTTCGTTCACCACCCTATAGGATAAAAGGATAAGATTTGAATTAAAGATAAGTTGGATTATTTAATCAATTATCATTATCCGGTTTGAATTCAAATTAGGATTATCTCTAAACATTGTTGCAAGCTATAAAAACCTAACAATTGATGCCATAAACTACACACTTGACCCCGGAACTTAGTGATAAGTTTTCAATACCAAGTTTTTAGAGTGTTACAAGAAAAACCTTGAGCTTGTTAACGATCGAATAATGCTTGGAAAATCTATAAACCAAAAAAAGGAGACATCCTAATGAAAATGACAACAAAGTGTTATCGATATCATTAAGATAGCAAACAAAAAAACCAATATAGCTTGTAACAAAGCAATTGTATGCCTATGTAGTGGGTCAATTTGCTTTGATTTCTTAGTTACGATCTTCCACCTCATCAAGCCATTTGAAAAACTTGAAAGTGCGTGTGTGTGTGTGTATATATATATATATATATATATATATATATATATATATATATATATATATATATATATATATATATATATATATATATATATATAGTTCTCCTAACTTTCATTAAAATAAAAAATACTAAAGGCAACTCTAAAACTTGTGCGATGGGTTATCGTATATGTATGAAATTGAAATTGGACATTGATCTCCACACTTGCACCTGACTACCTTATTATTTATGCATGTAAATAGAGATTGAAGCTCAATTTCACCGAATAATACGACATTTTGATACTTCGCAATTTTAAGAGAGATTAAAGCTCTCAATTTAACACGTTCATTTAAGCATCAACATATGCAAGGCATCATCATCACCAATTTCTATACGCATATGAAAGTCTACTCGACAACCAACTCACTAATTTGTGTCCACGTGTGATGTGTTACCTACTAGTGTAGGGGAAACTTGCTAATTGTCATATTTATAAAAAGTCTCCAAAGTTTGGAATTTTAATGGTAAAAAATTTATGTTATGGCAAAACCATTAAAAAGATGTAAATGTTAGGGATTTTATGTCATTTTCCCTATATTTTTCGTAAATTGCCTTCATATCCCCGTAAAGCAGGATATCGTTGTTTCTCCCACTTTCTCCCTTTTTCTCATTTAAATTCATTAGTCGATGATCTCTCCAACTTTCATCTATATTCTTCCTCCCCAAAATCAGTTATATATCATTATATATCTCGATTTACACATCTTGTGCATATACACATTTTATGTTTCGAATACTAAAGAAAGTTTGAAATTGTGATCGATTATAAGGGCATAATATGCTTTATCCCATCGTATGCTTTTCTTCTTTTCAAGATACACTTTCTTTTTATTTTTGTATATTCTTCTTATTGTTTCTTTCTAAACATGAAGCTAATTTGTTTTAAGCCTTTTTATTGTTTCTGTGTAAACTTGTACCAATTATATAGGATATATTGATTGTGTCACTGTAAACCTCTATAATTGAAACTAAGAAAAGGCTATGTAAACATTAAGTAATAACAAGAAACTAAGCAAATAATTATGTGACTTGATCAAGTACTTTGTTATTTTATCATCTTTTAAAGTTGATCACAAGGTGCTTGATGTTTTGTCTTGACCAGATTTATAAAAATCATATTTGTATTATGGTTTCTTTTGTAGGATTTTTAACTCTCAAATCACTTGTCTTATATGAATGCTCAAGTGTCACAAATCTTTAATTTTCTGGAAATGTTTAATAAGCATTGAAGTTTTGCATAAGATTTCTAAAGTAAATGGTCAAAATTGTTTTTATATAGCATCATAAGTATTTTAACATGTCTACTAATTATAGTCTTATGAGATTCTACTTATAGAGTGTCGCTACTCTTTTAGCCTTTTATGTTGGAAAAATGACCTCAATAATCCATAAAAATCCTCATAATGACAATAATAGAAAAATAAATAGACACAAGAATATACGTGGAAAACTCCAAAACCAGAAGAAAAACCACAGGCCTCATGAAAGAAAGATCCACTATATGATAAATTGTTACAATCACAAGGACCAATCTCTCGAGTCTCATCCCAAATTGCACACACACACACATATACACACACTCCCAAGTTTTAACTAACACTTTCTATACTCTAAAATAAGAAAATAAAAAATAAAGAACATAACACTTCAAAGTATATTTGATTGGGGTGCTTTGAAACCAAAACCCTGAACTCATTTTATAAGCTTGGCGTGCACCCATGTTTTCATCCTTTAACCAATATGGGATGGAGAACCCTTTCTTTCATATAACCAAACTCAACATTTTGCTTAGTTTTAAAATTAATTTATAATAGAGAATGTATATTGATGTTATTTCTTAATTTTCTTAAGTTATTGTTAAACATGTTATCTAATGTATAACTTAGAATGAATATTTTATGTTTATCAAATATATGAAATGTTATTTGATGATAAAAAATTAAGTGAACACAAGTTAAATTTCAGATTTTTTTGCATGTTTGTTGTTGATTTGGTTGGATAAAGTGATGTTTGACGGTGTGTATCTTCCAATGTATACGGTTCCATCAAAGTTGTAAGGGCAATATAGTAAAAAAATTATGATTTTAACTTTTTCAAGTTTCGTTCTTTAATTTCAGAAAACTTCCCCTTATTATAATCATGAAGTTTTTGGTGTGTCTATAATGGTTACCATATACTAATATGTAACACCCCTAAACTTTTACATAAATTTTTTTTTCCAAACTTATTTTACAAATACCTTATAATACAAAACATTTAATTTAATTTTTTTTTTACAAACGGGGCATCACAAGTTCACATCATAACCATAGTTTAAACCTGTTTATTGCACACTTTATACAACAGAAGCTACGGTCCCACACCTGACTCCTTTAACACCCTTCCTGCTTACCTGAGTATATAGCATTTTAAAAAAATACGTGAGACATAATGTCTCGTGAGCATTATGGGTTTAGACCCAAAACATCTTTCCAATAATAACATTATTTTCAATTTCCAACATTTTATTTCCTATGAGCGCACCCATAGGTATTCCTTCTTATGTGATGGTATATTCCTACGAACGCACCCGTAGGTTTTATACGAGACGCACCTGTATAACTCCTCCCTCAATAGCATGAAACAGATTCATCTACCAAGGTACCAGTTAGACAACTACTTCGCGACGGGAGGTACCATCCCAGTAGTGTCTTTGACCACCCCTACCACAGCAGGCCGTGATCTTTATCCGGATACTAACCAACTCATCAACATGGGCCAATCACATTATTAGTTCACTGTATTTCTGTTTCTCTTTTTGTACACATTATAAACATATTTTTCATAAAATACTATTAAAGCCATAAAACCACTTTGACTACAAAACATTTTTGAATAAAACTCATTTTGCTATGTATTCAAAAATCCACATAACACTCACCTCGAGTCACCTAGGAGTTATTTAGCTTCTTGAACTCCTTTTCCTTTCACTTGGTTATCCGTATTTGAACCACCACCTATTATATTCAAAATATACATTTATACTTGATTCATATATACAATGACCGACTTTATAGCACAAGGGTGCTATATTACCAACCATTAACTGACTTTATGAGAGTGCCATATTGCATCATTACAGGTCATAATCAAGTTACTACTTTGAGTAAATTGACTTCCTAAAATTTATAAACTTTTCCAGAGTATACGTATTCTACTACAGTACTCTCGGAAGGTGGTATTTCCATTCCGACAATTTTCCCCATGTTTTTAACCCATTTTAGGCTTATGGTATAAATTATAGGCCAAACGGACATGTTTAGCACCATTTTCCACGAAATTTCGGACGTTTTGGACATCAGGGAGTATGCACGACTCGTGCATAATTCCTTCATGAGGAAGCACAACTCGTGCTCATAGCAGATTGCCATTTTTGACTTAAATAGTGGAGCACGACTTGTGCTCATGCTAGGCAAAAAGAGCACGACTCGTGTCTGTGCTGCAGATACGAGTTTTTGCCCGATTTTTGTGCTGTAGCCCACTGTTTTGGTCTATTAAGTCCTTAATACTTAACCTAACCAATATATATCATTCTATGACTAAAACCTTCAGTTTACATCAGGTTTTAACCCATAGAAACAACTTAATCGCATAAATTCTTAATTTAGGGTTCTTGAGGAGAAACTATCGATTTCTCCTACTTTTGATCAATTCCAGAAGTGGGATTGAGTTCTAATGGTGTTTAGAACATGTTTTCACGGTTGGAGACTTAACACAAACTCCACACCACTTCTGCAACCCGTTTTCACCCATTCACCATATCCCGAAATGATTTAACTAGATTATAAGGGTGAAATTCTTACCTTAATTAACTTGGAAACAACAATCTTCAAGTTAGACTACTGATTTTCTGATCAAACTCCCCAGAACCTTCAAGAACGTGACCAAGCTCCCTCTCTCGAGTCTTCTGAACTTTTCTGGAACTTATGGAGATTTTTCTCCTATTTACAGTTCCCAAATTTCATTTTAACCCCTCTAGTTCTACTTCTTCCATTTTGGCACCATAATCTAAGTTTTATTACATGAAGTTTCATTTCTTATATTATTGCCCCACAAACACAAAATATTTTTACATTAAGATCCAAAACATGGCAAAAGACCGATTTGCCCTTTTTCATAGCTTTACTATTACACACGGTTATTTTACATTTTATTACAAATTTTCGCGGGTTCTTACATAATATAAAATTAATTGTTATTTTTCTTTATTATTTAGTAAACACCCATCGCCAATGGTTAACTTTATTCACAAAAATAAAAATAATTAAGCCTTATGAAAACATTTAGTTTGTTTATAATTTAGGTATGGAAAGTAATTGTGATTCAAAAAGAACTATTAACTAGTTGGAAAAAACATAAGCCTCGTGAAAACATTTCTTGAAGCATTTATTCACTAGATCGCCATTAATGGTTGACAAGATGGTAGTCTAAAAGGGATTTAATGGAAGAAAGTCGCAGAAGTTCTAAAAAACTCATACCTTTTTTGGTTGAGTGTAAACAGATGAAAAATCATCTTGATTATCTAAAATACAAGTACGAAACACGGTTTTGATTCGATAACAAGACCGACAAAATTTACAATATGTCAACTAATACGTTTAACCTAACAAATGAGGAGTGAGAGGTGGAAATGAAGGTTAATTTTATATTTAATCCATCTTTTACTATTTTGTTTTATATATATATATATATATATATACACACACACACACACACACCACTCTCTCTCACACACACACTTAATGGACACATTATTTGATTAGAAAAGCCTTATACAATCTTATATAAGAAAGAAGATACTACTAATATTGAAGCTTCTCGGCCAGAATCAGACATACAAGTTTTCAATGTGAGATCTGAGAAAAAACAACAAGAAACACCTCAATAAGTTTGTGAGAAAGAGCCAATAAACCAGATATGATGTCGACAAACTAGATGTGATGCTAACAAACCAAATCTGAACAAGAAACTCCTGAAATAGAGCTAGAGGCCATACACAAAGCTAAATCGACTCTAATAACATCATCAAAACAAAACACATAAGCTACATTTATTTACGAGAACCAATTCAATTTTAAAGAATTTACAAAACAAATCTCAGTACAAAAATCCTTAAACACTCGGTTATAATAAATTCCTCACTACAACACGTTCTGGCCTACCCTCTAGCCTCAACCTAAAGCACTAACCAAGATGGTAAGTGATCTAACCTACAACTAACAAGACTACGACACAATGCTCTAAAGAGAAAGAAACATGGCTTAATTCAGAAAGAAAAATAGCTAATGAAGTGTTCAAAATGAGCCAAAATGTGCTTTAAATACAAGAACATAGAAGTTGGATCTAGGTCGGCGCTGAGCCAGTGTTCCTTTAAATAATGACATGGTGCGAGCCTTAACCCTTCAATATTCAGCTTTGTCCACTTGAAAAAAATTACACCAAATTAATTAAGTTAGTAAAAAACAAAATATAGTTAAATGTTTTCAAGTTAGTTAAATGATATATATATATATATATATATATATATATATATATATATATATATATATATATATATATATATATATATATATATATATATATATATATATATATATTTGTGTGGGTGTGTGTAAAGCTGAATGGGAGGTTAGAAGCCGAAACTTTTACTTGTGTAAAAGTGTTTGACAAAAATAATGTTAAGCTTTTGAAATTTATAATATTATATTAACTATTAAGTCTAAACGATTAAGTGTGCTACTATATGTATTCCCTCCCCCCCCCCCCCAACACACACAATTAAGGGATACATAAAGTAAAAAACACACACCCCTACTCACATTTGGGGGGGGGGGGGGTACATATAGAATTTCCTATGATTAAAAGCTACTGATAGCTAAAAAGTTCGATCTCAAAAGCTACTTAAAGTAGCTTTGTATTAGAAGTAGGAATAGCAACGGGACTAGAAATAGGCTCTCCCACCCCGCCCCCGCCCCCGCCCCCGAATTCCCTCGTTTCTCTTGAACCCGACCTCGGTCCCAAATTCCCCTATTTACTAGCCCCTGATCCCGTGCCCGAATTCCGAAATTAACTCCGCTCCCGCCCCTGTTTTCCCATTTCAAACTCGAAAAACAATGTTTTCCCTGACCTTGATCCCGACCCAAAATCACTAATAATTAAATAATTTATTTTTTATTTTTTATTTATATGCAAACGGTCCCCCGCTGGTGTTTCGGGACGGAACTGCCTGCTCCCCCGACCCCGAAAATCAAACGAGAGGGAAATCCTCCCCCGCCCCGCCTCGCCCGTGCTCCAGAATTTTTAAAAAACAATACCCCTCGTATGGAATCAGAATCCCACATAACCGGGGTCCCACGGGACGTTTGTCACCCCTTATTAGAAGCTCTTATTTAAAATAAAAGTTTTAAACTTGACCTTCTACACGAAGCTTCTTTTAACTTGAGTTTTTTGTTAAAAGCTAATAGCTTCTAAAAGCTCACAGCCGAACATCTACACGAAACACCTCCTAAAACTTACTTACAATTAAGATCTGAAATAAATTCTGAAGGACTTTGAATCTTTCATGATTTTGAATCAAACATGATAGGGAATGTGGTAAAAGCGAATCTTGAATTTCATGAAATTCTAATAAAACAAACATGCCGTAATATATTTCTTTAGATAAACATTTAATAAAAAAAGTGGTTTAAGTTTAATTTATACGCCATCTTAGGTCATGCAATCTGAGCTGCTCCCATCCTAACAGCACATATTTCTCCAATTACACAAGAACTTAGTTTCTTGATCTCTCTCTCATGCATCATCTACACTTCACCTACCCGCAAAACATCTTTATATAAAAATCAAAACCTACTTTCATCTTCATGTATCTTCGCAAAAACCCTAATTCTATCGCCTCATTTTCGGTGCTTTTTTGCTTCGGATAATCGATTAATGTTCATGAGATCATAAGATATATGAAGGTGATGAAGAACATGAGGTGGGTATCTTCTAGTTGTTAACCATTGCTATCAAAAAGAAGATTCTCACTTGCTTTTAGTTGTATGTACTTTGAGTGTGTGTGTGTTTCATCATTTAATTTTGGGATTAACTTTATTTACATTTGTCTCAGTCAAAGGAGGATCATAGCATCATAAGAGTGATCATCAAGCTTTGTAAGTGGCGTATACATTTTCTTTCTCAAATTTTGTAATGATGAAGAACTTATTAGGTTGAACCGGTCGCTAAGACGGATTATCTGTCGCTGAAAATCAAGTTGTAGTAGTGCTACAAATAGGCAACATTTTCTATATTGCATCATTAAAAAACATGCGTTTCCTTTTAGGGAAAATTTCTTTTTAAAATGGCCTATTTGCGCATTAACGGTTATCGCATGACATTACTAAGACTTCCTGTGTTTCAAAAGTTTTTATTATTATATTGTCTTCCGCAAGGATATTAATTCTAGGTTGAATATATACTATTAGTCAAAAACTTATTTAATTACGTAAAATTAGATGTTGTGTTTCTTTTTCTTTCAATTTCATGGTTTTTTCACTCCTTTTTTTTTTTCTTTCTTGGTCTCTATATAAGTAGATCCACGTAAAGCAATACGCCTCACCATTAACATAAGTATGACATATATACTACATACATATACATACGTACGTATATATATGTACATTTGCATGTATATGTATACAGTATATATGTATATGTACGCATAAAAAGATGTTTATGTATATTTGTACGACTATATATGTATATAACCTTAACTAGGGTCTCTCTGATTGTGTTTAATTTATTTTGGGTGAAGGGAGATGGAAGTTCTTCAAAATGTAATGGAAAGGCTAAGATCAATTGTGGGTCCTGAGAGTTGGGATTACTGTGTGCTTTGGAAACCAAGTAAAGATCAAAGGTACACATCCATCCATACATACGGACAGACACACACACACACACATACATACATATGTATGTGTTGATGGGGTGTGATAAATTTACAAAAAGTTTTACGTGGGAGTTGTGGTGATTAAAATGTGAAATTAGGTTGATTGAATGGGCGGACTGCTGCTGCTCAGGGAGTAATGGAAGCCATGGCAATGGTGGAGAGGATGACCAACAAGTGCTCTTTCACTGCAAAGATGTCGCCTTTAATCACCCGACCACCGATGCTTGCCACCTCCTTTCCCTCTTACCTTCTTCCATGCCTTTTCACTCTGGGTTAAACTTCTCCTCTCTCTCTCTCTCTCACTTTCTCTTCTAATATATACTTTTCTAATATATATATATATATATATATATATATATATATATATATATATATATATATATATATAGAGAGAGAGAGAGAGAGAGAGAGAATAGAATAAAATGTTTTCATCACCAAATCGCGGGAAATAACAACGTTGTGTACTCTCTATCAATATAGACAATATACGTAATTATTAATAACAATGTACTTCTATTAACCAGAATAGCAATGCATCGGTATTGTTTATAGCTGATAATAGCAATGTACTTGCATTTTCCTATCAATATGGGTATGAACTTTATTTTTACATCTTGTTGTCCCTAAAAAAGTGTAACCATGTTCTCGTTATGGGTTACGTATTGCTATTTTCTGTAAGAAATATAAGTGCGTTGTCACAATGAGTAAATAAATGCAAGTAAATTGCTATTATGGGTAAAAATAAAACACATTGTTAATTTTTGCAATTTGTTAATACTATTTTTTGGTGGTTAGTACAAAATCCTTAAAGGTTAATCCCAGAAAAGGTTAAGTTATCCTGGTTTTTGATTGAATTGCATTTGAGATGTATTTAAAACATTGAGGTGAAACAAACTACATATACCTTCGCTTTTTTTTTTTTATCAAAAATGATCTAAATATGTGAATAATCAGACATATTTATATTGATTTTTTCCTTTGCTCTGCGAAATTTATGTTCTGCAGGATATATGGACAAACCATGATATCTAATCAACCACGATGGCTAAACTTTTCCAATAGCTCCAATTCAGATTTTTCTGAGGTAAAACATTAATCTTACCCGATTTTTGGAAGGAGCTTATAACTATTACATATAAGTTACTGTTACACCACCATTAATTATGTAATTTCGCTCTTTTTGCAGGATAACCTTGGGACCAAAGCTTTGATTCCTGTTCCAATTGGACTTGTCGAACTCTTTGTATCTAAACAAGTAAGTTTTTTACTTTAAAGCCTTAATGTTACATAAGAAACAATGGGAATATAAATAATTGATCATATAGGTTTTAACGTCTAATTGTTTTATTTAGGATTAAATGAAAAAACTAGCAACGTACTTTTTTTAATTTATTTATTATGGCATCCAACTTTCATTTCCATACATTAGAACATTGTATTTTCAAAATATTCCCAATTATAAAAATGTCATCATATAAAAAGCAGTTCTCACTACTATAATTAGGTAAGATTTTTAATCTATAATGTCCTAATATAGAAGTTGGAAGTAAAATGCTATAATTCAATGGATTTTCAATATACAATACCTTAGTACAAGAAAACAAGAATCAAAGGACAGTGGTCTAATAGAATTATATGATCATAGAGTTTTTTTTTTTTTTTTTGAATGGCTAAATAATATTAAGACTGGCAAGGAGCTAGTAAAATAAAATTGATAGGGTATGGTTTTGTAAACAACCAAATAAAATAGAATGTTCTAGTACACAAATAAATAGAAGTATATTTGTGTTTCTTGCATTTAGTTGTTTTGTTTATTATAGATACCGAGAATGGAAACTACGTGATTTCGCCTTTATGAGAAAAAAAGGATCCGGTATCATTTTTGCGATTTTCTTCTTTTTTATTTTCCTAAATTATGTGTTTTCGTCTGTAGATATCTGAAGATCAAAGTGTCATCGATTTCGTGACCACTCTATTCAACATGTCACGAGAACATCCTATCTTGAACACGAACAACAACGTGGACTCGAGCTTCTCAGTAAACATGGATAATTTAGACAATGAAGAATCAAAGGACTACATAGATCAAGTACTTGACGACCAAAAAGATACAAATAACCATTTCCAACCACCGATTTCTCCGGCAACTATGTTAGAAAACCTAAACCTCTCACCCCACAATATCTCCGATAGCCATTTGCACCCAATGAACTTCTTGCAACAATTTAACTATGGTGAAAACCGAAATGGCAAGAACATGTTCTTGGAAGGCACAAGTGAGCCGATGATGATGAACCATGATGACCCTTTTGACCCTAATTCTGAGGAGAATGTTGGATTTGACCATGAGATTGATATGGCGTTACAAGGGCAAATGATGAGTGAGAATATGAACAAGGGGCACCTCACGGAGCCATTGGAGAATGGTGCAAAGAAGCAAGGGGACATGAACCGTTCAGATTCTGTATCCGATTGTAGTGATCAAAATGATGAAGAAGATGATCCTAAGTGTCGGAGGAGGAATGGGAAGCCGCAGTCGAAGAACCTCATGGCAGAGCGTAAGAGACGAAAGAAGCTAAATGATCGACTTTATACTCTTCGTTCTTTAGTACCCAAAATCACCAAGGTTCACTTAAAAGATATAACTATCATTTGAGTTCGACTTTTAAGTTAAAAGCTAGCCTAATAAATGATGTTTTAAAAATATTCGAGAAATTGCTTCCGCTTTCAGGGAGATGAAAGAAAAATATAAACAACGACAATTTTGTACAAGATTTAACAATTTAATGGAGAAGGCCTCATTTTCCCGACTTTCTCTATTAAGTGGTTTCTTTTTGCGTTAAGTAAAAAAGGAACACCTATTTGAACTTTATGGGATTAAATCATGGCTATGTTTAGTTTATTAAGTAAAAATTAGCATGTAAATGACATTAGAGTCAAATGCACCTCATAGCGGATCATTTGAGTTTGTTTTCATAGTTGAGTAGAGTTGTGATACTCAACTATTCAATCAAGAAAACCTTATTTCTCTAACTTTCTTTGTTAAGTCGTTTTTTAACATGCGTCAAATATAAATGAAACACCATATGTACCCTACATGATTAAATCATGCCCCTATTAAGTTTATGAAGTAAAAAAAAGAGTAGCACCTGAACGTCATCAAAAATTAAATTTATTCCTGATGGATCCTTGATGTATGTTTTGGTAGTTGGATAGAGCCTCGATACTCAAGGATGCAATCGAGTATGTGATGGAGTTGAAAAGGCAAGTGGAAGAACTCCAAAATGAGTTAGAAGAGAACTCTGATGACGAGGGTACCACGAATAATCAAAGCACAATTGTTGAACAAGAGGTGATGCATGGAAATGGAAGTAACCTAAAGCGTAGATTTAACCATGGCCATGGGATGTTTGTGAACGGGCCTCAATTGGAAGCTTATTCAGGCGTTGGTGCCATTGATGCCCCAAAACATAACCCGGACACTGAAGGTGCTAATGAAAAAGGGCAACAAATGGAGGTAAAACACACATCTTATTTTGTTTGGTTTTGAGAAACAATGATTAAAATACATTAGAGAAAATGTGGATATACTTAAGGAAATGCAAGGAAAAAAAATAAACAATGACAAATTCATAAAAAGTTAAGACTTTCATTTCCCTATGTATATACATTATTTACGTGATAGTGATCCAACACTATATCCATACAACACTTGATAGGAAGAAAAAACACAATTGTATCCTAAGTCATGTCACTATCAAATCCATTAAGTATAAAACATGAAGCATCTCCATACTACCCTATTGACTAGAATTTTTTTTTCTAATATGCTTTTTTATTCATGTTTGCATAGCCGCAAGTGGAAGTTGTGTCGTTAGATGGAAATGAATTTTTCGTGAAGGTATTCTGCGAGCACAAACCAGGAGAATTTGTGAGGCTGATGGAGGCATTCAACTCATTAGGACTCGAAGTGACAAATGTGAATGTTACTAGCTTCAGATGTTTGGTTTTGAATGTCTTCAAAGTTGAGGTGAACACAAAAACAAAGACCATCTCACTTCTCATCTTGTTTTGTGGGTCCCATACCAAATCAAATCCCACACAAAAAATAGCAATTTCTCTCTATTATAACATTCTATTCTTTAACTCTTTTTTTCATATCAAGGTATTGTAACTAAAAAAATCTTATTAGAACATTTTGCTTTGAAAAATCGGCATACTTGGTGAAAATTTCTTTCTACTTGGATAACGTTGCTATAAATGGTACGATTTTTTGTAAGACAATGTTGTAATAGAAAAGAAATGAAAGTAGGATGTTATAATTTAATAAAAACAAATAAATGAAAGTATGTTGCTATTTCTTGCATTTTTCCCATGAAACTTAATAAATTATCGACTTTTTTTGCATTTGTTGAAACAGAGGAAGGATAGTGAAATGGTGCAAGCTGACCATGTAAGAGAGTCGTTGCTTGAGATTACACGAAACCCATCTAAAGGGTGGCCGGAAACTTCCACAAAAGTACCAGAAAACGGGCATGGCATGGCGGATCACCACCACCACCACCATCATCACAACCACAATCACCACCACAACCACCATTCTCACCTCCATAACCACCAGAAACCACAGTACCACTACAATGCACTTTATCAAGTCCTCAACTAAGCTCAAGTGTTCAACATCTTTTATCTTTTATTAGTTTCCATGTTTTAGCTTCAAATGATACACATGATCTGTACCTCCACTTTCCATGAATAAATTGAAGTTTCTGCTACTATTTGTATTTCATTATATTATGGAAAAAAGGGAATGTAAATCTATCAAGTATCATCCAATGAAATCCAAAATCAAATCTATCAGCACAAAAAACAAGTAGAAAAAGGGGAAATTGCAGTCGGAGGTATGAAAAATTATTGGTGATAATTGTACAATTTCGTGATGATATTATCAAATAATCATACATAAGTAGTATTTATTAATCAACTCAGACGAGTCATTCAGCACAATTTCAAAATTATTGTACAAAACGATCAACTATGGCATCCAACAAAACTCCATATCCTTTTCTAAGAGAAACAATTCACAAATCTCTAAGTTTTGGTTGATAACAAGCTCTTCTTTTAATCAGAGATGAAAAGAAATGATCATACACTGTTTTTAATAATCTGCCGCCTTGCTAAAAACTTTGCTATTGAAGGAGTGAGAGCAACTGTGATCGGAACTCTAACCGGAAAAAGAGCCTTATTACATAGAACAGCCAGCGCCAGTGCACCACCGCTCGACGCAGCTAGCTCAGCGGTCCGATTCCTCGGCTTCACTTCCTGATTTGATTGGGACGTATTTAAAACTTCCCCCTCCACTTCTTCTTTGGGGCCTCCCATACCGACTTTTTCGAGGATCGATTCAAGCTGTTTGAAACGGACATGTTCTAAAGCAGATTCAACGTCGACGTTGTTCTTGATAGCAACGTATAGCCCGGTGATGCTTGCGGCGGAGACGGAAAGGTGTACTCCGAGAGCAACCTTGCCGTATTTCTTTAATAGCTCACGGAATCGACCTCCAGCCATTGATTGTAAGAATTTGTTCGTGGAATTGTTAATCTAGGGTTTGTGACAGGGTTTTAGATGTCGGGTAGAGGAAGAAAAGTCGTTTGACGGGCGCCGCCGATAGAAGACTTTTCTATAAATATAATGCTATTGAGCTGGGCTTTATCGGTCCAACGGAAAATGTAGGCCCATACTAGAACGAAACATACACAAATACAATAGACATTATGTATATATTATATTATTTATGTTTTTCATTGGTATACATTTGACTTTTGGTCCACCGATATTAATAGTTTGTTAGTCGATATATAAGAGTCTAGTCAGCTTATATGAGATTAAAAAAACGATTTAAGACAGATGATATAAGTATTCTTCTTCTATATCGGCGAGCAACGACTTCATCCACTTTCGGCAATAGCTATTAAAGAGTTAGTCATAAGGCTTTGCATTGAGTTGAAGTTTCCTGATGAAGATGAAGAATACGCTAAAGAATAAGCTATTGCCGAAAGTGGGTGAAGTCATTCCTGGACGATGTATGCATATTCGGTTCGGGCTTCGGTTTTTAAAAATGAACTAAACTGAAACCGAACCGAATATGCATATTTGGTTTGGTCTTCGATTTTTAAAAAATTCTAATTTAATTTCGGTTCAATTCAGTTTTGGTCCAGTTCAGTCCGGGAACCGGACCATGCTTACCCCTAACACTACTCCTACTTATGGAAAACTGAACTGAACCGAAAACCGACTATAACCGAACCGAACCACAACCAAATATACATATTCGGTTCGGTCTTTGGCTTTTAAGAAATGCTATTTGGTTTCGGTTCAGTCCCTAGACCACGCTCATCCCTACGTATATCATCTGCCCTTAATCGATTCTCATAATCTCATTTAAGATGACTAGACTTCTACATGTCAACTAGTAAGTCATTAATATCGGTGGACCAAATATCAAATGTGTACACATGGAATATAATGTGTGCAAAAGATATACTTTGATCGTGTTTTTTGTACAAATGAAAGTTGAATAGTGTTTTTTGTATACTTTTGAAACTTTGTTACCATTTTAAATCATTTTCCTTTTTTATTTCCGTACAAATAAAGATGAATGGCTAATTCCAGTGGATCAATAGTAATGTGAACAAATGATTAACTTTGATGACGTAATATGTACAAAATATATATTTGATGATATTTTTTGTACAATTGAAAGTTAAATTATGTCTTTTGTATATTTTTAAATTTTTGTTACCAAGTCATTATCCATTTTTATAATTATACGTGCTTGTATTTTGGCACCGTATATTTAGATAAAATATCAAAAGATATATAGATTGATGTGGAGATTTTTTTATGATGTCATAAAGATTAGAGCTGACGAGGAAATTCATAAACACTTGGTGGTGTCTAAAATTCGGACAAAAGGGTGACTTACAAAAGAAGGATATGAAAGTTTTTCAGGTTTTATTGATTTTTTGTGATGGTTGTTCTTCGATTTCTTCTACGTTCTACCATTACTTTAATAAAAAAAAATTGTACACGTCTTGCCTCTGTCAAACAATATATAATTATACACAATGTGATTTAATACAACTTGATCACTTCAAATATACCAAAACTTTCATCAAACAAGCTCAAATAATTATTGAGTTTATCGCATTTGTTCGGTAGACATTTAAGTGTTTAACAACACAAACTAGCGATCATATAAGACTTCTAAAAAGCAAAAGGTTGCAGACTTATATGAAGCAGAAGAAAATGATATAAGATGGTGTCTTCTTTCTCTGCAATCCAATCTTCTTGGGTGAAGGAATAATGAGACAAAAGCCAAATTTGTTCTATTAGCTTTTTCGTTTATATAATGAGTAACAAAGTCACGTTTGCTCATACTCCCCTCGATCTTTTCTTTTCTTCTGGTTTTGTAGTCCAACTTTTAACCTAACTCCATTGGTGTAACTTATATATATCTAACAGTCCATTTGTCTGTTTTTTTCTCAAGGTTTAAGTCCAGGAATCTAGTCTAAGACACCTAGTTCACTTAAACCACGGCTCTGATACCAACTTGTAACACCCGACTTATTAACAAAAACACCCCAAAAATTTTTCATTTTTCAAACCAAATATTTTACAAACAAACCATAAGTATGGGGTTTAAGTTAATACAATACGAGTACAAGAGTATCACGAAGTACAATACATAAATATTATACATTCTTAAGCCGGGTCGTCACTTCAATACTAAGTCCTCAGTCACGGACTTTATCTTTTCCCTTGGCGGGATCACGCTCACCTGCAGGGACATATCAATAAAACCGTGAGCTATAAAGCCCAATGAGTAATCAAACAAATAAACATGCATATATAAGAGAATAACAACAATTAAACTCTTAAACAGTCTCTGTCCCAAAAGTCATAGTCATCGCTGACCGCACCGTATATCATAGTCATAAAGGCCGCACCAAATGTCATAGCCATATAGGCCGCACCAGAATATCATAGCCCGAAGGCCGCACCAAAATATCATAGCCCGAAGGCCGCACCAGTTTAGGTTCAATAACCCAATATCATGGTCCTAAGACCGCACCAGTTAATGTCAAAGATGGTAACCATAGCCAACAAGGCTGCACCAATATATCATACTAGATATAGTCAAGATTACTCACCTTGTTGCTTGCTACTACTAGCTTTTGTCGTTTCTTGCCTTGAAATGAAATCCGCAAGATTTTGTCCCGTACCTATAATTCCATTATTTTACAATGATTATAGGTTAATATACCATTTAAGTTGGTTCTAATGCACAAGAGTCTAATATAAGACCAATTCCAAGCATTAACCATTGGTATAAAAATTTAATACACTTCCCGAAATACGCGTATTCTACTACAGTACTTTCGGGAGGTCGTATTCGTATTCCGATAATTTTCCATGAAGTTTTACAACATATTAGACCTATGTTTAAAATTTCATGTCAATCGGATAAGCCTAGCATTGAAATCAAACTTGGAAAATGCACTAAATTTTAACAGAATATAAACTGGTTTCTGCCCAGGGCTCGAGTCGCGACCAACCACCTGGTCGAGACGCAAAGACCCTTCTTCGAGTCGCGAGCAACCACCTGGTCGAGTCGCGAGTGCTGGACAGAGGTGCAGAAACTCCGATTTTGTGCTAGAAATTTCCATTTTTCCATTTTTAAGCACTTATTGCTCGACTTAATCGTTTGGGGTTTATTCCTAGTCTAAAACCTTACATTTTAACAAGGTTTTCAACCCTCAAAACCCACTCAATCAATCATATGAAGATTTAGGGTTCTTAGTTCTAACAACCCCAAAACTTCAAATTCATCAAAAATAACAATCTACTTCCATTATCTTGAATTAAGCCCTTATTAGCATGACTTAATGGAAGTATTACATCAATTTAATCACTCAATCATAACTGTAAATGCAGTTTTGAGTTCTACAAAAACTCATCAAGAACACACAAACTAGAACTTGGAAAACTTACCTCCAAAACTTCCAATTCTACCCTTTGAAGCCAAAAATCAAATTGTAAGCTTCAATTCTTCAAGAACTCTTCAAAATTTCTGAAAATCAATCACAAAAACCCTCTCCCGTAACCTCTCAAAATCTGCACACAAATGGGAGAAGCTTCCAACCTTTTATACTTCCAGAAATTGCATTTTGGTCCTTGAAGTTGCATTTCTTAAACTTTTGCCACAACTAACAAAGTTTATGACAAAAATCAGATTTTATAACATTTTAAGTCCACAACTCAAAATATTATTACAAAACAAATCCTTTTCTGTCCAAAAAGACCAAATTACCCTTCTAAAGTAAAATGACCTTTTTACCCTTTTTATTATAATTACATAATAAACATGTTTTGGCGTTACAGATTCTCCCCTCCTTTAAGAGATTTCGTCCCCGAAATCATACAAAAAGTTGAGGGTATTTCTCCCTCATTTCACTTTCGGTCTCCCACGTCATGTCGGAACCTTTGTGATGACGCCAAAGCACTTTCACCATGCTGATCTTCTTATTTCGCAGCTGTCTTACCTTGCGGTCTAACACCCTCTCGGGTTGTTCCGAATATCTCAACTTTTCATCCACCTCAATTTCAGCAAGAGGTATATGTTGAGACTTATCAAACAAAGTTTTCCTCAAATGGGACACATGGAATACGTCATGTATACCATGAAGTTCATCAGGTAACTCCAATCTATACGCCACGGCTCCAACTCTTTGGGATACACGGAAAGGTCCAATGAAGCGAGGACTCAGCTTCCCTTTCTTCCCAAAACGAATTAAGCCTTTCCAAGGGGATACTTTGAGCATTATCATATCTCCTACTTGGAATTCTATCGGTTTCACCCGTTTGTCCGCATACTGTTTCTGTCTATTTTGAGCTACCTTCAAATTCTCTCGTATCAGTTTGATCTTTTCTTCAGTCTGTGCTACAATTTCGGGTCCAGCCAACGGCTTTTCCCCAACTTCAGTCCAGCAGGTCGGAGTACGACACGGTGCTCCATACAAGGCTTCATACGGGGCCATCTGAATGTTGGATTGATAGCTGTTATTGTACGCAAATTCTACTAGAGGCAAGTGATCTTCCCAGCTTCCACCAAAATCTATGACACAAGTTCTTAACATATCCTCCAAAGTTTGAATGGTTCTTTCACTTTGGCCATCGGTCTACGGGTGATATGCGGTACTCATAAGTACTTTTGTACCCAATTGCTTTTGAAGACTCTGCCAAAACCGGGAAGTAAATCTACTATCTCGGTCAGATACAATCGATGCTGGGAATCCATGCCGACAAATCACCTCATCTATGTAGATTTTCGCCAGTTGATCTACCCTGTACTTTTCTTTATATGGTATAAACTGTGCCGATTTGGTCAATCGATCCACAATCACCCATATAGCATCATAACCTCGCGGTGTCCGCGGCAACTTTGTTACAAAATCCATGGTAATATGGTTCCACTTCTTCTCTGGAACTGGCAAAGGTTGTATTTCCCCGTACGGTTTCTGATGGTTTGACTTAACTTGCAGACAAGTCAAGCATCTTTCCACATATCTTCCAATGTCCCTCTTCATTCCAGGCCACCAATACATCGGTTTTAACGTCCGATACATCTTGGTACTGCCCGGATGAACTGCATATCGACTAAAATGGCCATCTTCTAGAAGCAAATTCCGCGCTTCTCCTTGTTTCGGGACCCATATTCGTCCTCTGAAGGTCTTCAATTTCTGAGCATTTTCTTCCAAATGCTTCAAATATCCAACCATTCTTTCGCTTTTTACATTCTCCGGCTTACACGCTTCTTCTTGTGCTGAACGAATCAATTCTGGTAACCGGCTTGCTACACCCATACAAACGGATGTAACTTTCAAATGAGCTTCTTTTCTGCTTAGAGCATCTGCCACCACATTCGCCTTGCCAGGATGGTACTGAATTTCACAGTCAAAGTCTTTAAGTAGGTCCATCCATCTTTGCTGTCTCATGTTAAGCTCTTTCTGGTCGAAGAGGTACTTCAGGCTCTTGTGATCTGTGTAAATGACAAACTTTACACCGTATAAATAGTGCCTCCACAACTTCAATGCTAGAATCACCGCAGCTAATTCCAGATCATGAACTGGATATTTCTTTTCAGCATCTTTTAATTGGCGGGACGCATAGGCTATGACCCGACCTTTCTGCATTAGGACACACCCAAGACCAATTCTAGAAGCATCGCTGTAGATCACATACTCTTCTCCGCTTTGTGGTAGTGCTAACACCGGTGCTTCACATAAAGCTTGTTTCAACTTCTGAAATGCTTCTTGCTGCTTTTCGGCCCACGTGAACTTTTCACCTTTCTTGGTCAACTTGGTCAACGGGACAGCTATCGAGGAGAAATTCTTGACAAATCTTCTGTAATAGCCTGCCAAACCAAGAAAACTTCGTACCTCAGTGGGCCTTCTAGGCGGTTCCCATTTCATCACGGCATCAACTTTTGCTGGATCTACTTTCACCCCTTCAGCATTAATTACATGGCCAAGAAATTGAACTTCTCTTAGCCAGAATTCACACTTGGAGAATTTCGCATACAATTTCTCCCGGCGAAGCAACTCCAGCACTTGTCGCAGGTGGACTTCATGTTCGGCTTGGCTTCGCGAATACACCAAGATATCATCTATAAATACGATCACCGAGGTATCAAGGAACGGTCGACACACCCGGTTCATAAGATCCATGAATACGGCTGGAGCATTGGTTAACCCAAAAGGCATCACCAAAAACTCATAATGACCGTATCGCGTTCGAAAAGCTGTCTTTGGAACGTCAGATTCTCGAATCTTCAGTTGATGGTAACCCGACCTCAGGTCAATCTTAGAAAAATAAGATGCTCCCTGTAGTTGGTCAAACAGGTCATCTATTCTGGGTAGCGGATATTTGTTCTTCACTGTGATCTTGTTTAATTCCCGATAGTCAATACACATGCGCATCGACCCATCTTTCTTCTTAACAAACAGGATAGGGGCTCCCCAAGGCGATGTACTCGGTCTGATGAAACCCCTGTCTAGCAGTTCTTCCAGTTGCTTTCGCAGTTCCACCATCTCTGAAGGTGCTAAACGATATGGAGCTCGGGCAACAGGTGCAGCTCCCGGAATCAGTTCAATCGTGAACTCAACCTGTCGATCCGGTGGCAACCCTGGAAGTTCATCTGGAAACACATCTGGGAATTCATTTACCACGTTAACATTCGCTACCCCCACTTTAATCGGTTTAGCCACCGATACATAAGCCAAGTAAGACATCCCTCCTTTACTGATACAGCTTCGGGCTTGAGCAAAGGAGATAACCGGCATTCTCAACCGAGGTCGTTCACCCTGAATCTTCATCCATTCCCCATCCGGTGATAAGACTGTAATGTTTTTATTTCTGCAATCCATGTTAGCATAATTCGTTGCCAACCAATCCATCCCCACAATCACACCAAATTCATTGGTAGTCATCGGCTTCAAATCTATAGGGAAAACGGTCCCGTAGATTTTAAGCTGACAACCTTCCAGGTGTTCGGAAACCCAAACATATCTACCATCCGCTATAGCCACTTCCAAGCTTTCATCCATAGGAGTTAATGGTACATTCAGGCGGGACTGCAAAGACTCCGATACAAAACAGTGTGTAGCCCCTGGATCAAATATAACATATACAGGTATGGTATTGAGAGTAAAGATACCTGTAACCACATCTGTCTTCTCACAGGCTTCCTCCACGGTCATCTGGAAAGCTCGCGAGGCCACTGGCCGTCCCCTGTTCTTCGGCTCTTCTTTCTTTCCACCTTGATCAATTCTGAATCTATCACTGACTGTTCCAGGCTTCAACTCGGGACAGTTCAGGCGAAGATGATCTGTAGCTCCGCATTAAAAACACCTATGCTCCGCCCGACAGTTACTAGCATCATGCCCCGATTTTCCACAGTTTCGACAATTTGCAGATATAGTGTTGACCCGGCAACTCCCAGAGTGCCTTTTTCTGCATTTTTCACACCACTTTCCTTCGTCCCTCTGGCCTTTACCTTTGGACCCGGTTTGCTGCGACTTTTTCTGAGGCGTCCAACTATGGTCTTCCGCCTTCCTCTTTGTTTCAACTGCTTTCTTTTCGTCTTCTTGTCGCTTTAATTCTGTCTCCCTTTCTGTGGCTCGATCCACCACTTGCCGGAAAGTGGACAGTTTCAATGGTTGCACGATTTCTCTAATTCGGGTCGTCAACCCCCAGACATACTTATCGATCTTTCTCTTTTCAGTATAGATATGGTGTTCCGCAAACCTAGCTTTCTCCAGAAAGCTAAGAGTATACTCCTGAACAGATCGGGAACCCTGTTCCAGATGCAGGAATTCATCCTCTAATTGCTTTATCGCTACTTCGGAACAATACTCTTCATTGAACTTATTCTTGAACTGTTCCCACGATACTGATTCGGTTGGATCAAGATTCAAAGACTTGTAATAAATTTGCCACCAGTGTAGTGCACTGCTTGTGAGTTGGTTCGTGGCAAATTCTACTTTATCATTATCCGCACATTTGCTTACTCGAAACACCTTCTCAATATGCATGATCCATTCCATAGCTTTGACTGGATCATCTGTCCCCGAGAATTCCTTTGGTTTACAACCAAGGAAGGCTTTATACGTACACCCAACTTTCTTTGTAGAGGCTTCCCCTCCTTGTGTTTCTTTCACTGCCCGGGCCCGACTTTCTCCCTGGCTTTCATCTTCCGGCTGCTAGTCATGAACACTTTTTGCAGCTTCTTCACTAGGATTAGGATTTACACTCGGGTTAGGATTGCCACTCGGGTTGGGATTATTCGTTAACGTAGGCATCATTTGCCTAACCACTTCTTCCACTATCGCCCGAATATCAGGTGGATTTTCTCCCACCGGTTCCCTTGCTGGTGCTCTTGCTCTTCGTCCCACAGAGCCGCGTGAACGGGCTGGTCCACTTCTTGCGGTTCCACGCGAATTTGCACCAGTGGGATTACTTCGTGTATTTCTCATAATTCTTCAAAATTCAACAAACCGTTAGATTACATATATAATAACTTATATATATCTAACAGTCCATTTGTCTGTTTTTCTCTCAAGGTTTAAGTCCAGGAATCTAGTCTAAGACACCTAGTTCACTTAAACCACGGCTCTGATACCAACTTGTAACACCCGACTTATTAACAAAAACACCCCAAAAATTTTTCATTTTTCAAACCAAATATTTTACAAACAAACCATAAGTATGGGGTTTAAGTTAATACAATACGAGTACAAGAGTATCATGAAGTACAATACATAAATATTATACATTCTTAAGCCGGGTCGTCACTTCAATACTAAGTCCTCAGTCACGGACTTTATCTTTTCCCTTGGCGGGATCACGCTCACCTGCAGGGACATATCAATAAAACCATGAGCTATAAAGCCCAATGAGTAATCAAACAAATAAACATGCATATATAAGAGAATAACAACAATTAAACTCTTAAACAGTCTCTGTCCCAAAAGTCATAGTCATCGCTGACCGCACCGTATATCATAGCCATAAAGGCCGCACCAAATGTCATAGCCATATAGGCCGCACCAGAATATCATAGCCCGAAGGCCGCACCAAAATATCATAGCCCGAAGGCCGCACCAAAATATCATAGCCCGAAGGCCACACCAGTTTAGGTTCAATAACCCAATATCATGGTCCTAAGACCGCACCAGTTAATGTCAAAGATGGTAACCATAGCCAACAAGGCTGCACCAATATATCATACTAGATATAGTCAAGATTACTCACCTTGTTGCTTGCTACTACTAGCTTTTGTCGTTTCTTGCCTTGAAATGAAATCCGTAAGATTTTGTCCCGTACCTATAATTCCATTATTTTACAATGATTATAGGTTAATATACCATTTCAGTTGGTTCTAATGCACAAGAGTCTAATATAAGACCAATTCCAAGCATTAACCATTGGTATAAAAATTTAATACACTTCCCGAAATACGCGTATTCTACTACAGTACTTTCGGGAGGTCGTATTCGTATTCCGATAATTTTCCATGAAGTTTTACAACATATTAGACCTATGTTTAAAATTTCAGGTCAATCGGATAAGCCTAGCATTGAAATCAAACTTGGAAAATGCACTAAATTTTAACAGAATATAAACTGGTTTCTGCCCAGGGCTCGAGTCGCGACCAACCACCTGGTCGAGTCGCAAAGACCCTTCTTCGAGTCGCGAGCAACCACCTGGTCGAGTCGCGAGCGCTGGACAGAGGTGCAGAAACTCCGATTTTGTGCTAGAAATTTCCATTTTTCCATTTTTAAGCACTTATTGCTCGACTTAATCGTTTGGGGTTTATTCCTAGTCTAAAACCTTACATTTTAACAAGGTTTTCAACCCTCAAAACCCACTCAATCAATCATATGAAGATTTAGGGTTCTTAGTTCTAACAACCCCAAAACTTCAAATTCATCAAAAATAACAATCTACTTCCATTATCTTGAATTAAGCCCTTATTAGCATGACTTAATGGAAGTATTACATCAATTTAATCACTCAATCATAACTGTAAATGCAGTTTTGAGTTCTACAAAAACTCATCAAGAACACACAAACTAGAACTTGGAAAACTTACCTCCAAAACTTCCAATTCTACCCTTTGAAGCCAAAAATCAAATTGTAAGCTTCAATTCTTCAAGAACTCTTCAAAATTTCTGAAAATCAATCACAAAAACCCTCTCCCGTAACCTCTCAAAATCTGCACACAAATGGGAGAAGCTTCCAACCTTTTATACTTCCAGAAATTGCATTTTGGTCCTTGAAGTTGCATTTCTTAAACTTTTGCCACAACTAACAAAGTTTATGACAAAAATCAGATTTTATAACATTTTAAATCCACAACTCAAAATATTATTACAAAACAAATCATTTTCTGTCCAAAAAGACCAAATTACCCTTCTAAAGTAAAATGACCTTTTTATCCTTTTTATTATAATTACATAATAAACATGTTTTGGCGTTACAATTGGCAATCTTTTTAACTCCAATTATAATCCTGAAATAAATAATACACAAACAATAAATAATAATTTATTAAAGTAAATTACAAAAATGGTCTCTCGGGTATACACAAAATTTTAAGTTCACTTCAACTTCTATTTTATTCCAATGTCATCATGATGTTTCCCTTTTGTCGTGAATATGTCTTTCCTCCTTTTGGAACTTGATTTCTCGTCTCTACTTTAAGCCTTGCTTTGTATTTCATTCAATCTGTTCATGCAAGGAACAACTCTGTCTTCAACATATCATAAAAGATAGACTAAGTATCGATATGGTCTAGATTATCTCAAACATTCAAAAACTCTTCTAAATTTCCCCTTCCAACTTCACATTTTCAAATGCACTATTCAGCTTAGCTACTACTAAATTGAGCACATGTTAAAACATTGTATTATGCTTGGGAAGTTGGTGAGTAATATAGGGTTAGACATCATAAGAATTATATAAGGCTTTTGTCATAAAAGTCCTTAACTTTTTCGTAAATGTTCGGTTTTGTCCTTCTATGAATTTTATGTCTACTAAAGCCCAAAGTTTGCAAACTTTTTTTCATCTTTGTCCCTGAAACCTGTGATAACAGGTTTCCAGGTTATCTTGAAAGTATTTTCGCATAGAAGTCCTTGAGTTTTCGAAAAATGTTCAGTTTTGTCCGCCAGCACCGCCACCACCCACCACCACCGCAGTAGAAGTGGTGGTGGGAGGTGGCGGTGGTAGAGGGCAAAACCAAACATTTAGAAAAACTTAAGGACTTTTATGAAAAATTAATTTCATGGAAAAAACATAAAAATTTGCAAACATAAGGACTTTTATGTGAAAATAATTTCAATGTAATCTGGAAACCTCCTATCACAAGTTTCAAAGCCAAAGATGGAAAAAAAGTTCGTAAATTTCGGGCTTTAGTGGACATAAAATACATAGAATGACAAAACCGAACATTTACGACAAATTTAAAGACTTTCATGACAAAAGCTCAATCTTATACTGATAAATAAGTAACTCAAATCCACATGTCATATCCTCATTGAATTTGACAAATGTCATTTTCTCATAATTTTAAATTTCTAAAAAGAAAACAATGTATGAAATGGTACAAAGTGCAACAAAAACCAAACTTATAAAAATATCAATTTTTTTCAGAAATAACTAAATAAAACAATGTCTTCAGATAGGAAATGTAATGGTTTTTTTGAAATGCTCTTAAACATTTTCCATATTATAAAAAAAAAAAAAAACTAAGCATAATTAGACAAGATGTAAAAAAAACTAAGCCTTTCTTTCTTTACAGCAAGAAAGGCTTCCGGTATGGATCTCTTCTCAATTTTCATTTTTCTTCTTGACCAAAATCTTCCTTTGGAATTACAAGTAACACATACACAATGGTCAAGATTAAGCCCATTTAGATCAAACTTCAAGAGTTCAAGTGAACAATAAACTGTAAAAGCTACTCAACAAATAAACAATAGAACCCCTGCTCCATTAAAAAACAGAGACTACTTACAAACCAACTGCCCACTTAAATCTCCATCTTTCTCTACAACTTATTGGGACTTATTACCAATAAAGATTGCAAGAAATTAGGAAATTTCAGTCATACCAACAAAATTGTGAGCAAAAGCACTAATCAAATCAAGAAGAAAAAAAATCAAATCTTGACCCCCTAATCAAATCCAACTAATCATCTAAATCAATGTGTCTCAGCAAGCAGCTTCGATCACAATCTAATGTACAACAATCACCACTAAATAAAACCATTAATCAAATTTTACCCCATGTCATCTCTTGCTCCCATCTTCTTCATGTGAAGAACCAACAAGATCATTATACATCTTCAGTGACCCTTTTGAGAACTCAATTGACGCCTCAAAAACCCTACAAAATCCCGTTTGGAAACCATTCAATGTTATCCTCTGAGTTTCTTGCATACAGCTTTGATGTTTTCCTCTCTCTAATTCCACTTTTGCCCTAAACCCATCTAAAAAATCTTTCCTTTCTTTCAAATAATCCGCTCTGTGGTCGACCCCAATTTCACACAGCTCAAGATTCGGTTCAAAAACACGGTTTTCAGTCTTTTGAAAAGCAAGAATCTTGCGGTCCAGTTCTTTAGACAAGCTGTCGACTTTTCTCTTTTGGTCTTGTTCCTTTCCTTGTTGTACCCACAACGCGTGTAAATCCTTTGAGAAGCTTTTCATGGCAAAAAAAACCGATTTATCAGGCAATTTATCCATCAAATTAAACCAATCTTGGCAAATCATGAGCAATCGGGGCCCATTTATTGTCTGAAAAGGTTGAGATGTGTTTCGGCTTTTTGAGTAGAATTCGACTTCAGGAACCATGAACTTTGAAAGCCAACTGTAAAGAGCTCCAACGTATTGTTTTTGTGCAGTGATATAATCTCGGAAACATGTCCGCCAATTTTGAAGCTCGGCCTCGAGTTGTAGGGTTGCAAGACGGTGATTGTTGTTTGAAAATTTTCCGTATGTCGGACAGGTGAACAGTTTAACTTCGTTCATGATCTTGTTTTGAATTTCGTGTGATTCCAACATAGCCTTCCACATGTTCATCATGCTGCAGAAAACACGACATGGGTTATTGAAAAGATCGCTTTTTTTATCGGTTACCAAGAAGATGGTTTCTTAATGATGTACCGCTTTTATTGCATATAGTACAAGTTTTAAATGCACAAATACGCCAGATTGTACTAATGCGCACAAAATACGACACGGGTTACCGAAAAGATCATTTCTTTCACGAATTAGTATCTGGAATTGAACATGATAGATACACGGTACTTACCCATGTAAGAGTTCGATGATTTGGGGCTGTAATTCTTCGTCTCTGAGTTTCTCGATTCTTTCAGAAATTGATTCAGCACTTCGAATTGCAACCAAGATCCGACTGTACAAGTCTTTAACTGCAGCTCGTGTTTTGTCAATAGTAACTCCCTCGTCTCCCTTCACATCTTGATTCCTCAATTGGCTGCATTTTCTCTCGTATAATTTCCGAGTGTTGTCTCCGGCCTATGAATAGCGCAAATGTCTCAACTACTTAGTATTCGACTTATAAAAGTGTTTGACTATGAGCTAAACGTCGCTACTTTCAACATTTAATCAATAGCCAGACAGTTTCAAAAAACACACTCAAACACCAAAACTTTAGGGACGGCAACGTATCTAGTTACATCATACATTCATTAAGTTTGACCAGAAAAGTCAACCACACAAAGATGATATGAATTACCTTAACTTCTTCATATAGCTTTTTCTCCCAAGCATAGAGTCTTCCTAATGTTAATGAATGGCTTCCTGAATTCATTCCCCCTCCATCATCAAAGAGATCATTATTGAATTCTGTCCATGTGGAAGCAGTTTTAGAATTTGATGCCACAAGACTTTTACATGTGGTTGACCGATAAGATATTGACCGGTGTGTGATTGCTTGAATGAGTTTAGTTGAGTTTTCTGCATAAAAACATGACAATATTAAGAAGGGTTAGATTCAAAAAAGAGCTACGTACTTTCGTTGATTTGTTTATTATAGCATCCTACTTCCGTTTCTTCCTATTACACCATTGTACTTTGAAAACTCTACCAATTATAGCAACATCATGAAAATACGAAGCAATTTTCAGTGTTGTAATTGGGTGCAATTTTCAAAGTAGAATGTCATAATAAGAAAAAGATTAGAAGTACAATGTTATAAAACGGGCAGTTTAAATGTGGAGTACCTTAAAAAATATGAAAGTACAATGCTGTAATAGAAATAAATGAAAGTAGGAAGCATAATACACAACTAAATGAAAATATCAAAATACATTGCTATTTCTTGCATTTAAGCATATTCAGAACCACAATGCTATAGATAGCTATATTTTTAGAAGTACAATGCCTTAATGAAAGACAAAAAAGTAAATGTTGTAATAGAAAGAAATGAAAGTAAGATGCTATAGTACACAAATAAATGAAAGTGTATTGCTATTCTTGGCTTCTTGCATTTGGCCCTTAAATAAACAAGAACAAAAAAGGTACATGAAAGGTAGATTTGTTAAGTTCACACCATATTCTAAATTTGTGAATTCCTAAGTTTGACTCCTGAAAGTCAAAATGCACAAATAATTCTTGAAAAGAAGGAGGTAATTCAAGAAACAAGAACAGGAATGGGAGTGATAACATAAAGCATGAAACCAAAAAACTTAATACAAAAGGTGAAAATTTGAAAGTTTACCAAATACCTAAACTACCCTTTAATAAAGACATAAAAGGAATGACCTCATCAAACTGCATGACTTATATGTAGGGATGACAATGGGCAAATAAGTAATTCACACATAAGCAACTACTGCAATTCTCATGGGACATAAGGAGTACTTTTTAAGGGTCCACTCATTTTGGTCCTTTTTCTTAATTATCCTGGCCCTCATAAACACGGTCCCATGAAATCAAATGCAAAAAGTAGCTAAAACAAACGAAACCTAAAATAATTAAGTACCCTTTTTGGTCTTTAAAGCTTTTAGATCCATAATAAAGAGAGAACAAAAATAGTAAAGGAAAAAATATCCCAATTAGAAGCATGTACCAAGAAAACATGCAAGAAACAACCATAGATGAAAATTTAACATTTGACTTTTGATAGTCAAACCAAACACTACTCAAATTAAGACCCAGTAAAGGCTGTTTTACAGTCTAGCCCAAATAAGACAATTATATGTTATTCTTTAAATTTAATAATTATTCAGTTGACTAAAGTTTTGACCTTTGTGGCATAAATCACAAGCTTAAGCCAAAAATCAAGTTAATCAAGGAACGAACTCTATATGACTAAAAAGCCCTTACGTTTCATCGTTTGACTTTTCATAGTCAAACCATGCACTTCTGAAACTAGACTCCAATGATCTCGTACAGTTCTGTAGACTGATTCTTGTATAATTTAAATCTTTTCAAAATAAGATAAATAAATGTTCTTTTGAAAATCTTGACTAAAGATATTTTCGAGGAGAAAAATGGCAAATCAGAAGGAAAGATCTAGTCACATAAGAAGACAAGTCAAGTTATGAAGAAGAAATTCGTACAAATCAGATTGAAAACCAACCAGGAATGGTGTACGATGCAAAAAGACCAAAAAAGCCCTACCTTTTATTTCCTCTAAACCAGATTGCAACTGGATCCTGTTAGATTCCAACATCTTGGATACACCTTTTCCGGAATCGTAAATCCGTATAAAATAATCTTCAATATCTTTCAATGCTCCCAACAACTCTCTCCCATTTTCAGGTGTATCAATGACTGTTAAACCCTTTTGCGGTTCACCCTGGCTCACGTTAGCACAGTCCACTGTTCCTAAACCTTCAACCTCGCAACTTTCCTCTTGTTTCGAACACTCTTTCTTTTCTTCACTTCTCACCACCTTGTTTTTCACTTCTTCCACTCTTTCGACTTCTTCTTCAAGATCCGGTATCCCTTCTTCTTCCCTAACTACCCTCAAATCATCGTCGGAATTACGATTATACCCGCTGATAACCTCCGGCCTCATCGTCACAAAAGGGTCAAAAAAATCCCACCCAAACTCCCTCTGTGGCGACGGCATTGCAGGAATATTCGAAACTGGAGGAGGCATGTGCATCGGCATTTGCATCGACGGCATATAAAAATACCCGCAACTCTCGTCTTGTTCTCTTTCTCTCTCTACCTCCCTCTCTCTCTTAAACTTGTCTTCTCTCTCTTCATCTTCTTCTGAAGATGCTGAAGAAGATGAGCAAGAACATGAACCAGATGCACATGCAATGGGTTCTTTTTTATTTTTGCTTAGGTCTGCAGAAGGGTTTTGTTGAAGAAACAAAGGGTTTGAAACAACCTTGTTTTCTTTAGGGGGAGATGGTGGTGGAAAAGTGATGAGAAATGGCGAAGAAGATGAAGAATGTCGAGCAACAAACAGTCGTATAGCTGCTGAAACGCCATAAACGGATTGACAGTACCTAAAATGAGCTTCTGCAAGTGCATACCTTTTCTCTACGGCTAACTTCAAGAAATGTTTCCTCTCTCTACAAATGGACACCACCTCCTCTTCTTCTTCTAACTTTGTCGCAACACACCCCATTATGAATATAAACCCACCAAAAAATATATAAAGGAATGGTTTTTAGAATGAATGGATGGAGGGTTTTACAGGTTTTCGGTAGAAAAGTAATGGGTTTGCGTAAAAAAGGTATCTTTCTTGGAGGTTTTCATAGGGAGTTCAAGAAAGTGTAGATTTTTAAAGAAGAAAAACAAACACATTTCGATTCTGAAGATCTGAGTGAGTTTTAGCAAACAAAAATCTTGTTTGAAAACCCATGTTGCGATAATCGTCTTCTCGAGGAAGCAGTTGGAGCTTGAGACAGAAATGGAGGTGGGTTAGAGAGAGAGAGAGAGAGATGGTAAAGTAATGTTTTTTCTGAAAATGGCTTGTCAAGCATAAGTGTAAGTGTGTGTATATGTGTGTAAGACTGTAAGAGAGAGAGAGAGAGAGAGGAGAGGGAATGTGTGTTATATTTGTTTGAATTAATTCTTTTCTGAAAACCCCAAATGCAGAGTAATGATGCAGTATTGACCTGTACATTATGCATTGGGACATGTACATATTTTTTTGAGACTTGTAAATACTGAACTGAGACTTATATTTTGGCTTCTTTGGCTTGGGTTAAGTTTTATAATGCAGGGATAAAACTGTTGCTAAATGGAATTTAGCTGTTGAAAGCAAAAACAAGTTATGTTTTATTTGTTCGAGGTCTTGAATCTTTTTCCCAGAGCAATATTTACTAGCTTCAAAGTTTTATTTGTATACGCCTAAAAAATCGTATTATAGGATGTACAGGTATGCATCAAACCGTATAAACCGTTCATATTGTAACATATAATGCGGCTTTGATACTCCATCATGCAGTTTATATATATATATATATATATATATATATATATATATATATATATATATATATATATATATATATAAAAGTTCAGATGATATCATACAAATTTTATAAGACGGGGAGACGTAATCCTAGCCACTCATTTTGGAGATCAAAAAAAAAAAAAAGGCTAAAATAATGAGAATTTTGAAAAAAATTCTTCTAATTTTTACTATTTATTCTATTTAAAAAAATTAAAAACTATTGATTAACAAATATTTTTTTTTGCTTAGTTCTTAAAAAATAATTAATAATTTAAGTAATTTTGTCAAAACACCATACAATTTGGTTTGGAATTTTTATGATATGGTTTAAGAGGTTTGAAAAAATAAACTTTTTCACAAGTACTAGGTTGTTAACCTTTTTTTCAAATATCAATCCGCGAATTTGTAAATGTTATATTCGAAAAAATATTTCTCATATAGTCTTAAAATATTTCACAGACGACATTGTATAATCCTATGGAAATCACTTCAAATATTTATCCTTAAATTAATATCGAGCCTTTTTATTATCAATTTTGTAGGTGCTGCTTGTAAAACTGAATGATTATATTATAAATTTTGTTAATTTTGCTTAGTTCTTAAAAGTTAATTAATAATTTAAGTAATTTTATCAATACACCATACAATTTGGTTTGGAATTTTTATGATATGGTTTATCGTTTCGAAGATCATAAGATACATGGTCAAATTTGCAGTTTTAACTTTGAACCGGTACATACAACACCTCTGACGACATACGATACCGCGGACAACGTTACATTTAAATCTTTCAAGGGATAATGATTCACGAGGGTAACGATCTTTTGCATTTGTTCACATTTGGGTAACTTCTTTTTTTGTACACATATGACCAACGAACTTCTTTGAAGTGTTCACATATTATCATTATTACTGGTTGGTGTAGGTAACATCTGACGTGACGTACACATAGAATTTTGTTATGACACGGGAGGGTAACGAAATATATATTTTTTTTAGATTTGCGTATATATTTTTTTTCCATATGACTAACGAACTTGTTCAAACTGTTCAAATGTTACCATCATTATACTTTAAAAAAAGTATAAATACACATATATGCTTCTAAAAACGTATTTTATAACTCTAAAAACATAAAACTATGTACTTATACTTATAAATGTATTTATACTTCTAAGTAATATATTTATACTTTTAAAAACGTATTTTGATTCCATTTTTTCACCGTTAGTATTTAAACTTCTAAAACATATTTTTTATATTTTAGAAGTATAAATATGTTTCTAGAAATATAAACGCGTGTGTTTTTTATATTTTAAGAAGTATAAATTTGTATTTTTTACGTTTTAAGAAGTATAAATACGCTTTATAAGTATAAATACAATTCATTACCCTCTAGAAATGTATTTATACTTCTAAAAATGTAAAAATATGTTTTAGAATTATTACTAGGGGTGAAAAAAAATGGAACCAAAATACGTTTTTTAAAGTATAAATATATTTTTTAGAAGTATAAATACATATTTTTATGTTTTTAGAAGTATAAAATACATTTTTGGAGATGCATTTATAATTCTAAAATTTAAAAAATATGATTTAGAAGTATAAATAGTAGGGGTGAAAAAGGTTAAACCAAAATACGTTTTTAAAAGTATAAATATATTATTTTGAAGTATAAATGCATTAATTAGAAGTATAAATACATAGTTTTATGTTTTTAGATGTATAAAATATGTTTTAAGAAGCATATATGCGTATTTATAAATTTTTAGAAGTATCTATATGTTTTTTTAAAGTATAATAATGGTAACATTTGAACAGTTTAAACAAATTCGTAAGCCATATGTGTACAAAAAAATAAATTACCTAAATGTGAACAAAATCAATAGTTTATTACCATCATGTGTCATTACATAATCATACATGTATGACACGTCAGATATTACCTACATCAACCGATAATAATGGTAATATGTGATCATTTCAAATAAGTTCGTTGGTCATACGTGTAAAAAAAAAGTTATAAAAATGTGAAGAAATGCAAAAGATTTGTTACTCTCCTGAGTCATTATCTCTTAAAAGGATACTAATATTAATAACCTAAAATGGCCATATACTTATCAAAATGATACGTTGTCGGATAGTAACTATCAGGAGATGGAGACGGATTGGAGGAGGGGGCGGCGGGCCCGCTGGCACAGGCGGCTTTACAGCTCCGTGTTGTGCAGGTTCGCAATAGATAGGTGACATGCGGCTTCATGAACCCTCCAAACTCACTCTGTGTTGCTTGTACGTTGTCAGTAGTTGTACATTGAGAGTGGATTGTGAAAAATGGATTCATTGTGTTGTGGGTTGGAAAGATGGTAGTGAAAAGAGAAAAAAAATATATAATGTAACATGTGGGTTGGGAGAAATGAACTCCCCCCACATAACAAGACCACTTTATATAAAAATGGCCCTTACATAAATGTAAACTTAATTTTATATAAAAATGGATTTCATAAATGTAATATTATTTCCTCGCGATCTTTGTGATCCTCTTTTATAAAATAGGAAAATGAATGAAATCGTATATATTGACTCCAAATATTGTATGCGAGTGGACAGCTCTACTAAGTACCAACATAGGCAAAAACAAGTATTAAGTTACGCACCACATCCGACAGTCACATTATGCGGTGTATGCGCTCCCATCGGTCTAAGAACCAACGTGAAAATTTTTCAAAATGGCAAACTTGATAGTAACCAAGGGGATCAAAACGGCAATTTACTCAAACATTTATATTAACTCGTAAACAAGAGTTACAATAATTAAAAAAAAAAAAAAAACTACTTTATATTAATAGAACATCGTGAACCACTAATACTTATCGGAAATGATACCTCGTTAGATAGTAACATCGCAAATCCATAACAATACCACTTTTTATAAAATGGCACTTCGTAAATGTAAACTTAACTTTATATAAATATGCATTTCATAAATGTAAATTTATTTCCTCGTGAGCTTTGTGATCTTTTTTTTTATAAAAGAGATAAATTAAATTGCATCAATAGAAAGTGATGAAAACATAAACTAAGATGTATTAAATGGATAGAATGAAATGATTAAAAAAAAATCCTTAAATAAGAAAATGAATGAAATCGTATATTTGATTCCAAATATTGTATGGAGTGAACAGCTCTACTAATATAGGCAAAAAGAGTATTAAGCTGTATTGCATGCATTGATACTTGTACATGTCAGTTGATATTAATTTGTGTTGGTAAAGTAGTGAAAATGGAGATTATATGGAAGTGAGAAGAGGAGGCAAAATCCAAGGGTTGTAAGAAAAAGCTGGAGGGGCTCGAGGTGGGAGGTGGATTTTAGCCTCTTGGTGTTTGCTATTTTGGAGAACATTTATTACTTTATTTCATTAATAAATGCAAAAATATAAATCTATTTATTTAAATATTATATTTATTACAAATCAATAACCATATTGATTTATCTTTTGGCTAGTGGGTATTCCCCACTTCTTTGCAATCTTGTTTCTACCCTTCACGACCTAAATTGGAAACATGTCATGTTTGATGAGTTTGAGGTTCTTATTAAAAATATGTCTGGACTTGGTGTGGCGACCACCTGATGTTAATTTTATTTGATATATTTGGATCTTTACTCATAGAAAATTCTAATGGTTTATTTGCCCGTTATAAGGCTCGACTAGTAGAGGATGATAAGATCCAACAAATAGGACTTGGCTGTAGTAAAATTTATAATTTTACGGTTAAACCAACCATTATTCACACCGTGCTCAATCTTTCACTATCCAAAGCATCGTCAGTTTACCAAATCGACATTAAGAACGTGTTGTTGCTTGGTGACTTGAGTAAAATCGTTATATATGCATTAGTTGATTGGTTTATATACAACACTGATGCCCTAATCATGTATGCGTTGCTTGGTGACTTGCAACTATTTTCATCAAGGGACTTTCGTTCGTTTTATTTGAAGATTTCGATACAGTCTCAACGTGAGGGGCGACAGTGGTTAAGAGGTGATCGGTAGCCTCCTAGTGGTTACCAGTGACAACAATCCAAAAATGGTGGTCAACGGCCGCTGCTGGTCGAGCTTAGGGAAGAAACAAGAAGATGGATCAAGTTTAGAAAAATGTGTGTGTGGGGGTGGGGGTTAGAGGTGGGGTTGGGGGTTTATTTTTCATTTTTTAAAATTGTAAACAAATAAACAAAGAATAAATAAAATAAAAAACTAATTGTTAAGGGTAAAATGGTCTTTTTACACATTGGCATCAACCATAGACGCAACAAAATTAAACCATAGGGATTGTCCGAGTTAAAAAAAATTAGTGGCCAACCACGCTGACACCCTAACTGTATGTACCATTCGTTTAGTTTATTCTAAAGAGTATTTGGTAAAGATATAAGCACTTTTCATAACATTATAGCCTAGCGGTACCAATGAGTATCTCTCAACCTAAGTGACGAGAGTTCTATTCCCGTTAAAGGCAGAAGGTGCAATACGAGGTGTTAAATTAGGATTAGGTTTGTCTGACTGTATAAAAAAATAACTAAATTGATAAACTATTTTTCATTAGTCAAAAGCCCATTATTTTTTGAAAGCACTTATAATTTATACATAGGAAAAAGACTATACTATCAACTTATTAACCTAAACCCTTTGTTTTTTGAAAGTGATTATATATATATATATATATATATATATATATATATATATATATATATATATATATATATATATATATATATATTTACATATATAAGTTAATCCAAACACTTTTTAAAGAAGTTTTTTTCATCAACTTATAGTTTTTGCCACCACATAAGTTAATAAATAAATTTATCAAAAAATACTTAAATAAGCAATCCGAAACACCCCTAATTGTTGCATAAATATACATGTGTATGAATAAAAAGGCAATAAGATTTTAAACATGTTTTTATGAAAGACTTTATGCGAGCTTTGATTTAGACCTTCATGTTAATGTATCCCACATCGGTGTGACACGATACTGTAATTTATGTGTATATGTTGGAGTCTCCCATTCTATATAAAGACTCTTTCAATATTGGACTCCACATATATCTTACATAGTAAGAGTGTCAGTGTCACGTACCCTCGTGCCTAACATAAGTGGACACTGAATCTGATACAATTTAAGATGTATGTGGAGTCCATATTATCTCTTCAAAATAGCCTTTATGAAGAATGATGATATTCCAACATATATACACAGTTATAAGACTGTGTCGCATCAATATGATATACAATAACATTTCATAAATGAGTCATATCATATTTCAAGGACAAATTCCTCTAGTTATATGGAGACATTTTCAAAAAAGATGATGCTAAATAAACTTCTATCCTGTGTTGGAGTCTTAAATAATAATTCGCTCCATATGTTCCATGGATGAAAATTTATTTAAGAACACCCTCTTAAAAATCACCTAATCTAAAGGGACATACGATGTCGATAGAACTCGATACATGATACAAGAAAAACTAATAGTTTGTTTCAAAATTCCCGTACATATAACACTAGTTTTTTAGTATTAATGTGGTTATATCATGATTCCGGTATCATTGTTAGTATAATAAAAAATTAATAGAAAGAGCCAGTGGCTTACGACCTTTACGTTGGATGGTGGGAATATATGTTTGACTGACACTCTGACCAAATAATCTGAAAAGCCTCAAACCCCATTAGGAATTATGCTTAATTTGTTGTTATACTGTAATTCTATATACAATTTAGACCATTGTATTTCGTAGTATTTACCAGTATAATAGAAATTGAAAAATATATAAAGAAGGTTTTTCTAAAATGATATATTATAATGATCATATTAAATAAATATATCTACGAAAAATATATATTGTCCAGACAGCTTTACAAACTTTTTTTTTGGCACATGAAGATATTATATGTTGTAAAGGAAGTGCCAGGCAAATATACATTACTTTTATTAGTCAAAGGCATGGGATATAGTACCATCTCAATTTATATTCGTGGCAGAAGATGTTTATCTAATTTATCGATACAGAAAGCATGAACAAAATATGTTTAGTTATAAATGGTCCAAAGTTTAAGTTCAAATCTATTGCTTTCTTTTAGTTTTACATTTTTGGTCGGGTTATTCTAATTTTACAAATCAATTCTATACTAATGAACGAAAGACTAATATGATTATTTTACTATTTATCTCATCCATCACAAAAATGCTTTATTTTTAGTTGTAACATCCGCATTTTGGGCCTAGAGTAATTTAAGCCAAATTGGTAAAATAAATTTATTGAAAGTTTATTGAACTTCAAAATTTTATTTCTTAAACATAGATAAATAGACAATTTTCAAAGATAACCTATGTTTCACAAGTTGTTGCTCTCAAGACTTTTACTTATTTCAAGAGGATATTCTAAACCTTACCTTTATTTAAATAATGATCCACATACTACTGAATATTTTAGTAAATTGATTGTTCATATCAAATTAGAAGGGGGATCTAGTAATTTGATAAATATAAATTTACCGTTTTAGTAACACGTTTCATTATAATCGTAATTATTTGTGAATTCATCCCGATAACATTATGTTCAAGTAAGTAGATAATTTAGCGAGGAATCATATATCACATTTTCAACTTGAGGTGATTTCATGTCGAAGGTATTTTGGTAATTTTGCGAATAAGGGCAATAGATAAGCGAAATTAGTAAAAATTGGATGCAAGATGAATGTGCTTTTACTAGAAGGATATTTTGGTAATTTGGCATAATAAGACAAAGCATGTGAATAGAGGGTAGTACGGTAATTTCCTTATTCACTAGCATGCTCATAATTCTTTCAGGATGTGGGGGTCATGTATTGTGTCATTCCAACAAATTTGGAGAGGAGAAGCAGACGTGAGAATCATTGAGTAATGGGCAAGATTGTGAGTTGGGTGAAACCGAGAAGAGACCCCCCTTTCCCCAATCTCCTTGGTCGGCTGGTGTATCTCCTACAACCGTAGAAGAATAGTGGGTGTAGTGAGGGTGAGGTGGTAGGTGGTCTGTTGGAGTCCGATTAACCAAGAGTGGATCTTATGCGCTGCAACTGTGGGGAGCTGTGAGAGGAAGCTCAATAGAGTGAATGTTGGGGGTAGCCTTCAACCACCGGAAGTAGAGGTGGAATCGGAGAACGGAACGCTACCGAAGATGGTGGTATCATCGGACCTTGAACAGCCACTCCTTATTGGACCGAAGTAACTAGAGTGAGGAGTAGCTACCATGAGAAGAAAAATGGTCGGGGAATAAAGCTCGTGTGAGGGCTGGTTCGCATTCGCCGGAGAAAGGGAGCAGTTGGAACTGGTAGTAGTCGGGGAAGGGAGTTCGTTCCGCTGGGAGCTCCGTCCACTGTGCATCAGCGGTGGCTCTTGGCAGAATCGCGAACCAAAGCGAGAAGGAGGTGGGTGGTTATGGAACCACTGCTACCATTGGAGGGAAATAGCGGCGGCGGTCGGAGATTCGAACGGTGGTACCCGACGTGAGTGTTTGGGGTGGAAGATGAGTGGGTAAGGACCAGTTCACCACCACTAGAGGTTGAAGGAGACTGCTGGGTTTAACCAAGAGGGTCAAGGTGGATGCAGAGGTGTTAGCCGGAGTGAACTGGAGGGTGGCGGTGCCTGCTGTCGTCACAAGTGCTGGAGGTGGCGGTGCAACACCGATGAGATCCACAGGTGACTCGCGACCTGGTTCTCTAACTTCTTCGTTGGGCCTATTTTCCTTTAGGGTTTGTTTGAATTTGGGCTGAATTGAGTTTGAGGTCCATCCGATGGAAATGTTGTTTGCTGCGCCGATTTCAATATTTGTACTCTCACTTTTGGACTCTTATAATGGGTCTTGGTTGGACTAATTAATTACATAATTTTCAGCCTTGGACACCTTTAGTTGGGTTGCTTTTGAGAAAAATAAGATGAATTATAAATTAAATTAGTCTTAAAGTTTTAGTAAGTAAACTTTAATATTTTTATAGATTCAATATTTATTTAAAGTACGATTTTATGAAATCACAATTTAAACCTATACTTGGATATAATGAAAGTTTTAAGACGCGTTTAAGTCAACATGTGTACGTTATTTATCGAGGACCTTTTTGAGAAAAATCTTACTTAGCGAAAGGCGTAGTATTTAAATATGGCGAATCCTAGTATGGTAAATTAAGTAAAATGATTTATATGACAATTAAACCTTGTCCTCGTTTTGACATAAGTTCAACTAAGAGATGAGATATTAGTCAAGTTGGAATATCCTTAGATCGCGTATTTATCTTCTTTATACATTTGATCACATAGGAAAAATGGGATAACGAAGCGATGAGTCTAGGAATTAGACGTGGCGATGTTACAGGATTACGTTGACTCGTCAGTTGACCTTCAGGTGAGTTTACCGGGAGTACACATCCCAACTACTATCTTTTTTATGTGTTGTCAATTACTTTTCATGCATGTTATTATGTGCAATGTGTTATATGATTACTACTTGTGCATTGCATGAAAATGAGGTTCTAAAGATGATAATGATGTTTTGAAAGATGTTTTGAGCATCCTATTTGTGCATTGCATTGCATATAGGATGAGATTGACCGTGTGAGCTCTTGAGACCGAGTTTTGCCCTTTTCTCATTTAAAGAGGGTGAGTATGAGTATGAGTTTGACCCTTTTCTCATTTAAAGAGGGCGAGTATGAGTTTTACCCTTCTCTAAAATAAAGAGGGTGAGGAGAGTTTGTTCCCGACAATAGGGAACCGCATGAGGGAGTTGCTAACCCTCATGGGACTAGTGTGATGGCCACTAGTTCTAGTTTAACCTATACGGGGATCGTGTGATATGCTTTGTGCTTGTCATTTGTGAACTTAGGTAGGTGCCATTGAGGTGAGTTGGACTTTTATGAGATGGACGTGGGTTTGGGGATAGTTGCATCATGCATTGCATTTGCATATCATAACTATCTATTTTGAATAAATCATTATGATGTTTTAAACGACTTTTAAAGTGTGTGTCAAAACTATTTTTTGGGGATTGTCCCGAGTGTTGTGGTTACACTGCCCAATCTAAATGGGTCAACCTCGGGTAAGCTCACTAGGCATTTCATTTGCCTAACTTATTTTGATGTGTACTCAGGTTGAGGAGTTTAGATAACTTTAGAAGAGCTGGATGTTTAGAAGGCCATAGATTGTGTGGTTTCATTTAAACAGTGAAGTGGTATTGAATTGTAACAACCTCACTACTTTGTAAACATAATGTTTTATCTAAAGTGGGATCAAATAATGTTTTCCGCAACTTAAACTCTGAAACAAGTTTTTAACGAAATCTCATGTGTTTTAAAATGATGTTTAAATGTAAAGAGACTCCTTGAAGCTTTTGAGATTTAAAGTTTTTCACGAAAGAGGATTTTTAAACATTGATGATAATATATCGGTTTTAAAAGGATATTTTATGAAAATCCTTAAGCGTGAGTGTTTCATTAGTTTTATAATTTTTTTTGGAAAAGGAAATTTCCCTAACGAGGGTATCCGGGCTAGCTTTCGCGCACGGACTAATCTCCTGCTGCGAACATGAGACTTTGTCTCATGCACTGAAGTCACTGCAGACGAACCTCCGTGGCCACAAGAGCTAAGCAGTGCCAAGATTAGAACCCGGGTCAATGAGTTACTTACAATATTTTCCACAAGTCTTACCAAATCACCACAACCCAAGTAGTTTATAATTTTTTATTTGAGGATATAGATGCCTGTATATTATTTTAATTACATCTAAAACCTTTAATATATCAAAATTTAATTTTTGCCCCCTTAAATATGCCCATAAATTACATTGATACCTTTTGGTTTTATTTTAAGTTGGTTTAGTTTACATCGATATTATTTTGATTTTTTTCAAAACTTTTACTAATATAACGCCAGTTTCGAATCAGTAAACGCCTTATCCAACGAACATTTTTTGATTTGAAGAGGCCGTGCCATTTTTTGATTTAGCATGAGAAACAAGAAGTTGAAGGGGTTTTACTACTAAAAAAAAATGCACATCTACAATTTATCAAAGCACATATGACATACCACACTGCCTCAAACTAATGAGAAGAGTATTTGAAGAAGTCTAATAGAAATTCATGGAGAGTATGTACAAATTCTGTAAAAAGATTTACAGCAAACAATATTTGCATAGACATACTTGGAATGCCATTCAACAATTATACGACGCACATGAGGCCAAACATGGCTTTTCTAGAATACTTGGTAGCATTGCTTGTAGAATGGACAAATTTCTTAGTTGCATAGTGATGTCAATACATGCGAAGCTATCATCCACACCCCATCTTCATTTGAAGTTAATGGAGTAGAATATAAGCATGTGTATATGACGAAAAAAATATTGAGAAACACGAAGAAATGTTCAACAAAAAGCAGGCAATATTCTGAAACTATATAGCCGAAAAAAGCATAACAACATTAGTTGGATCTGATACACAACTCAATTATTGAACGACAGTACGACACATATTAGATATTTATACTTTGTTTTTTTATTTTAGGTTTATGAGCCGAGGTTCCGACATGCTTTGCACGCCGACTTTCCCTGGGCGACTACATGCTTCGCGAGTAGCCCAGAGTCATCGCGGGTGAACCTCTACAACCACTAGGGGTTTTTTTTTTGTTCCTCCTTGAATTAGAACATAACACCTCCTGATCATTTTGACATTTGGAGACCAAGCTCTAACCAAGTAGGCATCAACATTGTAGTTAAAAAAGACGTACTTTTTATTTTTATATTATGCAATGTTCATTTTTAAATTAATAATTTTCTATTAATATTAATTTATGATTACTATTATTTTTATTAAGTAGGTGAATGCTTGAAATTAAAAAATATTATTTGTATTTAAAAATTAATAAAGATTGAAAGATGAAAGATATGTATACAAAATGCTAAAACATATTATGAAATGGTGGTACGACGATGATGTAACACACAATGGAAGATGGAAGGTGATTTATAGATGTTCATATGTCCCAATACTACTTAGGCTATGGGGTGTGTCAGACTGCGTCCTGCTGATATGACGTTGAAACGCCACGAACACCGCCCCTCCTACTGCGTTCTACGTTCTCACACGTTCCTAAAGAGACAACCCAAGAACGCGCCGTTCTTCTTCTCTCTCTCCCACCTCATCGCGTTCTACGCATTCTTCTACTCTGGCACACCCCACAACCTTATGTTAGTGATGTAGTTTGACCCTGCTTTACATATAAGACAAATGATGAAAATAATTAAAAAAATAGAAAAGAAATAAATTTTGGTGAACGCACATCCCATAGGCCTAGGTCACAATAATTTTTTTTATTTTTAATAAACTTTGATTTTTTAGAAGGTAAAGATGATATCAATTCAAAAAATTGATGAAATATAGTAGAATACATATTTTTCTCTAACATTCTGAATGAAACTGAACTGAGAAAAAAAACTAATAACCAATCAAATATATATAAGTGACGAAAAACAAAAGTTTTTTGCTCCATCCATTTTTTTAGTGAGACCAAAACTCTAGTAATTAATGTCATTTGACTTCATCAATATCCTCTTTTGTTCTTATTTCATCCATACCAAATGCCTTTTGAAAAACCTTGTTCCGTCTTGACTAACAATGTTTCATTAATTTTCTGTTTTCAACGTTTTCCCCCTTGAAAAGTATTGTTGCCATACTTTTAAACCCCAAATCTATTAATTAAATAAGCACAAGATGAAATCTAAGAAAAAAACTAGTAATCTATTAGATACAAAGAGGGAAAAAAAACACATCTACCACTTTTTAACTTCGAAGTAAACACCACCACAAATCGGGCAAACAAGCAAGTTTCTAAATTAAAAATACCACCCAAAAGGGAACAACTATACTCTTATATCTGTAAAGTTTTAGTATTAGTACTCCGACTTAAAGAGATCACAGTGTTACATTTACCAAATCTCGACTTAAAACAGTTTTCCAACTCGGCTCAAACCACCCACTACGGTTTTTAACCATGGTGCACCGGGGTTACCCGGTCCGAAGAACCACGGTGCACCGGGTTACCTGGCTTGACCAATAACAAGAACCTACATGGGTATTCACACTTGAGAAAATAGTACAAGAAATTTAAAAATTAGAGAGGGATATCGATACGGTTTCTATATATGTATACTCGAAGATTAAAAGACACCATCAAGTGGTGTTGGGTTCGGTCGGGGTCGAACACGGTGCGAGTGTGTTCGAAGGCAGGTTAACCCCGGCTCCTTTCACCGACACGTTAACGGTTCGACCCGAGGCCGCCCGGCTCATGAGGTTCGAGTCAAGAAACAGCACCACCACGGTGATGTCATCGTGGAAATGACGGCGGACCCCACGGTCGATTTTTTTTAAGTCCGAGTATCTCATTTCCCGCTTCTTTGCTGCTTGTTGTAACGCGACTTTTATTAATCTTCTAGCCACTCCCTGTAAAAAAAAAAAAAAAACATCAATCTTATTACAAGTGCTACAAACATAGAAAATGTTGTTTTTTTTTTCTGTTATCTTACGGTGCGTGGATGATTTTGAACAATATCAACAGCTTCTTGGTTACTAAGGTGTTCCCAAAGGCCATCTGAAGCAAAAATGATAAACTGATCGTGTGGCTCTAATTCGTGCACCGAAATTGACGGGTCGGAACTCAAAATCGGTCTTTTAAACGGTTCACGAAGACGGAATTTGGCGTATAATGGCGCCTTATTGAATTCCGCTTTTTTTAAGTATACATCACCGATTGATCTTGATATCTGTACACAAGTAAACGGAAGTATGTTGCTATTTTTTGCATTTGGGAGTTAAAACTTAAAACTTAAAAGAATGACGTGAGAGGAAGTTACCTGTATGAGGCCTTTTACACGCCATACGTTATGTTTTAAAACGACAATTTGTGAGTCGTCTGGATGTGTAGAGTGTAATTCTTGTCTCACAGATTCTATACATGCGTTATGTTCAGCTGATAGTTGAATAGCAAGAACTTCTCCGGTTGCTTTTACAAGTCTTCCTAAAACAGCTCGAGAATCTCCGAGATTTGCTATGTAAAGGGTCCCACTACATACGACTCCAACAAGGCAACATGATCCAACGGCTGCTATTTGTGGTTTCATCGGCCATTGTTTAGATACAAGAGATAAGAAACCATCTTCTGTTGCTTGGAAAGCTTTCTTTATTACCTCCACTGACATTGACTGATGCTCTGAAGTAAACCCTGAGAAATCAAGAACTTTGCTTAATTCAGGTGTTGTTTTGTTTTTTTGAGTTGATGTAGAAAGAAGGAATTAGTAGAGAGAGAGAGAGAGAGAGAGAGAGAGAGAGAGAGAGAGAGAGAGACTTACTCTTGAGATGTTGAAAGAGGTGGCTGTTGATAAACCGTGAGGTTTCCGGGCCTCCATGGCCGTCGTATACTCCTACAAACGTACCGTAAGGGCCTGATTCTTGTAAGCTTAAACATCCTGATTCGAGTTGGCTTTGATCTTCTAATAGATTATTGGCTTGAACTACAGCCATGGAGAAATCACCGTTAAAATGCTGTCCTGTATCTTTGTACCATAAGAGTCCGTCTTGACGACCACCTGAATCAGAACCATTGTGAACATGTCGGTCCGACCTTGGCCGGAAACAGGCCCACAAAAAGTTCATGAACCCAGGTAACATGCCTCATCTCATCACAGCGCCTCTTGGAATTATCCTCATTTGATTGAGATTCGAGATTAAGTTATGCGCCTCGAATCAGATTTCAGTCTGTAAAATCCTGCAGTAAGAAGAATACGAACATTAGTCGGAATGCTTTTTGTAGCAATGGCGATCACAAGCTGTTTCGAATATGCAATCTTATAATCTAGAAAAGTCACTCGAAAATCAACATGCCAGAAATCATCCGAGCTTATACTAAGTGAATATGAAACCTAACTCGAACAGAAACACATAATTTTATATGCGAATTTTATTTCGAACGAAAACGCGCCTCTGTTTCATCATATAACGCAATTCACATGATCATAACAGCTTTAGAAGTAGAAATTTACAAAATAGAGTGGCCGAGATTAAAATATAGTCAAATCAATTGACCAATTCGTAAAGTTTGAATTCTAACAACCATTCAATAGAAAACATAAAACCCTAACTCCTTCGAGATTCTCAGGGGTTAAAACAAGTTCATAGAACTCGATTCAACAAATTAGGAGAATATGCAGCACTTATCATTACCTTCACAGTTAAGAGCTGGAGAAGATCCGGAAGTGAAAGGGTTAGATCTACGGATCAAATCAAACCAAAACCGGAATTGGGTATTCGCAAACGAACCCTTGTTTGAACAATGAAGAGTGAGAGAAAGAGAGAGGGAGGAAACTATCACACAACAGTTGTTGTTTGATGGTGATGATCGGGAAACAGAAGGTTTTGTTTCGGGTCTGGTTCACTCAGCAGACAAACGCCATTAAAACCCACAATTGAGAGCTTGAAAGCCAGCAAAGCGAAGGGAGAGAGAGAGAGAGAGAGAGAGATAGTCAGAGGAGTTTATCAAGATAATTTGATATGGTGTATGATAGTGTTTATGAGTTGTCCAAGACGTGCACTTGACATGAAGACAAGTGGCACCAAGCCCTTGCTAAGTGGTCCCCTTTTCCCAAAAAATTACCACCTTCTCAAGTTAATACTTGAAATATTATTTTTGTATTTTATCAAACAGATCTTTTTTCTAGTCATCGTGTCACTTTTTACCTAAATCATATGAAAAGAATAAAATATATCATATAAAATGATACCACAGTAATAATGATGTTACATTAAGTAGTTAGAAAAGGTATAAATAGGCAAAATACTAAGACTATATTGTCTCTTTTTTGCACTTACCCGTTTACTTTCATTTTTTACGCCAAATAAATAATACAGGACCTAAAATCTTTATAATGAAGTACATTTGTAATTGTACGTGTCAGATTTTGAATGTTGTACATCTTTTTTTTTTTTTTTAAATTATATCCCGATCTCTAAGTTCTTATTATTGAACTATTATTTTGAAATATTTTTATTAGCATCAATAATATCCGATAATAATGATAACAATAGCAAGGGGCAAGAACTAATATTTTGGATATCTAACAACTAATATTTTTACAAATAAATGTTATATTTTGGATATCTAACAACTAATATTTTATTTTTCCAATCAATGGAAAAAAATCAAACATTTTTCCAAGATAACTATTTTGACAAGTCTCATGAGTAGTGTGGATAATGTGGCATTATAAAAAAGAACAGGATATTCAATTATTGTTAGGGCACATTACAAAAGAAATTATAAATTGGGCATGTTTGCGATTTAACCAATAACATATTATTACTTTCGAACTGAATAACCTTATCACATTCTTCTTATTTGGGGTCTTTTGGATGTTCGTTTTGAATCTCTTTTCGGCATCAAATATATATTCTTTTTTGCATATGGGATACGGCAGTGTAATTAAGTTGAACTTAATATGGTTGCTAATTAGTGGTTAAGCCGCAAATTATCCTAAACATATTTCTCTTATTTTACATTATGCTAAATAAGAACATATTTTAATATTCGTTAAGTTTAGTTATTGTTCATATTTTGGTAAAACAAACTAGAGCTGAATTGCCTATTATATGGAACCATGATAATGATAATATGTAGCAAAAAGAATATAAAATACTCCGTATGTTACTTTTGAATAAGTTACAACACACCATTACTTAATAAGGGTTAATTTAAAATATGAATACATAATTGAAGAAAAATCTATTATTATTATTATTATTGTAACCATGGATTATTATTATTATTATTATTATTATTATTATTATTATTATTATTATAACCATGATAACAATATAAGCGAAATGTCAAACAAGCATCCACAAGGTAATAATGAAATTAAACATATATTATGATACGCTCCATCAATTATCAATAGATCTATAATTATAATAATGATAATAATAATTTGTATTGCCGCCGAATATAAAAATTATTGTTGCATAACTATTTTTGGTTGATTACATGTAATCACACGTAAAGACATTTCTTATCAATACGTACAACATATGTGAAGTTATTGTACAAGTCAATAAAACATACATTTAATGTGGATGAATCAATTTTATAAGTGAAAATATCATCCCCATACCAAATAGAGGAAGCAACAAACATAATAAACTTTGGTCAAATATATAAAACAAGTAAATTGTTGTAATAATCATTACACCTTTCCGGTTGACTAACATATATAATTCTAGTATGGGTCAAAACAAGTTTCGTTGTTTTGATGTATGCATAATCTTTATTTAATTTGTTAATATTATCAATAACTAGTATGTTTGAATTTGATTATAAGATTATTATTGATACAGTAATGATTAAATTGTTCAATAAAGTCATATAGGACGTCCCGAATTTATATGCAGTTAAAAAATTTATTGTTACTCACTTTGATATTTCTCGGAAGTTAAAAAGGTTGTCCATTTGATATTTTCCTCGAGTTCAAAGGTCCTCCACAATTATAGAGTTGGTGCAAGTTGAGCATGTGACTCACAAGCTACTCCTTCCCTTGGTGAGGAAAAGTATGTGGTAATATTTATCGATAAATATTCCATGTATTGCCACGTATATCTTTTAGTTGCAAGTGATAAAGTCATGAAAATTTTCAACGTCTACAAAAACCAAGTACGACTTACGCGTGAAATGAATATGAACAGATAAAGATGAGGAATATTACAAATTGGAGAGAACTATTCGCCGGGTGAATGCTCAATATAAACCATGACTGTGATTAAGCATTTCGATAAACACACATAAACATAGTTATCTAGGCAAGTGGAGACATAAACAACAAATAAGAACACAATGATTTAATTGGCTCAGTTGATCTTGGAAATCAAGTTATTTCTATTGTAGAATTAGAAAGATTTTTATTGATAAACTACAATGTACAACTTTTGACACATACATTGGTTTACAATCAATAAAATGTATTTATAGGGAGTGATTGACCTAAAAGATCTTCCTGGAATGGGGCCTATGGACTTATGACATCACCAACATAGACCGGTCCATTTTCTGTACCAAACTTGTCCCCAAATCTCGCAGTTAGGCTGATGAATACAAGTTGAACTGCTTCTACCATACCGAAGGTCAAGGTGGAGGATATATTGAAGCTAAAGCTTTGCTTTGATCATTGTTGTTGACCCTTCACTACTCGAGGCTTCACTATAGCTGCATACCAAGCTTTCCCTTTAGTATTCACTCACTGCCTCACCATTGAAGCTCACAAACTTAGTCTTCTCTACTGAAACTTTGCTTCATTGGTGGTGCCTAGGACTTCTGTCTTCGAGTGATATCAAAGATTTCTGTCGTCAGGTGATTGAGGTGTAGCCTCTATCCTCAAACGAGACTTCTGTTCTTACTAAAGCCTTTTCTTTTGCCCTTAGACCAGACTCCACATCTCAACAATCTCTCACTCAGAGAATGATCGTTCAATCTTCCGCCATCTAAGCTTGTAGCCCTATCTCTCTATCTATCATGTACATTCGTCTTACTTCTATGGAAGGTCAATTGAAGCCATGTACATCTTCAATTTCTCCATTGTCACTACCTTAGTAAACATGTATGTTGGATTCTTTGTACCAATGATCTTCTTCAAGTTGAGCGTATATCCGCCTATCAATTCTCTGATAAGGTGGTACCTCATATGATGTGTTTTATCATGCTGTAAAGTACTAGAATCTTTATCAGGTGAACCGCGTTCTGGTTATCACAATATAGGATATAGTATTCTTGATTCAAGCCTAACTCTGAAAGGAAGTTCTTCAACCAGATAAGATTCTTGCTAGCTTCTTCTATAGCAATATACCTAACTTTGGTGCCTGAAAGAGCAACAACCTTCTGTATTCTTGGCATCCAATTGACGGACATTCCTCTAATTAGGGGTGAGTAAAAACCAAACTGCAAAACCGAAAAAGCGAACCGAAAATCCAAAACCAAACGAATAAACCGATGACATGGTTTCTATTTTTATAAAAATGATTATTTGTGGTGTGATGCGCTTTTGCATTATATACCGCATCGCAAAAACCATACCGTACCGTTCGTAAAATCCTGTGCCAAAAACTATACCTCAAAATTGCACCATATGATCTTTTAAATATTTAATTAATATATATTGCATATTTAAGTTTTTTTAAATAAAGTTAACTAAAAAGAAGCTAAGAAGTTGTTTTCATTTTCAATCTAAGTCCCTAACACAGAGGAAGATTTAGTTTCAAGACTTAAAATATTTATTTTCCACCACGTAAATATTATTTTAAGTATTTTCAAATATATTTTAGCTATAGTTTTGATCATTTTAGCACTTTGATCATTTATTTTCCACCACGTAAATATTATTTTAAATATTCTCAAATATATTTAGATATAGTTTTGATGATTTTAGCACTTTAACAACTAACTCGCCATAAAGTTATTTTATATTTGTGTTCAATTTGTTATAAGCCCTAAAAAAATATGATTGTAATCTATTGGTTTTGTGATTTTAAACCATGCCAATGTAAAAACCGCATCGTAGCTATTGTAGTTTATAGACCGAACTGAACCATATAAAAACTAAACCGAACTTAAAACCACAAACCGCACCAAATACAAAAACTGAACGGTGTGGTTTTAACAATCAAAAAACCAATCTATGTTGTTTTAGTCTAAAATCGCACCAAACAGCGCCATGCTCACCCCTACCTCCAATTGTAAACACATACCTTGTAGTTCTATTCCCGACTCGACACAATCCCCCAGGTCAAGACTAATGAAGCCTTCAAGGATGATATTCTGCCTCTTGAAACACAAGGTAACATTCAAGGTTCCATTCAAGTAGCGAAGCAGCTACTTGACCCTTCACAATGCTCATTACCCGGATTTCGCATGAATATGCTAACAATTCCCACTACAAGGGAAATCTCTAGTCGGGTGTAAACCATTACATCTATCAAGTATTGTTGATGCATATAGAACCTTCGTCAGTTTTTCTCTGTCTTTTTTCCATCATCGAATATGGAATCTTGGACCATTTCAAGTGACTCCCAAGAGGTGTATTTTTGGCCTTAGAATTTTCCATGATGAACTTCTCTAACTTTTTCTGAACTTACTTTTCCTGGGGAAGTTTTAAGAGTGTCTGTAGCTCTGTCTCTGACTATGCTAATGCTGAGTATCTGCTTTGCAGCTCTCAAGTCCTTCATCTCAAACTCGCTGAATAACTGCTTCTTAAACTTGTTGATCTACTACATGCCAGATACAACTACCAACATGTCATCAACATATAGCGAAAAGATGATGTAAAATGATCTAAATGTCTTCTTGTAACTATCACATTTTGTGTATCCATTATTCTTCATGAAGTAATCAAACATCGAGTACCATTGCATTGGAGCTTGTTTTAATCCATATAGGCTTTTCTTCAACTTATATGCCAGGTTAACCTTCTTAGCAACTTGAAACATTCTGGTTGTGTTGTAGTAGATATCTAAAAAATGTCATTGCAAAATAATGTTGTTTTTATATCTGGATGCTCTAGATGTAGGTCTACAGAGAGAGAAAAAAGGTTGTTTTTTGGACTCCAAATTCCCATAATACCAAGGTTGTTTTGCTTGTAGTTATATTCACAACAAGAGACAATATTTAGTTGTAATAAACTCCTACCTTCTGTTGGAACCCCTTTACCACCAATCTGACGTTGTATCTCTTTCATCCATTAATTTCATCATTAACCCTAAATACCCACTTATTTTGAAGTGTCTTCTTCTTTGCTGGACTCTTGATCAAGGACTAAGTCTTGTTCTCATCAAACGAGCTCAACTCATCCTTCATAGCTTTCTTCCATTGTATGGAATATTTTATCCTTAAGGATTTGGGTTAGGTCCTTGGCTCTTCATTCTTAGTCACCGATAATTAATTCATTGATGGGGAATATCTCACCAGAGGTTTCCTTTCTCGACTTGATATTCAGGGATTCATCAAGGCTGCGGTCTTAAAAGCTTTCAAACATCAAATTTTATAAAAGGTCGAAAAATTATAGGATGGTTTGTTGATTTTAAATGAGATAGTTAGTTGGTATAACTCTGCAAGAAAAAATTATATGGTTTTTAAAAAGGATATTAAAAAGGTTTAGAAGAGTGTGATTCATTTCATTAGGATTTTTTGGATGAAATGCTTGAAGATACTAGTTTTGGTGCAAAGTGGTGTAGTTGGATACCGGGTTTCCTCCCATCTTCTATGATTTTTGTTTGGAGATGTCTAAAATATGGCAGCCACAATGAAAGGCAAGGGTGGAAAATTTCCTTGGTCTTCCAGTGGGATCTAATAAGTAGTAGTCTAGAAACTAGAAATTTATTATTGATCTATTTTCCAATAAACTTTATTCTTGGAAGGTTGAAGCACTGTTTATTAGAGGACTGTGCTTTTAAACGATGTGCTTAGAGTGTTAGGAGTTCATTTCCTCTCTATTTTCTCGAGCTTAAATGGTGGTTCTTAACATCCTTGAATCGTTATGGGTGAGATTATTTTAGGGTGGTGAGATTGGAGAGTGGATGATGTGTTGGGTTAAAAAGAGGAAGATTTTGGCTTAGGTGATTTGGGCGTAGGTAGCTTGCTTGCGATTAATATGGCTTTGCTGTTGAAATGGAGATGAGGGGTTCTTAAAATAACCAAATGGGTCATGGCCTATGGGTGAAGGGTATTTCAAATATCTACCTTCATAAAGGGGGTTTGATTTTCTAATTGTACAATGTACAAATATCATAGTGGTTAACCAATTATGATAAACTCTTTTCAAAATCTTTAGAAAAATGTATTTAGTTGGAGATTTTCTTCCACAAAAAAGCTACTCAAGGAAATGATACTTCTTTTTGGAATGATATATGGTTGGGTATGATTGTTTTTTTAGACAAATTAATCAATTGTACGCTTTGAAACCGGAAAGAGTGTAAGGTTTATGCTTGTTATCTTGTTAACAATTGGTCTTGGAATTGGCAATGAAATCCTAAAGGAGGAGGGTACTGAGTTAGAACATTTCATAGTTCTTTCGCAAAACATTTTATTGAGATGATTACTTTTGATGTTGGTGCGAAAAATGTTGACATCCATTCCATTCTATGCTCTTTATTGTTGGAACTTTGAAAGTGCATTCCTTATTTTCCAAGAATAAATGAGTGTGATAAATGTGTGTATGTCAAGTAATTCAAGAATGCTTATGTCATCATATGCTTGTATGTAGATGATATGCTTATAATGGGTACTAGTTTAGATATTATAAACCAAACCAAGAAAATGCTACATTCCTCATTTTCCAAGAAGGACATGGGGGTAGCTGATGTAATTATTGGTGTAAGAGTTCGTAGAAGTCCACAGGGATACACTCTTACACAGCCCCATTATATTGAAAGCGTACTTAAGAAATTTGGACACTATAATGATAAGCCCGTAGTCACCCTATTTGATCCTTCTAGTCACCTCAAGAAGAATCTAGGTGACAGTGTAGCTCAGTTAGAATATACTTAAGTTTTGGGAAGCCTAATGTATATTATGAACTTCACTAGACCGGACTTAGCCTATAGTGTTAGTAGATTGAGCCGCTACTCGCACAATCCTGGAAGTGATCACTGGTATGCATTACTTAGAGTGCTTAGATACCTAAAGCATACTATGAAGTATAGATTGCATTACTCGAGATATCCTTCTGTGCTTGAAGGATATTGTGCTGCAAATTGGATTTCCAATACCTCCGAGGGTAAATCCACAAGTGACTATATGTTTACACTTGGTGGAGCTGCTACATCTTGGAAATCAACAAAGCAAACTGTGAATAAACGTTCTACAATGGAAGCAAAATTTGTAGCTTTAGATAAAGCTTTCGAAGACGCTGAGTGGCTTAAAAGCTTCCTAGAAGGTATTCTTTTGTGGCCTAAACTTGTTACTGCGATTTGTATACATTGTGACAGTATGGCTGCTCTTACTAGAGCATAAAATTAGATATACAATGACAAGTCGATACACATTAGGTATAGACACAATACTATAAGAGACTTGCTTAAAAATGGAATCATCTCCATTAGTTACATAAAGTCAAAGGAAAATATAGCTGATCCTTTGACAAAAGGCCTTAATATAGAGCAAGTTCTCTTCACATCGAGGGGAATGGGCTTAACGCCCATACAATGAGTCACTGCCTAGTGGCAACCTTACCTAGCAACATTGGAGATCCCATGGTCTAGGTTTAATAGGAAAACTAGTTGGGGAAGACTCAACAAAGCACATCACAAAGGTATGCTCACTCTTATGATATTTTCTTTGTGTTTATCCATTGATGCTTTAGGGTTGAATATTTTATTCTTAGTAATGCTAATAGCTTTTATAGTGGAGTATTATGGATTATTCCAGATTAGCATTACCTATGTGAGATGGATATGAGGTCGTATCTTTGAGAGCTGATATGTCTAGGCTCTCTAAAAGTCTCATGAAGAAAGGATTGTTCACGATCGAAATGAACACAACGGTAAGAATTGAACTAAGCTTCATATGATATGCGTGATACCCTTTGCCTTGATCTACTACTAAATGTGGTTAGTTCAAGACTCTAGTTCACTACCCACAAACAGATCAAAAAATGGTATTCACTATGGAAGGTTCAAGTTCATTAACACCTTTCTAGATGCATATCATATATTGTGTCCCTTATTTGAATATCCAAGTCCTCTTATTTTCTATTCAAATGTGGGGTATTATTAGAGTTTGAATAGAAAATGTGGGGTGTTGTTGGAACTTTGAAAGTGCATTTCCTTGTATGACTCTTGTCCCACATAGGAAGTGGAGGAAAACTCCTTTGACCTTATAAGCCAACTCCCTTCAAACCCATCAAATGGAACAAATTGGGTATTATGGGTTGAACTTGGTTGTGGGCTTGGATAATGTGGCTTGGATATATAGATATTAAATGGTCATAGATAGGGCCTTGGGCCTTGGGACTATTCTTGACGAATTTCAGATTTATTTTAATCCATTCACGAAATTAAATTAATTCTTAATTAATAATTATTTTCGTGACAGTTTCATGTGACAGTTTTTGGCAGTTATAAACTGTCATATATATATATATATATATATATATATATATATATATATATATATATATATATATATATATATATATATATATATATATATATATATATATATATATATATATATATATATATATATATATATATCATTTTGTTGCCATTTTGGAAATATACACACAGGTACATACATACATACATATTAACATATATATATATATATATATATATATATATATATATATATATATATATATATATATATATATATATATATATATATATATATATATATATATTTGTCGCCATTTTGGAAATATACACATAGAAAACATTCTCTCAAAATCGTTCTGCAAAACATTCAAGATGGGGACTTAGTTGAATTTGTCAGATTCAAGATACAATCTTGAATATATTGTTGAATCTTCAAGACAGATCCATACTTGAAAATTTGTGTCTTAGGACACTACATTGCAGGCCTCAATCTGTATTTTCTGTATTTCTATCTAGGCAAAATGTCACTATAGCCCAACAAACTATTGGTTGCTGGTCTAAAAGGTCCCTAAAATTTTTTATTGGCCTTTTAGAGGAATAAAGTCTATTTTTACTTGTTCATTAAGTCCTCTTAGCAGGTTTGCAGGTTAAAAGTTAGGAAAAATGACATTGTAGCCCTATCGACTCTCATTTTCTGTTCTAAATAGTCCCTAAACTTATTTTTAGTTTACAATGGTGAAGATGGAGGTTGATGACTGTCGAGGGGTGCTCAAAGTTTATAGTGACGACGATCCAGTGAACCGAGCTTTCAAGTTTGTGTCGATGACGATGGTACTCTGGAAATATGTCCCGTTTGACCAAACTAACAACATTCTCGATACTCATGACAGTGGTTTCTGCATCGGTTCCGTGAAGTGGCTCCAATCCCGGGGGTGGCAGCTATGCTTGACTTATGGCTCGGTTCACTGGATCGCTATATAAAGTCGTCACTATATAAAGTTATCAACCTCCATCTTCGCTGTTATAACTAAAACGTAAGTTTAGGGACTTAATGAATATGTAAAAATAGACTTTATTCCCCTAAAAGGCCAAAAAAAAACTTTAGGGACCTTTTAGACCAACAACCAATAGTTGGTTGGGCTACAGTGACATTTTGCCTTCTATCTATAATTTCAAGTACGTTTTCTTGTAATTTAATTTGTGTTAATGTAATTTTACATTCGTTGTTTAGTTTATATTTGCAAATTCATTTGATTGTTAACATCTGTCATAACATTTATATAATTGGAGTTTGTGTTAATGTAATTTTACATTCGTTGTTTAGTTTATATTTGCAAATTCATTTGATTGTTAACATTTATATAATTGGAGCAGGGAGACCGTGGATCATTTTTTGCTTCTTGTGAGGTTGCGGGTTCCTTATGCCGTAAGATTGCTTTTTGGTGGAATATTCAAGTTTCTTTTAGTTTGAATTAGGATTTGTTGAACGGGCCATTTACAATTTACTTTGCTAAAGAAAGGTTTCGATGTGGTCGTGCTTACACCAATTTGTTGATTTGGTCGTACATACGTCTTTCATAGCTCCATGCCAAGGACGAAAGTTATTTTCCATAACAAGTCTCTCATATGTTTCTAGTAGATATCATAGAAAAAATTAAGATTGGATCAGATTGATCAAAGTTTCTTGTATTAATTTTGATTCTTTGTAATGTTTAACACGTTGCTAGTTGTGAATAAATTTTCAATTCGTAAAAAAAAAAAAAAAACTTGTTTAAATTAACATGATTACAAAGTTCGGCGATCCCATTTATGTATCTTTAAGTTTAATTTTCCACTTGAAAGGTTTTATATATCGATGGTTTTCGGGTTGTCTTTTCAAAATGAAATAAAATAATAGAAGAATTTTATATATGCCTAAATAAATATCAAAATATCATATTTGTACAACCTAATATCTAAATATCATATATATCATTTGTAAAATTCCAAAATATCATGTTTGTCCAACCTAATTTCAAAATATCATATATATCCGTTATAAGATTCGAAAATATCATATTTACTCAATTTTTTTTAATATTTTAAACATTTTTCATTGTATTTTAAAATCATTATGTATAAGGAAAAGTTAGAATGAGGGAAATAACATGTTTCTATTTGTTGGAATAATTTCAATATTTCAATAAGACTTTTCACACAATCATGTTGTTGAAAAGTGGAAACACAATTACCAACACTGATTTCCATCTTCAGATGAATATAGACGCCGACTAAGTACGACAGATGAAAAATAAATACGACGGATGATCAGAATCGGTGCGAATGATTATCGCTTGAGATGAAAATCAGTGATGAAAATGATTATCGATGACGAAGAAGTACAACGAACAACGACTACAGAAGGTGGATGGTAGAGAACGACTATTGACGAAGACAATAACGAAGTCACCCTTCCCCCAGGTTGAGTCGTTTGTATTTCCACTTTTCAGCAACATGTTTGTATGCAATTGAAATATTAAAAGTATTTCAATAAAATAGAAGTAGACATATTTTGGTCATTCCAAATTTTCCATATATTTATAATAACTCTAAATTACAAAAAATGTTTAAAATATTTAAAAAGGAATTTAGACAAATATGATAATTTGAAAACTTAATATATATATATATATATATATATATATATATATATATATATATATATATATATATATATATATATAATTTCAATATTAAATTTTATAATATAATATTTTAATATTTATTTAAGATATATATGAAATTCTCTATAGAACAAAATATAAAGGTAAAAAATAAGAAAACCAATGAAAAAAAAAACATCATAAAAATAAAGATGAAAGCTGAAGTGAAGTAAAAAAGAGAAATGTACGTGAAAACGGAGTGCTATGAAAAATAAATCACACTTACATTTAATATTTAATGGGAAAGAAGAAACATATAATTTTGATGAGTTTTTTATTAGACGGGTGTTATTTCAAATATATATATTAAAATTGTATTGTTTTAAAAGTATTTATTAAATAGGGTGTCTTTGAAATTTGACTTTTTATAATTATTCAAGTTTTTTTTTTTTTTTTTTTTTTTTTTGTGTACTTTTTGCTATCTTTTTTGTTTAATATGTTTTCTTTTCACCAAATAAGCGTTTTCTTTTGTATTTTTTTAAAATTTTGTGTTCTTTTTCATGTTTTTTAACTTTTTAATATTTTTTACTCTTTTAAACTTTTTGCTAGTATATATTTTATTATATTTAATTTCTTTATTGAATGTTAATTTCTAGAAGTTGTGGGTCACAAAAAAAATAGTACTGCACCTGTCTTTGTACAACAAATTACACAAGCCAAAATCATGTTCATGCAGTTTGGAAAAATCGTACACCTGCCTTTGTATGATTTTAGTTTTCAAGAACTTGTGGGGTCCAACAAATATTCCAGTACATATCTTTATAGCACAATTTTCACAAGCAAAAACTAACATGTTCCATTGCATAATAATCGCCGACTCTAAGAGGGATGAAATCCAAATTAGAAAAAAGGGAAGAGAAGGAAGAGTGGCTGACAGTGATACAGAAAAATCGGACAGGAAATCAAGCAATAATCGGACAGAAAAGAGGAGAAGAATTCGTACCTGTTTGGACATAGGGAGTCGCCCGCAGGGGTGGTTTTGTATAGTGTCCCGGGATGATGGCTCAGACAACGACTAAATTCCGTTCACGTAGTGCAATATTTTTTTTTTCTAATAAGATACAACTCCGCAAGAAAAAAAATGTCACTACTTAATAGAGTGCATATTTGGTGCCACGCCTATTGGATTCGCCGGCAGGGGAGTGAGTCGCCAGCTGTAAAAGGATTCGCCGGCGGTAGTATTGCGCAGAGTAGGAGTGGCTGACGGGAGGATTGGTGGCCGGCGATGATATGTTCTTCGCTGTTGGACTTGGCTTTGTTGGGGTGAAAATACGATTTAGGGTAGACGCATAATTTTTTTAGAGATAAATTTAAAAACACCCTATTTGATAAATACTTTTAAAACTATATCATTTTAATAAATACTTTTTTAAAATAACATTTATATCGTCAAATACTCCAACCTTGATCTAGGCGTCTTGCAAAAAATAGTTAAGTTTAATAACTCTTTAAGAGTAAAAGAATATAAAGCCATCAATCCGTGTCAATGCGAGAGTCATACATAGATTAATGTGGATACCTTTTTAGTTTAGTGAACTTAACATGAACGACATTTAATTTGGACAATCATATGTAACTTTTTTCTATTTAACTAAATTTAATCAAAATGTCTTAATATAGTTAAGTGAGGTAAATGAGATTTTATATATTTGGATGATTTTTTTTCGATTTGCCTTTTTTCCTTTCCTCACAACTCTTTTCTGGAGTGAGCGGCCAAACTCTCACTTCCTCTCATTCCATTCCACCATTGTTGATATTGATCACAATCTCATCCGTGTTCACCTTGTTGTGTTCTTGACCATCATGCGGATATTAACTATTATATGTTTTATGTTATGGTTTTCATATTATTGTATGTTTGTATTTTTGTTCTTAATATTTGTCGTACGTTTTCATTTTCATAAACAGTTATATATAATTTAATCTATAACATTAGCCAAATAAAGTTACTCACTATGACTTTGATAGAGGGATAAAATGATGATTGATTCATTTTTAGAAAGTTTATTACGACAAAAGAAAGTATAACCAGTTACTACATGCATACATATTTGATCTATTCTAACACTTTACTCATGCGACATTTAATGTGGAAATGAACCTATTCAACACTTTTAGTCAAATGTCGTGAGTGAATCTCATTACTAGGGAGGTGATAATTCTTTCTCAATAATACAAGAGGTGTTACAATTTATGACCAATAAAATGCTTCCACATTGCACAACTCTCCAATCCTCAACTTGGAAGGCTGGAACCATGACCCGATACGTTGAACCAAATCCGAACTCAACCCGGTGAAAAGGAAAACTCATATGGCTCCAATTTGTACATGTGTCACTCATGCTCTTTGTAACTCCTAGCCATGGACATATCCCATGGGCGTTGCATCCTCTTTGAACCTCCACTTAGGCCCCGCTATCTAAGTAAGGTATTTTTGTCATATAAACTCAAATAAATGTTTAATATTCTACCTATGTGGCTATGTAGCATCAAGGGAGAAAGATGTTTCCAAAATTTTATCCATTAAAATTTCAACATGAACTTTATTTTTCAAACTAGCGAGTATATGAAGCTAATATGCCTTATAGGTAGGAGTGAGCATGGTGCGGTTAGGCGCGGTATTGACAAAAACCGTACAGCTAACCGCAAATGCGGTTATTAAATTTTCAATAACCAAATGGTGCGGTTAATAGTGCGGTGCGGTTATTTTATGCGGTTGCGGTTTTTGCGGTTGCGGTTGCGGTTATTTAACCGCATATATTTAGTGCGATTATTTTGTGTGGTTATTATGCACGGTTTCTTTAACCATATGGATTTTGTACTTGTTTTACGATTTAACCAACTAAAGATTAAAATAAGCAACTACATATTAAATATCTCTCTCAAACTTACGAGTTACAACCACATATTAACTAATATAAAAACTATATAATTATTTAATTATGCGGTTAGCGGTACGGTTATGTTTGCGGTTATTGAATGTGGTGCGGTTGCAGTTATTTCGGTACGGTATATGTCATATAACCGCACCGCACCGCAATTTTGCGGTTATCTCAAAATTGAAAACCTCACTGTCGGTTATTGTTTCGGTTGCGGTTAATCGGTTTCGGTTTTTACGGTTTTTTTACCATACGGTTCGGTTTTTGCTCACCCTTACTTATAGGTAGGCCGGGAAGATGAAAACAGAAACAGCTGAATAGAATTACTAAGGCATATGCGTGTTAGAGATTTTTTTTTTCAAAAGTCAATAGGTCAAAAATATTGTATGACGAAACAATAAGCACTTTGGAAAACTCATTTTCATCAAAAAGTTATAGGTTAAAGAATAGGCACACAACCCTTGCTTATAAAAAATGTTTATAGCTTATACACAGGAAAAAGTATATACTACACCTCTCATTAACCTAACATTTTACACCTACATCTATCGGTCTCTTGTGTGTTCCTCCATCATGCTTCCATGCCTAAGCATGTTCTTTTGGTCATTTTAAATATATAAGCAAATCCAAACATTTTTTTAATAAGAATATTTATCATCTTATAAATTTTTGCCAACATATATAATAAGCGAAACGTTTTTTTAAAACGATTTTCTGTCACTACATAAGCTAACAAATAGTTATATACTGATATAAAAAATGTTTATTGAGTTAAATAAACAATCTCCAACAACCCATAGGCCATAACTTAGTTTGATCTTGAGATAAATTTAAACTCAATTCACCAATTTTCAAATCCGTTCATGCTATTTAATGCTGTAATTTTGTAAAAGTTTTTAATAAAATTCAGGTATTCATAAAAGTACTTTCTATTAATAAAATATTCCTTTATTGATTTGCAAATCTGCAAAATTATTGTACATCCCCTCAAGATGGGAAATGGTTTTCAAATATTTTCCGAATGGGTCCGCACCAGGTGAACTACACCTTGAGACCCTAAGACATTTAATTTGATAGGCCAATCCAAACAACCTTAGAAAGTGATCCATCCAAGTGCAATCAATGATCAATTATTAAAAAGCCGTAATGTCTAAAAACATATACCGTTTAATTTTACATAAAATAATAAAAAAATTCAATATCTTATATATGTGGTAATAATTTTTTCTTAGTAACAATGTAGTAAAACATATATAATCTCGACAACGTACACATTCGTATGCCCTTATAATATTTTTCTTTTCCGGTAATTGTAATTGGTAAGTCCAAAGTATTAAGACGTCTATTGCACATAGCTACAAAATATTGTCATATTATTGTTTTCGATAAATGATTAAAACCCTCGTCGTCTACCCTATTATTTTTGTGGGGACGCTTACACATAATTTGAAATCATGAAAATGATACCCAAGAAACTAATATTAGAAAGAAAACGAATTAAGAGATTCTTGATAATAACCAACACCTAAATCTTTTGATAGAATAGTTAAAGCAGAGAAATTTGATAAATCCAACACGAAGAATAAGAGGGAACGAGTGTTATACTTATAACAGTACGGCGCCGACGGAGCGTTGACGCTCTAACGACGAGATATATTTTATTATTCACGTATGATTTCCACCACCACTTCCACCTGCACCACCTTCGTTACCACCACCACCGTCGTCGCCGCCACCACCACCGCTGTCGCAGCCATCTCTACAACCACCATCGCCGCCGCCGCCTCCCCCAACGCCACCGCCACCAACTACCACCACCGCTAATGCCAACGCCGCCACCTCCCCCACCACCGCCGCTACCACCTTTACCACCACGTCCACCATCGCTACCACCACCCACCGCCACCACTACCACCTCCATCACCGCCGCCACCAACACCACCTTCGTCACCACCCACCTCCACCAACACCGCCACCCCACGAACACCGTCGCCACCATCACCACCATCATCGCCACCCTCTATCGCCATCACCATCATCATCGCCACCCTCTACCACCATTCTGACCACCACAACCATATATGTATATTTATATATGTTTATTCATATATGATTATATGAATATTCATATAATCATATATGATTATTCATATATGATTATATGAATAATCATATATGAATATACCCATTCATATATGAATAAATCATATACGAAAAAAAACCCAGCTCGTCGTCGTAGAGCGGCGCACGTCAGCGCTGGCGAATCTAGTGGGCCAAATTCATTCTCATATTCTCAACATTATTTTCATTCTCAATGGAACCCTCCCCTATATATATATATATATATATATATATATATATATATATATATATATATATATATATATATATATATATATATATATATTACATATTAGGCGGTGAGATTTCATGATACGGGGAGACGTAATCTTAGCCATTGATTTTGGTGTATACATAAAAGTTAAAAAATACAAAATAATTGAAAACAATATATTTATTTATTATTATCATCATTTTTTATTCAAAAAAAAAATAAAAATATTTGCGCCTTTGACATATTTTAATAGAATATTACACTATATGTGTAATATTCTACTACAATATGCAACATTTTGCAGGATTTTTTTTTTAATTTTTGCAGGTTTTTGTTTTATTTTTAAAAAATTTTTAGATAGAATAAGTAGCAAAAATTATTTGATTTTTTTAAATTCTTATTATTTTTGCCTATTTTATTTTTTTTAATTTTTAATCTACAAAAGGAGTGGCTAAGATTGCATTTTTCCACCTCACAAAATTTTCACTGTCTAATTTGAACTTATATATATATATATATATATATATATATATATATATATATATATATATATATATATATATATATATATATATATATATATATATATATTGTAACACCCCTTTCTCAAACCGTAATTTGATACAGTTTATAACACAAATATCTTACAAAGCGTGACTATGAAAAAGTCACTTAAATTTTTTTTTACAAACTTATTCTCAAGGGGTATTACAGACTTAATACAGAAAACCATAATTTTAACTTATTTGTATCTACACTGGTCCCAACTTCAACTCCTGCTCCATTCACCTAAGTACATAGCATTTAAAAATAGTACGTGAGACATAAAGCCTCGTGAGTAATATGGGTTTTAGACCCAAAACTTTTCTGCTCAATGCTTGAATTATAAACAAGTAAACTTTTAACATTTATTCTTATAATAAATCTCAAATCTTCTTTCTTTTCTATTTTCAAAACTCAAAAATACTTTCTTTCTCAAAACTGCTTTCTTTCTCAAACTGTTTTCTTTCTAAAAAAAACTGATTTCTTACTTTAAAACTACTTTCTTTCTCAAACTGCTTTATTTGTCATTTACTTGTGACCAACTGAAAACTTATGAATTAGTTTAGTTTAATTCATCTTACTAACTCCCCTTCGAGGGACAGAACAGATCTACCCGCAAGGTTATGCTATCTCTGTCTCCCCTTCGTGACTTGGCATCACAAGGTTATGCTATCTCTGTCTCCCCTTCGTGACTTGGAACAGATCCAATCATAAGGTTATGCTAAGCTAGACAACTACTTCACGACGGGAGGTACCACCCCAGTAGTGTCTTCAGATCTCCCGATTATGTGGGTGATCCTAGTCCGGACAACTGACTCTTATTACTTTCTTAACTTTAGTTCTTATCTTGTTACTTTCCTCGCTACATATCAAATTGGTCAAAATGGGACACAATTTATAATAACTCAAACTCATAAACTTTATAACTCTTAATCAAAAATACTTTCAAAACTAACTTTAACATCTTTAGCTCACATATGGAGCTTCTTTCAAAATACTTTACAAACCATACTTCTTTAAAATCTGCTTAAAACACTTAGCCCTTGTATAGAGCTACTTTAAAACTGTTTCCAACTTTAGTATTCAAAAGTATTTGGAAATCTCTTTTCTGAAAATATCATTTTACTATGTACGAAAAGTCCACACATACTCACCTTGGTTTTGCTACGGATCACTAAGCTTCTCGTACTCCTTTTCCTTTCACGTGCTCAATGGTATTAGAAGCACCACCTATATAAGTATCATATATATATTTACTTAATTAATACATACTACAATTGACTCTAATACTTAAGAGTCTCATATAACACAACTACAGGTCATAACAAATGTATAACCTTTAATACTCATTTTATAATTTTCCCCGGAATATGCGTATTTTGCTACAGTGCCCCCGAGGGGTCGTATTCCGAATTTAAAAATTTTCTACGTAGTTTCACACCATTTTAAGCCTATGGTATGAATTTCAGGTCAAACGGACATGTCTAGCAACGAGTTCAAATTTCAAAATTGGACAGGAGCTTCTCAGTCTTTCTGCCGTGAGGTCGCGTCGCGACCCAAGGGTAGATCGCGTCGCGATCTAAAGTAGGTTGCTATTCTTGGCGATTTTTCAAGCTGCAGTTCCACTATTCACCCCATTAAGCTCTTAATACTTAACTTAATTAGTTTAGGGTCATTTCCAGGCCCTAAATACCAACTTATACTTAACTTTAAACTTCAAAATCATCAAATCATCTTTATAAACTTGAAAATTCTTCCGAAAACACCATTTTTCACCAAAAATCGTTTTATTGGATTTTCAAAGCTTGAAACTGATTTCTTACTTCTTTTATAGTATATTTGGCTTAACCAAATCACAAGAACCATATGAAATCAGTTTCAACTCATGAACCCATTTCTAGGGTTCTTGAGCTAAAAACCCATTTCATTATCTTTGCATCAAAGCTTCAATTCTTTTGAATTAATAACTATTACATGTTTCTTTCACCTTTTCTAACACATTAGGTTCATTAAAAACCACCAGAACACTCAAACCCGTGACTTAGGGTTCTTGAGCAAAAATCACCATTTCTTGATTTTTAACATATTTAACTACTAGAACATGTTAAATGGATGATTTTAAGCAAGATGAATTGAATGGTTTCATTGGAATCATGATTTCTGGAAAAATCAGAAATCAAAACTTGATTCTCGTTCAAGAATTTGGATGGAATAAGCTTCAAATACAAGATTTCTTACCTCTTGAAGCTAAAATCTTCAATCTCAGAACTTGATCTTTGCAATCTTTCTTGATCTTCCCGTGCTCTTCTCTGTCTCTCTCTCGTTCTCTCTAGAGGATTCTACTGGGTTCTGGGAAATGAGAGTTATAACTCTCTATTTTATATTTAATTTTTATAAAAATAATTACACTCTAGTCCCTTGGTTGCTAACTTTCATTCAACAATAGTCTCAAGGCTCATATCTTTGCAAGTCATGTTCCATTAATTACTAACTTAACATTTTCTTGACATTTTGGTCCTTTCTAGGTCGAATGACCATTTCGCCCTTTTTGGTCAAATTTCACTATTCACGCGGTAAAACTCCAAATTTCACATAAACTTTTATTGCTTATATTATTATCTCACAGATACATATTATTTTACATAATGGTCTTATAATGTGTCAAAAGACCGTTTTACCCTTTTACAACTTTTACGGGTTCTTACAGTGACCCCTCCTTAAGCGGATTCCGTCCTCGGAATCTTTTCGTAATCTGTGAAATCTGGATATCTTCTCTTCATTTCTTCTAACGTCTCCCAAGTCAGGTTTGACCCTAACGGATGCTTCCACTTGACTAATACTAAGTCAATCTCCTTGTTCCTTAGCTTCTTAGTCTGCATTTCTAGAATTGCCTCAGGTTCTTCAATCAATCTGCTAGGAGTCTCCACCTTAAGTCTGTATAAGGTATAATTAGCTCTTCTTTTCCAAAAAACTTCTTCAGATAGCATACATGAAAGGTATCATGTATTCCACTGAGTTCTGGCGGTAACTCCAGCTTGAACGCTTGTATCCCAACTCTCTTCAGGATTCGAAAAGGTCCAATATATCTTGGACTCAGCTTTCCTCTTTTACCAAATCTGACTACGCCCTTACATGGCGATACTTTTATCATTACTAGATCATCTTCTTGTAAATCATACGGTCTTTTCTTTAAATTGGAGTAACTCTTCTGTCGGTCTTGTACTGCTTTCATGTTAGCTTGAATCACTCCAATCTTCTCATTGGTCACTCTAACAATTTCTGGTCCTGTACGTTTAGTCTCACCCGCCTCTAGCCAGCATAAAGGGGTTCTACACTTCCTACCATACAATGCCTCAATGGGTGGCATTTTGATGCTAGAATGGTAGCTGTTGTTATATGCAAGCTCCACTAAAGGCAGGTGTTCATCTCAACTACCTCTAAAATGCATTACGCATGATCGTAGCATGTCTTCTACTGTCTGGATTGTTCGCTCACTTTGACCATCCGTTTGTGGATGATACGTTGTACTTAGCTGAATTTTCGTCCCCATTTTCTCTTGTAAAGCTCTCCAAAAGTTAGAGGTAAATCTGGGGTCTCTGTCTGACACGATGGACAACGGTGCACCATATCTTCTTAATACTTCATCTAAGTACAGCTGGGCTAACTTCTCCAATGGAGTAGTTTCTTTTATAGCTAGAAATAGTGCATTCTTGGTCAATCGGTCCACTATAACCCATATACAGTCATAACCTCTCCTCGTTCTTGGTAACCCAACGATAAAATCCATGGTTACATCCTCCCACTTTCCTGCTGGAATGTGCAATGACTGAGCATCTCCATGCGGGACTTGATGTTCCGCCTCGACTTGTGTACAAATGACACACTTGGAGATGTACTTAGCTATCCTCTTCTTCATTCCAGGCCACTAATACTGTCTCTTTAGATCTTGATAAGTCTTGATACTCCCTGGATGTATGGAATACTTTGACTTATGCGACTCTTCTAAGATCAACTTTCTTAAATCTCCTGCTTTCGGCACCCAAATGCGGGTTCTAAAAGTCTTTAACCCTTGACTATTTGTTTCAAACTGCATGTCTTTTCCTAGTTTCTCATCTTTCAATTCTCCACTCTTTTCAACTTTTTATTGGGCTGCTTTAATCTTCTCAATAATACTGGACACTAGTTCTATATGCATCGATCTTGCCTTGATTCTTTTCTCAGGAACTTTTCTACTCAATGCATCTGCTACTACATTTGCTTTACCTGGATGGTATACAATGTCGCAATCATAGTCACTGATCAACTCTAACTATCTTCTCTGTCTCATGTTCAACTCTTTTTAAGTGAACACATACTGCAAACTCTTGTGATCAGTGAATAGCTTGCGCTTTGTACCATACAGGTAATGCCTCCAAATTTTCAAGGCGAATACAATCGCTGCAAACTCTATATCATAAGTAATATACTTTGTTTCTAGGGCTTTCAACTATCTGGAAACATATGTTATACCCTTACTCCTCTGCATCTACACACAACCAAGCCCTCTATGTGAGGCATCGCTGTATACTTCAAAATCTTCTGTCCCATCTGGTAACGTAAGGACAGACGCATTACACTACTTCTCTTTTAATGTAATAAAAGCTTTTTCTTATTCTTCTTACTTGAGTAAATTTCATATTTTTAATTTACTTTCTCTCTCTTCTTATAGAAGCTCTATCACTTCATACTTTATTATAGAAAATTGACTTTCCAATAGTCAATCTACATTTCTAATTACTTCTTTCTTGTCATTAGACTTAAATCTCATATATATATATATATATATATATATATATATATATATATATATATATATATATATATATATATATATATATATATATATATATATATATATATATATTTACACGATATTCACCCACTTTACCTTTATACATTTCTTTAGAAGTTTTACAACTTCTTATATCTACATATACTAGAAGAATTGACTCTTCAAAAGTCAATCGTTGTTCTTGCTTCCTTTGTCTTATCTTTCATCTTTAATTCTCAAAGAATTTTCTATCTTTATTATTATTATTATTATTATTTTTATGGACAAAACCCTTTTTATCAAAGATATCGCTATTATTACTACTAAAGCTTTTCTTTGCCTTTACTACTAGTTTTCATACATTCACATGAGGTTATTACCTTTATCATGTTGTTACTTACATGTATTACTTTTATAAATACATGTCTTATATCATCCTTTACTTATTTTATTTTCTCATTTCAACATATTAACAATCTAGATACTTCTTTCATCCTCCTTTATTATTTATGAGATTTCAATCTCATTTACCCATTACATTTTCGAATATAATCATGTCCTTTTCATTTCTCAACTTTCTTACTGTACTCTTATGAGCACACTTCTTATCTTCTTAGGTACCCCATGTACCATTCTAATCTTATTACTTATGTTTTAGTATTTTTCTTGTAGTTCTTATTTCTTACACTAATGCTTAGTTTAGCACTCTATCTCTTGCTTACTCTTTACTTGCTATGGCTAATGCTAAAAATAACTTTTACTTCTCTTTTTATCTTGACTGCATTATAACCATATTTCAATAAAGATTGGCATTTCTGACTCAACAATTTCTTGTTTTATCTCATTATACTTATTAAACATACACTACTTTCAAATTCATATAGATTACCCCCATTTTTTTTATAGACATTCAGTCTCTATGTCTAATACATTTTACTTATAAACTTTCTAGGTTTAATACCCAAAATTTCTTTTATTATTCTCTTTACGATTTCTCTCTATGTGTCATAAGGCTATATGCCCAACACATTGCATTGTTCTTTCATTTAAACTTCATTTCTTTACTCTCTTTACTTTTACGTATCTTTAAGCGATATACACTATACACCTTCTTATGTTCCATAGTCATTAGCCATGTACTGACTAATTTTTTTTTTCAAATCTTTGGATACTTTTACCCGTCACTTCGCTTAGAAGTAGTAACTTCCTGTCTCTTTATTTAGTTCTTATTTCATATTTGACTCTTTGTCTAATACTTATCTGGATATTAACCTTTATTCTTTATCTCATATTGTCTATGACTCTTAGTCATTTTTCTCACATCCTTTCTGTTATCACTTTATCATTCACAGTTCTTCTTATTTGCAGTTTATGTGGTCACCAATTCTGATTTCAAATGACCATTTCTTTGGTAACTGTCTTTATATTCTTCTCATTATTATCATTGCCTGTCTTATCTTTAACTTTTCGCCTAACACTTGACTAGGCATTCAATCTCCATTTCTCAACTCATTCTCTTGTATTGTAACAATGCAACTTGCTCATAATCTTTAACAATTTTTTTATTCAGGTAACTTACTTTGTTATATTACTCATTATAGCACTATACTTATGACTTATTTATTTATTCCAATCATTAGAAGTCTTTTCTTGTCATACTTCTTTCGAGTTAGGAAGTCACAACTTCCCATTTCTTACACTTTCTTTTCTGTCCTTGGTTCCTTATCTAATACTTGATTAAGAATTTTGCTTTCGTTTTATATTATCATATTTAATCACAACTTTTATATACATATTTTAACCTCTTGGTTGTCCATGAACAACACATCATACTACTTCTCAATATTTACTCTTTATCTTTTTTTTTTATACCTCTATTTGGGTTTGTCTATAATTACAAACCCAGCTCATTTCCCTTTTACTCTTCATGCTTAAATGTTTTCATTCTTCTTTCTTATATGAATTTCATTCATATATCTGTATTTACATTCTTTTCCAATATTTCTTTCCTTGGTCACTGTAGTGACATTACTCTTATTTTTATTCCATAATCATAATTCGTTTCCGTTAGACAACAGAAATTTTTTTATACTCTTTCTTTTATATTTGTACTATATACTCCATTACTTCCATTAACATTTTCAATACATTTATACTTTCTGGCCATGTCTCTTTTACTGATTCCTTTCACACTTTACGTTATTTCTCATATTATACAGTGGTTATCACAACCACAAATTTGAACTTTTCTTCATCATTACCTTTTTATTCTTGTCACCTTATTTTCTGTGCTCTTTGCTCATACTTTCTTATGTTTTATTACATATACTTTATACTGATTCATATAAGGTATGAGGTTTTCCCCGCTACATACTTCGTATTTGTTACTTCATCTTTAACACTTTTCCTTTATACTTTAGTATTTCCATTCATACTTGATTTTCTTACATAGGTATATCGAACCTATACTCCTCAAACCTCCTACACTTATCCCTACAGCTTCACATGATTCCTGTGTGGTTCCACCAAACTCAAATATATATCTTGTGATTATGATAGTATGGGCCCATATTATTATAACCACCTATACACATTTGCTTCCAGTTTTACCACCAGGACCCATGTTCCACTGTTATGGATTTACTCCCATTTCTACTTACTTTCAACATCATACTCAAGTATGTACTCTACTTAACTCCCACATAGTTTAAGTCTAGGTTCAAGTACTGACACCTAGTTCGCTTAAACTATGGCTCTGATACCAAAACTGTAACACCCCTTTCTCAAACCGTAATTTGATACATTTTATAATACAAATATCTTACAAAGCGTGACTATGAAAAAGTCACTTAAAATTTTTTTTACAAACTTATTCTCAAGGGGTATTACAGACTTAATACAGAAAACCATAATTTAAACTTATCTGTATATACACTGGTCCCAACTTCAACTCCTGCTCCATTCACCTAAGTACATAGCATTTAAAAATAGTACGTGAGAAATAAAGTCTCGTGAGTAATATGGGTTTTAGACCCAAAACTTTTCTGCTCAATGCTTGAATTATAAACAAGTAAACTTTTAACATTTATTCTTATAATAAATCTCAAATCTTCTTTCTTTTCTATTTTCAAAACTCAAAAATACTTTCTTTCTCAAAACTGCTTTCTTTCTCAAACTGTTTTCTTTCTAAAAAAAACTGATTTCTTACTTTAAAACTACTTTCTTTCTCAAACTGCTTTCTTTGTCATTTACTTGTGACCAACTGAAAACTTATGAATTAGTTTAGTTTAATTCATCTTACTAACTCCCCTTCGTGGGACATAACAGATCTACCCGCAAGGTTATGTTATCTCTGTCTCCCCTTCGTGACTTGGCATCACAAGGTTATGGTATCTCTGTCTCCCCTTCGTGACTTGGAACAGATCCAATCACAAGGTTATGCTAAGCTAGACAACTACTTCGCGACGGGAGGTACCACCCCAGTAGTGTCTTCAGATCTCCCGATTATGTGGGTGATCCTAGTCCGGACAACTGACTCTTATTACTTTCTTAACTTTAGTTCTTATCTCGTTACTTTCCTCGCTACATCTCAAATTAGTCAAAATGGGACACAATTTATAATAACCCAAACTCATAAACTTTATAACTCTTAATCAAAAATACTTTCAAAACTAACTTTAACATCTTTAGCTCACATATGGAGCTTATTTCAAAATACTTTGCAAACTATACTTCTTTAAAATCTGCTTAAAACACTTAGCCCTTGTATAGAACTACTTTAAAACTATTTCCAACTTTAGTATTCAAAAGTATTTGGAAATCTCTTTTCTGAAAATATCATTTTGCTATGTACGAAAAGTCCACACATACTCACCTTGGTTTTGCTACGGATCACTAAGCTTCTCGTACTCCTTTTCCTTTCACGTGCTCAATGGTATTAGAAGCACCACATATATAAGTATCATATATATTTACTTAATTAATACATACTACAACTGACTCTAACACTTAAGAGTCACATATAACACAACTACAGGTCATAACAAATGTATAACCTTTAATACTCATTTTATAATTTTCCCCGAAATACGCGTATTTTGCTACAGTGCCCCCCGAGGGGTCGTATTCCGAATTTAAAAATTTTCTACGTAGTTTCACACCATTTTAAGCCTGTGGTATGAATTTCAGGGTAGATCGCGTCGCGATCTAAAGTAGGTTGATATTCTTGGCGATTTTTCAAGCTGCAGTTCCACTATTCACCCCATTAAGCTCTTAATACTTAACTTAATTAGTTTAGGGTCATTTCCAGGCCCTAAATACCAACTTATACTTAACTTTAAACTTCAAAATCATCAAATCATCTTTATAAACTTGAAAATTCTTCCGAAAACACCATTTTTCACCAAAAATCGTTTTATTGGATTTTCAAAGCTTGAAACTGATTTCTTACTTCTTTTATAGTATATTTGGCTTAACCAAATCACAAGAACCATATGAAATCAGTTTCAACTCATGAACCCATTTCTAGGGTTCTTGAGCTAAAAACCCATTTCATTATCTTTGCATCAAAGCTTCAATTCTTTTGAATTAATAACTACTACATGTTTATTTCACCTTTTCTAACACATTAGGTTCATTAAAAACCACCTGAACACTCAAACCCGTGACTTAGGGTTCTTGAGCAAAAATGACCATTTCTTGATTTTTAACATATTCAACTACTAGAACATGTTAAATGGATGATTTTGAGCAAGATGAATTGAATGGTTTCATTGGAATCATGATTTCTGGAAAAATCAGAAATCAAAACTTGATTCTCGTTCAAGAATTTGGATGGAATAAGCTTCAAATACAAGATTTCTTACCTCTTGAAGCTAAAATCTTCAATCTTAGAACTTGATCTTTGCAATCCTTCTTGATCTTCCCATGCTCTTCTCTGTCTCTCTCTCGTTCTCTCTAGAGGATTCTATTGGGTTCTGGGAAATGAGAGTTATAACTCTCTATTTTATATTTAATTTTTATAAAAATAATTTCACTCTAGTCCCTTGGTTTCTAACTTTCATTCAACAATAGTCTCAAGGCTCATATCTTTGCAAGTCATGTTCCATTAATTACTAACTTAACATTTTCTTGACATTTTGGTCATTTATAGGTCGAATGACCATTTCGCCCTTTTTGGTCAAATTTCACTATTCACGCGGTAAAACTCCAAATTTTACATAAACTTTTATTGCTTATATTATTATCTCACAGATACATATTATTTTACATAATGGTCTTATAATGTGTCAAAAGACCGTTTTACCCTTTTACAACTTTTGTGGGTTCTTACATATATATATATATATATATATATATATATATATATATATATATATATATATATATATATATATATATATATATATATATATATAGGAAAGGGTTCAAATGAGAACCATTAAAAAGTTAAGAACCGTGAAACTAAGCTCAGCCCTTGACACAATTCATCGGAGGGTTGTATATATATGGAGTTTAACAAGTGTGAACGCGTTGTAGACGATCAAACTCCATAATCATTATATCAAAATAATGTGTGGCTAGGATTGGTTCTTTTAGTTCTTAATCTTTTAATGGTTCTCATTTGAACCTATTCCTATATATATATATATATATATATATATATATATATATATATATATATAAGGAGGATCGTGTAGGAATCCAAAATCTAGTTAGAACCACGAGGACAAATCTGGACCTTTAATCTTCAAAAATGGGTGGATTAGATTCAATGTGCAAATAATGATCATGTATTAAAATTTAAGGGCTGTTTTTGTAAATATCATAACTAGGGGTTAGCACAAAAACCGAAAAACCGAACCAAAACCGAATTAACCGATATAACCGAACCATAATAACCGAATTGTTTAAAAAACCGATGGTTCGGTTTGTATTTTTTTGCTAACCGATAAGAAGCGGTTCGATTTGGTTTTATAAGATAACCGAACCAATATATATCGAACGGATATATTTATATGTAATTATATTTTAAATTTTAAATTATAGAATATAAATAATAAAATCCAAGTCTAATTAAGTTATTTAAAAGAAATATAATACTAGAAATCTGAAAACGTAAATGAGTCTTTGGAAATGAAGGATGAAGGTGTGTCTAAATTTCACTTATTAAATCAATGTACTTTCTTATTTTCCACTTTTTATATAATGAACTTTCAACTTTTATATCATTTTTGTTTGTTTTGCGGTTAACCGATATTAACCATTAACCAAAATCATTAACCGATAAAAACCATTAACCATAACAAATATTAACCATAACCAACAACTACTAAAATACATTAACCGATCATAATGGTTGTGGTTCGGTTTTGGTCGATAACCGAACCAAACCGCCCCATACACAGCCCTATCAGAAACTAAGAGGGACGGAAAGAGAAATGTCTAAGGACATTTATGTCAATTTAAACAAACTCACGCGCGTAACATTCCAGCAAAATAGAGATGTCACGCGCCCCCACTCTCACATGCCACGTGTCAGTTTCTGATTGGACGATCTTTATTTATTTTCACTTAGTTTGTATTTTGGCAATAACTTTTTTTCGTTAAAAAAATATTCAGAAAAACCAAAGTTCTTAAAATTTGATTCTCTACAAAACAAGTACCATCATGAAAATTTGGAAAAAAATATTTTTTATTTTTTATTTTTATAAATAATCAAAAATAAAAAAAATAAAAAAATTATGAAAATTTAAGAGATCATTGTAGATATTATATTAATACGTTTGTAAAAATAATTTTTTGAAAAAAAGTTTTTTTCCTGTTCATTTTTATATTTTTAATTAAAAAACTCATCAAAATAACAAAAATATATACATGATCCAAAAATATTAAAACCAAAATATGTTTTATGATTCAAAACTTATGATCCAAGATTCAAAATTCGTTATGATCCAAGATCCAAAATTCATTATGATCCAAAACGAGTTAAAAAACATACAACGACAAAACGATTCAAGACTTATAATCCAAGATTCAAAATTTGTTATGATCCATGATCCAAAACGAGTTAAAAAACATACAACAGCAAAAGTAAAAAAAACTAGAAAAATAACGAAAAATGAGAAAAAAAATTGGGAAAATAACGAAAAAAAACTAAAAATTTCTGCAAAAAAATAAAAAAATAAAATAAAATAAAAAACTGAAAAAAATTAAAAAAACTAAAAATAATATTTAAAAAATAATAATAACGAAAAAATAAAAAAACCTGGTTAAATTATGTTGTACGGACATGAGTAACATATGATTGTATCCTCGGGTACGTATTTCGTCCCGTGGACGTGCGTCGAAAGTGATTACGTGCGTCGAAAGTGATATGCAATCCTAGCCACTCATTTTAGAGATCAAAAAATAAAAAAATAAAAATTAGGAAAAAATAGTGAGAATTAAAAAAAATCTAATAATTTTCGCTACATATTCTATAAAAAAAATTTTAAAAAAACCTGAAAAAAATATATTTCCAGTGGAATGTTGGTAGATGTTGAATATTCTAATAGAATATTACACAAATAGTGTAATATTCTACTAATATATGAAAAAAAAACCCGTAACTTTTTATTTTTATTTTTACTTTTTTTGAATAAAAAATGATGAATATAATAAATAAATATATATTTTTTCATTTTTTTTCATTTGTTTTGTATTTTGTATTTTTTGTTTTTGTTTTACACAAAAAATGAGTAGCTAGGATTACGTTTCACCGTATTGCAAAATTTCACCCATCTCATATTAACTTAACCGTATATATATATATATATATATATATATATATATATATATATATATATATATATATATATATATATAATCAGGATCAGGTGAGGACTCTTCTTAAAGTAAGGACTTGCGAGAACACCTTAAAAAAAATTGAAAAAAAATATAAAAAAATATAAATGATAAAATAGATCATAGTACTATATCGGAGAAAAAAAATTCAAAAAAAACTTTTGGATCATTATTTTTTTTATAATGAAATAATGATCCAAAATAAAAACAGAAAAATTTTATAATTACGTTTTGCAATGATGCAAAAAAAATTTGCAAATTTTTTTTGATAATGAGATAGTACTATTCTCGATTTTTTGATTTGTATTTTTTTTATTTTTTTTTTCAATTTTTTTTAGGTGTCCTCACAAGTCCTCACCGAAAAAACAGTCATTACCGGAACCGGACCCTATATATATATATATATATATATATATATATATATATATATATATATATATATATATATATATATATATATATATATATATATCGACTTAGGATCTTTTGAGAACCAACTTCACCACGAGAACCCGAGAACTCCCAACTCCTTTTGGATCAATCCTATATCTCCCAAACCGATATTTTTTTTCAAAAAACCGACCCCATAGGCCTCTTAGACGCTCAAAATGGGGCCGGGTCGCTGAAAATTTTTTCTGAAAAAACGACTTTTTTTTTTGAAAAACTTTGTACATGTGCAAAAAAAAAAGTTTGCACATGTGCAAACTTTTTTATACATACACTTTTTTTCAAGTTTTTTTATGGATGTCTTTCTAACATATATTTAAGGTGTTCAATAAAAAAAATTGAAAAAAATTGTACGTATAAAAAAGTTTGCACATGTGCAAATTTTTTCCAAAAAAAAAGTCGTTTTTTTTGGGAATTTTTTTTTCGAAAATGCTTAAATATGTGCGTTTTAGAGGCTTATGGGGTCGTTTTTTGAAAAAAATATCGGCTTAGGAGTTCTCGGGTTCTCGGGGGACTTGTGGTTCTCAAAAGATCCTAACTATATATATATATATATATATATATATATATATATATATATATATATATATATATATATATATATATATATATATATATATATATATATATATATATATATATATATATATATAAGCGATCCGGTGAGGACACTTCTTAAAGTGAGGACTCGTGAGGACACCTTAAAAAAATTGAAAAAAAATAAAACAAAAATATAAGTAATAAAATGGATCATAGTACTATGTTGGAGAAAAAAAATCGAAAAAAAACTTGTGGATCATTATTTTTTTTTATAATGAAACAATGATCCACAAAATAAAAATTTTTGTGTATCATTACTGTTTCTCCATGATCCAAATTTTTTTTTCCAATTTTTTTGGATCATGATATAGTACTATTCTTGATTTTATGATTTGTATTTTTTTAAAATTTTTTTAAAATTTTTTTAAGGTG